>WOVY01001530.1:0-84546 GCA_013436015.1 Rhipicephalus annulatus
ATATATATTAATGTCTGATTGTCATTATGGATAACAACTTACAGCGCAAATGCAGATTCAAAATGTGTGTTCCAAATTAGCCTCAGAGTGTCATGCACTTACTCAGACTCGTCATAATTCAATACCACTACTGTACGAATGCTTTATTGTGCTTTCATTCATTGTCATATCTCATATTGCATTGAGTATGGGGCGGCACGTACACAACTTACCTGGACCCAGTTAGACGACTTCGAAATGGGGCTGTAAGAATCATTACTCATTCCAAGTGTAACGACCCCAGCAAACCTTTGTTTTTCAGATTACTTAATTTGCCCTTCGAAAAGCTATGGATAATAAAACTAGCCAGATGCGTACACACAGTTACTAATTACAACCACCCTTTTCATGTGTACATGTTTTCCACCCCAGATCCATGGAGATGTGTTCGCAGCATCCTGATTAGTACTTCTCGCCCGTGGCGTAGATAAGCCTACTCGCTTTCCTGCCGACTTTGTTTCAACGGGCTCTGTATTGCGTTTTTGGTTGCCACGGCCAATAAAGTGTTGGGACCTTCTAAAAGCAGTACCGTGTTCTTGCCATGCTGCGTTTGACGCCTTGGCTGTTCAAACGCGCGTGTGCAGAGGCGAAGGTTAACGCGTGCCAGCAGCTCGCTAAGACTGGACCCACTTAGTGGCCGTGCTCCTTCGAGATACGCGTACACTACAACCTAGTGCACTGTAGAGTGCAGTTTTTGCCGCTTCGTGTTGTTTTTTACTGCAGAAGTTATCAAAAGACATGCAACAACACGAATAAGTATGTGCAGATGCAGATTTCTGAAAAGCCAATGCGCCTTGAGCCAACCTTCATTTCACCACGTCAAGAAACTGCCTGTCACAGCGTCATGATAGGCATCAGTGCTTATATTTGCACTGTTATTCTGTAAGTGCTTTTTGTTCAAATCGTATAGTTTTTTATTTTTTTGTTGGCCCTGTGCAGGCCGCATTGTTTTCATGAATTTTGTTTTCCTTTTTGATGCATCTTTCTTGATTAAACATTCGTTCTCATATTTGAAAGAAGTTTGTTTGAATTTAATACTGTTAAAAAGACCAATTGTTCCTCTATTAATTGATACCCTGCACTTCAGTATCAATCAGTTCCTGTAGCAGGAAAAAAATTTTATTGACTGCCCTAAATATATTTGTGCGGGACCACGAAAGCATTATTTAAACAAAACGAGCAGTCTCGTGTAAAATATTACCATCAGAGGTAGTTCATTAGCTGCATTCCAATTTTATATTTCATGTTGTCAGTGAGCATGTGCAGTATAGGAACTGATGCAAAACAACTGCAGGCAACTATTGCATTGCAAGAAATACGTAAATCAAAACTGTTCGCTTTATCTGGAAAAGACAGTCTCTACTGAAACTTAAGCTCAGCACCAAAAGCGAAGTCGTCAAGACATTTCACATTGCGAGAATGAAAGATAACTTTGTCAGCTCTCCTTCTTATTTTAAAAAAAAGAAAACAAACTTTTGGATGAGCCGAAAATAAACTTTTCGGAGCTAAAACGTCTTTCTGTGTGTGTGTGTGTTTTTTTAGTTTTACTTTGGTCGGCACAGTGTCTCCAGGTTTTTTACTTTCAACCATGAGCACAGCAAGTCAATCCTGCGTTTGTGATGTGCTCAAGGTATTGATGTTTTTTAAACAATAATATTGCAATTGTTTCTTGCTTTGATGTTTTATTTTAAAAAATACTTTGCAGCAAGGATAGCAGGCAGTGCTAGGATGTTTTTTTGCGTGTTTGTGTGTGTGTGTGTGTTTGTGTGTGTGTGCGCTAGGGGGGAAGGTACCCTCAATAAGTCGGTTCCTTCAGGACGACAGGAATGAAAGGAATTTATGCGCTCTGTTTCCACTATGCTTTCTTATTTAGGAAAGGGAGGTGAATTAAACAGGCAAGCATATGCTATTGTAGACAAGAAACGTGCACGAATGTATACAATACCCTTTGCCAGAAATGCCAAAGCAGTGGGGAAGCCAATTCTTATTTTTTTATGCAGTGAACATTTATACTACATTCATGGATCGCTCCGCCAGGCAGGCTACTTGTTGGTTTTCTTCACTGCCACTGTAAAACAGAATTCAACAAGACTGTTCCTTGGTTACCCTGCATCCACCCTCGCTTCTAACGTGTCCACCTTTAGACAGGTGTTCCATGTCATGGCCTAAGAATTGCGAGCGTGTTTTTTGCAATTTGTCATGGGTTTCTCAGATTCATTGCTCTTGCTTTCAGTGATTGAGCTTTGGGGCGTAGAACGTGGTTTCTGTCAACCCAGTGTGTTGTGTGTGTGTGTGTGTATGTGTGTGTGTTTGCGTGCGCACACACCTCGCAAGCTTCACACCTAAATTTGTGATTTGTGCATCTATTTACTCGAATCACAATGCAAGTTCATATCGAAAACCTCCATGGTAAGAATCGACCGGGTTTGGGGGTTGTCACCCTGTGACATGTGCAGGCACACTCTTTATCGGGATTATTCGAATGATCTACATCTCTTCTGGCACTCGAATTTATATGTTTCCGTCCTAAATAGTAAGTTTTTTCATTATTCAGTAAACCACCTCCGGCAAAGTTTGGTATGCGTGATATGCTTGGTGTGCCAGTTCTTTTGCTGCTATATATATATAAAGTTTTGCCTAGCCAACATTGGTGATGCAGCAGTTCTTGCTTTAGCAAGAATTTGCGTTCGTGAATGCTGCGGTGGTGGGCAGGAGAGCCGAAGTACCACATCGTCTCACACAAGACACATTTGCCGTCAAAACACTGTAACATTTAATTCATAGCCTCCGCCCGGGAATCTCGGCACATGCCTCTAAAGCTTGTGTTGCTGCACTTTGCGGGGTCTCGCTGTGGAGAGCGCCACGCTCTTGGAGTGAACGGACACAGTAGACGCAGTTGAAACGAACCAAACACACATTTATTTAATCTCTTTTAGAATGATGATATCGCCAGGCGAATTAATATACATACTGTAATCAACACGCTAAACAATCTTACGCAATATTACACAACACGACAAACACAAGGCGACGGTGCCAGCGCTTGACTCACCACGGGGGTCCATGGCACACGACCTGCAGTGCTGTCTACCGCAAGAGCCAACCACTCACTCCAACCGCCACACGCCAAAAGAAAACCGCTTCTCTCTCATGTGCCACCACCCAGGCTTGCCGTCAGGTGTCACTGCCAGCGCTACCGTTCTAACCAAGATGGTGGTGATGGTGGTGATGAATGCTTGCGAGCACAACGCGACCTACTGCTCTATAGTTGTGAACCCAAAATGCGGCCTATGCACAAAACACGTGCGCCATGAGGCGCGAATGACTTTGCAGGGGGTGCTAGCACCCCCACAACTGGCAGCTTAAATCAGCAGCTGTTAATTTCTGTGTAGTGCATATTGTTATGCTCACCTACCGAACATCTCCTCTTTATCTTTGCTCGGCTCGTGCTTTATATGCCACCGCTTTTGCCTGAAGGACAAATGCTGGGGGAATAATGCAGCGGCTAACAATTCAAAGGCTTTTGTAAGTCTACCATGTTTAGAAATTACCATATCTGAAGATGGCGCATTGTAGAGTTGCAGCGCGAGTCGTGAGACTGACGAGTCGACATAGCTGAAATTAGACTTGCACTTTGTCGCTGGACAAGAAGGGAAGTGTTTTTGGAAACGATGAGTTTATAACAAGTATAGTGGCATCGTTATTCATACACGCTTACACGAATGCACATCGCATTCATAAAAAAAGGCAATTTGCCGGAAAGACACATCGCACTTAAGCGTCGGACAGGGATTTTGTTGCGAGTCGTAGTCAATTTGGAGGCCATAAATTACGAGGATGGGAATGGTGGCCCTATTTCAAGCAACTAAAACCAGGCGTATTTATCTAATAGGAATTTATAATAGCACAAGCTAATTTTTTTCTCCCATGCTGGACACACGAGTAAGCGCACACATCCCTTTGAGATGAACGAATTCGCCCAGCATCAAGGCTTGCTCACTCGCATCATGGGTGCTGTGGTGAGAATGCAAGGGGTCCTGTAAGCGATGTCTGATTGTCTTTTCGAAATGCACTTACAGAGCAAATGCGCTACTGTCACATCCGTGTAAATGAGATTATAGTCTGCCTGCTCGATGCAACTACCAGTAACTCACCTGCCAATGCCATCTGGGGCAACTGATTGACATTTATTCATTCAACTAGAAGCCAGCACTGTGCCTTCACGGAGGATAATGGTATGGTGCAGTTCTTTTTCCCAAAGAAAGAAAAAAGATACACCTGCTTTGTCAGTTAGTCATAAGCTGACATGTCACACACCACGTTTGTGAATGCCAGAACAGGTGAGAAAAAACTCTGATCAAAGCCTTGTTTCAACAAATTGCGACAACACTTATTGTGCCCCCTTCCGAACCAATTTAGCTTATCGGCATAAGTTCAGGACCCCCCCCCCCTCCTTCATTTCGTCTTTCCTCTGCTCTCACCCTTATTATCCCCTTTTATCAGGTGTTTACCGGTTGAAGTGTAATTATTGTGGCATGGTAGAGTGATAGGAATGAATATCTGCTAACTCTAAAAACTATATAGAAATGGATTAGAGGAAAAGGAAAGTTCGTTAGATGACTGCTGTGTGGCTCAAGAATATCACAACTGAACGGTGGCTATCATTGAATGAGACAGGGGTAAACTACAGTGACAGCGAGGAATGTTTTACACACATGTACACAGATGGATGTCTCATGGCTAGAATGGGATGTGACTTCCCCAAGAGAGTTTCCCAGCCAGCCGCGCATTCTGGCACTGAGTGCCTTGGTGAACAGGTGGCCAGTGAGCAGGACTGGTCAACGGACTGTACACCAAAAGCAACTCTGAGTGGTTGGCAGTGCGAAAAGCGTTGCGTTGCAAGGTACGTGGACCGGTGAGCGTTGGTTTCAGATGGAGAAATAGAGGTGTTGTTGAAGGAGAGGAAAAAAAAGCGCCCTCTAAATGCCTCAATTCTTCGAACCGTGACAGCCCACTTCCCCTTCTAAATCCAGTGTGACGTGCCAGCACAAGTTCAGGAATTTTACCCCCGAATTGTTGTCCTTCTATTCCTAACTTTAGTGGTAGCACATGGGGTGGTTTTCAGAACTACTGGCAAATGGCGACAGTGGAACCAGCACCTTAAAAGGATTCTATGCTTTTGGGATAAACTACTTCAGCTATAAACACTATGCAAGGCAAGGTTTTGGTCGTGTGTACAAAAATGAGTTGAGAAAAAAATCTGTTGTCACTCCTTGTTAACGAATTTGAAAAATATTATGTTAAAGTCTATAAGAACACTGATAAAATGTTCTATATTTGATGGTTAGAGGTGAATACTTGACAGCTGTGTTATAGCTGCGTACACTTCATTTGTACCGTGGATGCCCTAAAACACTGAGCCATCAATGTTTTGTGCTCAGGTCTAGTAAGTAGCCACTATACGAGTAATGTAGTCTTCTTTTTTTTCAACTTTATTCCGAAGGTATTTGTGTAGTTCCTATGCTATAATATTCAGTCACTAGTACAATCTTTCCATTGTTGTTTGTGTTTCACTGTATTCACGTACACTAATGCAGGGGGTCATGTCAATACACCCATAAACCCGTGTTTTATCAGGGGCTTTTAAGTTTTATATATTCATCCCCATTTCATTATGTTCTCACAATATCCACAATTATGCCTGTCAGCAGGGTTGGTATACTGGAAAATTCAGTCACCCTGTTTCAGCAGACTTTTGGCATTGCAACACTCAGTTTTTAGGAAAAACTCCCTTGCTTCCGGGGGCGCGAGTATTCACATTGCAAGATATAATTGTGCTAGCTTCTAAATGGCCATCTTGTGTACACTGCTAGGAAGACCACTGCAGTGCAGCGATAAGCATTTGTCTAAGGACACACGATTTAGATGCGTTTAGGGCATCTATGCTGTGGAAATTTCTCTGCTTTTTTCGAATACCAATATTTTGTCTACTCTAATACTAATATTTTATCTAATTATCTACTCTCAACTTTCTTGCTTGCCTAGTCAGTGCATTCATAGACATTGATTGCCTTTGTATCTAGGCCCACATGATAGTTTCACGCGACCTACTACCTGGCCTTGCCTCAGCCAAGCCAAATTATATGCGAGGCTCAATGATCGACACACTTGAACAGACTGTTCACACGCACATGTGTGGTTTAGCAGCAAATGCAATGCCGTGGTATATCTAGGTGTCTCTTTCTTGCAGTTTCATAGTTTAAAGGCTAAAAAACTGCTTCTTCAATTTCACGCACTTCTCAATTGAAACATTTATGTTAGCGTGGTGATGACTTCTGTAAATTGAGTTTCAACTGTATATGTATAATGACAGTAACTTTGGTGTAAATTTGGAACATTGTCATAGTAAAAAGTTCTAATTGGCATGCCATATTTTAGTTCCTGAAATTCCTTGAATATTCTTGAATTTTGTCCTTTAAAGCCTTTATGAATTGTGCACTTAGAGCACCGAGTGATAACTGGCCGAAGGTGTTAAGGAAAGAGATTAAACTTGAATCCCTCTAATGAAAGGTTATCTTCTAAACAGAGATTTACTGTGACTGAGCTGGAAATAGGTGTTTTTTTCTGACCAGAAATGTGCAAAGTTTTCGTGCTTTTGTTATTTAGTGTTTTATTTCAAAATTTTCTAGCCTCTATGTGTGCCATGATGCTCCACACAAAATTGTGGCCTAGTTATTATTCTTTTGTGCATAAGTAAAGCAGCAACAATTAGTATATTATTTAGAATGTTTTGACAATTCTTATGTGAAAATTAGCCTGGTCATTTGGTTTCTTCATAAGGATCTGCCCTCCTTTCTTCTCATTTTTATCACATTTGTCCAACTTCAAATGTGAAATTTTTCCGCTCCTTGGGAATCGCTCGAACAACTGTTTCACCTGTTTCATCCATTTCAATTTCCAACAATTTTTTTTATGTAGTAAGCGTAAGCACTCGCATGGGAGATGCACGGTACTATAGTTTGTTACAACTTCAGAATGCAAGCTCCATCTTCACTCATCCCAGTCCCATCCAGAGAGAATTTGCACAAACATTCTATCCAATCGCATTTCGCCCCCTCTCCCCCCTGCGGTGGTCTAGTGGCTAAACTACTCGGCTGCTGACCCGCGTGTCGTGAGATCGAATTGCGGCTGTGGCGGCTGCATTTTCGATAGAGGCGAAAATGCTGTAGGTCTGTGTGCTAAGATTTGGGTGCACGTTAAAGAACCCAAGGTGGTCAGATTTTCCGGAGCCCCCCACTACGGCATTTCTCATAATCATATGGAGAATTAGGGATGTTAAACTCTACATTTTAATCTATCCAATAACATTTGCTCATTTCCATGACATCAAGCGCCTTTTGGTTGTTTAAGGTTATTGGATTTTTCAGATGCATGTTCAAATTGTTAGTTTTACAGCGTAAGCTTCCTGGAAAAAATTCATCAGATTCTGACATCGCTGCTTAGTCAAACACCGTATCTTAGGTAGAAACGACAAAACTTTAGTTTTGCATATGCATGGTATCAACATTAGCACCAGAAAACTACTATGGTTTAAAAGGAAACCAGCTTGCACAACTCTACATTGGCAATAGGCAAGTGTGCCAGGATTATTTATTGTGGGCGGAGCTTGTATTTATTCATTTGTAGCAGGCTATATAAACATCAGTGCAGGCTTTTGAATGTGAAAATAAAGGCAAATTGAATTTCTTAAGCATGTTTACACTTTCCATAGTTTTCTACAAGTAGTAATGTTAGCATGAAGTTCAGTGTAAAAGCAGGGTAAGAGAACAGGTGCTGAAATCGATTCACAGTCTTGATGTGGAAGGACATGGTTATGGCAGTGTTCCAGTAAGTGCATTGAAACTTGTTGATTAGCGCAGGCTCTGGCTTTAGCAACAGAGGTGGATTAGAATGGTGAAACTAGTCAAAACTTGGGCTTTGCACATTCGAAACCTGTTTCTCAAACAGGCACCAACTCAATCCGGAAGCCTCCTGTTATGCTGACAGGCAAGCTAAAAAAGTACAGGACTGACCCGCAGGTCGCGGATGCATTTTCTATAGAGTCAAAAAATGCTGTAGGGCCTTGTGCTCAGATTTGGAGGTACGTTAAACAATCCCAGATGGTCGAAAATTTCCAGAGCCCTCCACTATGACGTTTCCTATATTCATATGGTGGTTTTGGGACGTTAAACTCCACATATCAAAAAGTACAGGACTACTAGACAAACGAAAGAATTGCTAGGAGCTTAACTGTAAATCTGGTGAATTCTAGCCCCTCTGCAGTTATATTGAAATGTTGTCTTGCAGATTTTTTTATTGCAGTTTTTGTGAGTTAACTGCCAAAACACCTAACTTCTATTAGTTTTTCAAGTGAAACTTCACAAATCTGAAATAATCTTCATGCAATAAACATAACCTAGTGGCATGCTTTTTTTTCATTTTATTGTGGTGTCAGAGCTCTTCCACCGTTGTTAGTCTTTATTCATTGCAACAATCATACGTTTTCCTGTGTTATTGAAAAATTTTTTCATGACCAGCTATTTTTAACTTGTGCCGACATGAGGCCCTCTTTTGAAAATTTCTTAAGATAAATTTTTAAAACACGTGTTACATTATGAAGCCTTGATGTGCTTAGAAAGATGGGTTCGAAGTTCAACAGTCTGCTTTGTTACCCTTTTCAAATTTCGTTTGTTGCTGAACTTGCCTTCATAAGAGGACCCAGGGCATAATGCTTACAGCATGTCACATAGCATGAGTACATTTGTGATAGCAATCATATTAGACACTCAAGCTTTTGTTGTCTGGCTACTCTCAACGTGGTTCTGGCTGCTTATGTCGGTGACTTGTTAAGTACTGTAGAAAAAAATGCACACCCCCCCCCCCCTGTGTGTACACACCCTTGACAGGAAAATGGTTGTGTGGCAGGTGGGTTTGTTGCAAATTGTTTTATTAAAGGCAGAAATTTGGGCAGAAGAAAAGGCCTAGTGCATCACACCCTAACTCATATTGAAGCACTCATGTCGTCTCATTCTTTGCCGCACATGGGGCCCCAATTCAAAAAGTGTTTTTAAAAGGTCGCCCAAGTTTCCGCGTGCATGTTCATGAGGCATTTTGGTGATAGTTGCTTATTATGTTAGGAAGCGTTTTAAATTGATTCTATGATTAGTCATAATAACTCCATAGAGCTCTAATGAAGGGAAATTTTAGAGCATTTATGATTCAATTTCAGGATTAACTGGAAGAAAGGTACAGAATAAAGTATAAAAGGCATGGACAAGAATATGGCTCTTAAGTGTATTTCAAGCAGAGGGAAAAAGTATTTGTTCACTTCATAAACATTTATGGCAGCACAAAGTACAGTTCTGGTTAGATGAATATCAACAGCTATAGCATTCCACTGCTACGCAGGAAATTGTGTTCTGGGTGCATGTTAAGAGGCTAACAATTTCAAAATTTGTGTGGAATTCTCCTCTGGAGCAATGCTGTCACACGATGATAGTCATGGTGATGCATTGTGGGTGTTGGCAGTGCTGTGGTGAGATACCAGCCAAGTAATTTTCTAGTCTTTTAAGTACCCTGTGAACGCAAGTTTGTTTTGCGTGCTTTTGTTTGTAAAGCACACAATGAATTTGCTTTTCAACACATGTAGCAATATCTGACGAGTAACACTTTTCCAGGCTAGCAATTTAGAAGTGGACCTGAAAAAAGCAACTGAGGAGTGTCGGCGACTGCGTGAAAAAGTAGCCAATCTACGCCAAGAAAATGCTGCTCTGAAGGTATTTATATGGTGTACAGTACTCACCTATTCAAATTAGACATCAAATTTTTAGTAAAACAACTGGAACGCACAGTTGCTTGAGATAGACTAGATTCGTTGCAGTTGCACCACTAATCTAGACTCTAAAAATAATTTGGATTCTGATCTATATGTTCAAGTCAAAGTAACATCGATATACTTCAAACTAAAGATGGTTGAAATGACAGTATGTGTGTTACTTAGCCCCAAGTTGTCTTGTTCAATCTCTGAGTATCGTACATGCTGTTCTAGTCAGCTTTGCAAAACCATTCTTCATATACAGGATAGGATGCAAACTGAACTTGTTTTCCTGCTGTTTGTACATTTAGTATTTGTAGATATTGGTCTTGAGAGTGCGGTTATGTTCTAGGAGGATGGCCTGAGGCAGCGGATGCTCCAAACTGCCGCCACGTCAGAGACTGTGACCTCCCATGCAGCTCCCGAGACCACGTCACAACGTACCAAGGAGATGTCAATGATTCATTCTTCTGGCATGTCTCCCCTAATGTTGACGCTCTTTGCATCAATCATGGTGGTCTTAGGAGTGCTGGTTGGAAAGTGGCTCTTTTGATCGCCCCCTACTGTATCAAGATGGGGCCTATCCCTGTGTGGAACTCTCCCTGCCCTCACTCTCTATGACCAGCCTTTCCTCTGCCTATTTCTTCTGCTGGTGGCAATTCTCAACACAGTTCTTCAGTTGAGTGTGCAGACTAATGCCTGCAAGCAGTTTTTCCTTGTGGGCACCACTCCATGCAGCTTGTTACCCAGGGGTTTTTTTCTACTACCATCTTTTTCGTGAATTGTCAAAGGGTGGCCACAACACATGTCTAGCGGCTAACTTCTGCAAACCCACCCTTTTTGCAACGCTGTTTCTTTATTGCACTAAAAACAGACGGTGTTCAAGGGAAAATAATGTGAAATAAACTTTTCTCCACTAATGAAATTTTGGGGCTACTTTTGTTGTTTTTTTTCGTATTGTGTGTATAATTTCACTAGTTTAGCATCTAGAACAAGCTCAACCTGTTAAGTGACAATGTGTAGTGCGAGCCTTATCAGAACTGTAGTCCTTGGAAGACTTCTTCAGTGCTGTATAACTTTGTCTGCTTTCTCACACTCAATGGGGGAACATCTGCAAGGCTGCATGCTGGCTTTTATCTTCCCCATGTTACAGGATGGCTGTTTGGTCATGCTAGCCTTGTTTGATGATGATCATGACAATGAACAAGTCGTTTGCCTTTAAATCGCCTAGGACTGCATTGGACAGTGATGTATTGCCTTAGCTGGGTGTTTTCTGTTGTTTTTCCCCCATTGTGCACATTTATAAAGTCAATAATGGTGAGGCATATTGAAGAAAGCATAGTTTCTGAAGTTTGGGGCTTTGTTGGGCAGAATTATACCCTACTTAGACTTATTTGTGTCCTTTTACTGCAAGCCGCATTGCCCAACCTTAGGGAAAAACTTGTGAATTTAAACAAACCTGAATAAAAGTGGTTGAACTTTACAAGTTGCTTGATCTTTCTCCGGAGTGTAACAGCAAAGTGGTTTCAGCGAAGTAATGCTGCTGTATAATTTTAAAATTCTTGGCCAATTTGAGCTACTCTTTGTGATGTCATTGCATACTTTGCATTATAGCTTATTCTGGACATACAGCTTTGTGCCAGCTAGTATTGCAGATATTTTATGAAGTTGCAGGCTGTGATGAGGGCTTAGAATTAATTAGTGCAAAATACAAGATTATATCATGGATGAGTAACAATACTTCTGAATGTAAGTGTAGCCAAGTGAAACTAAGTATAAAATTAATTAGTTTAAGAATCTAATTTATATGCGAGTTAAAATTTATTCTGATGAAACCAAAATTCATGAAGTTCTTGATCTAACAAAAAAATTTCTACCGCCTGGCATGAACCCACGGAGTTCAATGTTGTAATCATCATCACATCATCATCATCAGCCTGACTGCGTCCACTGCAGGACAAAGGCCTCTCCCATGTTCCGCCAGTTAACCCGGTCCTGTGCTTGCTGTTGCCAATTTATACCCGCAAACTTCTTAATCTCATCTGCCCACCTAACCTTCTGTCTCCCCCTACCCCGCTTCCTTTCTCTGGGAATCCAGTTGATGACCCTTAATGACCAGCGGTTATCCTGTCTACGTGCTACATGCCCGGCCCATGTCAATTTCCTCTTCTTTATTGCAGCTATGATATCCTTAACTCCCGTTTGTCCCCTAATCCACTCTGCTCTCTTCTTGTCTCTTAAGGTTACACCTACCATTTTTCTTTCCATTGCTCGCTGCGTCGTCCTCAATTTAGGTTGAACCCTCTTTGTGAGTCTCCAGGTTTCTGCTCCGTAGCGAAGTACCGGCAAGATACAGCTGTTATATACCTTCCTCTTGAGGGACAGTGGCAATCTACTTGTCATAATTTGAGAGTGCCTGCCGAATGTGCTCCACCCCATTCTTATTCTTCTAGTTACTTCAATCTCGTGGTTAGGCTCTGCGGTTATTACCTGCCCTAAGTAGACATAGTCTTTTACAACTTCAAGTGCACTATTACCTATCGCAAAGCGCTGCTCCTTTCCAAGGTTGTTGTACATTACTTTCTTTTTCTGCAGATTAATTTTAAGACCCACCTTTCTGCTCTCGTTGTCTAACTCCGTAATCATGAGTTGCAATTCGTCCCCTGAGTTACTCAGCAATGCAATGTCATCGGCGAAGCGCAGGTTACTGAGGTACAGTCCATTACCTCTTATTCCTAACTGTTCCCATTCTACTCTTCTGAAAACGTCCTGTAAGCACGCAGTGAATAGCATTGGGGAGATTGTGTCCCCCTGCCTTACACCCTTCTTTATTGGTATTCTGTTGCTTTCTTTATGAAGCACTATGGTAGCAGTTGATCCCCTGTAGATTTCTGCCAGAATGTTTATATATATTTCATCTACGCCCTGATTCCGCAGTGTCTGCATGGCGGCTGATATTTCTACTGAATCAAACGCCTTCTCGTAATCTATGAAGGCTATGTATAGTGGTTGGTTATACTCTGAGCATTTCTCTATTACCTGATTGATAGTATGATTGTGGTCAATTGTTGAGTAGCCTGTTCTAAATCCTGCTTGTTCCTTTGGTTGATTGAATTCTAATGTTTTCTTTACTCTGCTAGCAATTACCTTTGTAAATAGCTTGTATACTACAGAGAGCAAGCTGATCGGCCTGTAATTCTTCAAGTCCTTGTCATCTCCTTTCTTACGTATTAAGATGATGTTAGCGTTCTGCCAAGACTCTGGTACTCTTCCTGTCAGGATACACCTCGTAAATAGAGTGGCTAGTTTTTCTAACACAATCTGTCCTCCATCTTTCAGCAGATCTGATGTTACCCGATCCTCACCAGCAGCTTTGCCTCTGTGCATGCTCTCCAAAGCTTTTCTGACTTCTTCTATCATTACCGGTGGGGTGTCGTCTGGGTTACTGCTAGTTCTTATAGTATTAAGGTCGTGGTTGTCTCGGCTACTGTACAGATCTCTGTAAAACTCCTCCGCTATTTTAACTATCCTATCCATATTGGTGGTTATTTTGCCTTCTTTGTCCCTTAGTGCATACATCCGCCTTTTGCCTATCCCAAGTTTACTCTTCACTGCTTTGACGCTTCCTCCATTTTTCGGAGCGTGCTCAATTCTCTCCATGTTATACCTTCTTACATCGCATACTTTACGTCTATTAATCAACTTCGAAAGCTCTGCCAGTTCTATTTTGTCTGTTGTACTTGACACTTTCATGATTTGATGCTTCTTAATTAGGTTCTTTGTTTCCTGGGAAAGCTTGCCGGTGTCCTGTCTAGCTACCCTGCCTCCAACTTCCACTGCACACTCCGTGATGATACTCGTCAGATTATCATTCATTGTATCTACGCTAAGGTTGGTTTCCTCGCTAAGAGCAGAGTACCTGTTCTGCAGTGACACTCTGAATTCCTGTACTTTCCCTCTCAGTGCTAGCTCATTGATTGACTTCTTGCGTATCAGTTTCTGTCATTCCTTCTTCAAGTCTAGGCGGATTCGAGCCCGTACCCTTCTATGGTCACTGCATGTTACCTTGCCAACCACTTCCACATCCCGCACGACTCCTGGGTGTTCATTCAATATAAAGTATATTTCGCTCTTATTTACGCCATTAGGACTCCTCCATGTCCACTTGCGGTTTTCTCGTTTTCGGCAGAAGGTATTCAAATTACGCAGATTATTGCTTCTGCGAATTCTACTAGTAGCTCTCCTCTGGCGTTTCTAGTGCCGATGCCATAATCTCCTACTGCCTGGTCTCCAGTCTGCTTCTTCCCTACCTTTGCATTAAAGTCGCCCATTACTATAGTATACTGTGTTTTCACCTTACTCATTGCCGATTCCACGTCTTCATAGAAGCTTTCAACTGAAGCGTCATCATGGCTGGATGTAGGCGCGTAAGCCTGTACTACCTTCATTTTGTATCTTTTATTCAGTTTAATTACAATGCCTACCACCCTTTCAATAATGCTATAGTAATCCTCTATATTGCCAGCTATGTTTCTGTGAATTAGGAACCCTACTCCCAGTTCTCTTCTGTCTGCCAAGCCCCGATAGCAAATGACGTGCCCATTCTGTAGCACACTATAGGCCTCATCTGTCCTCCTAACCTCACTCAGCCCTATTATATCCCATTTAATGCCTTCTAGCTCCTCGAATAATACAGCTGGACTTCCCTCACTAGATAACGTTCTAACGTTAAACGTTGTTAAGTTCAAGTTCAAATGGTGGCCTGTCCTTATCCAGAGATTCCTAGCACCGTCTGCTGCTTTGCAGATCTGACCGCCGCCGTGGTCAGTTGCTCCGCAGCTGGTGGGGACTAAGGGCCGTGAGTTAATTGACGAATGCCTACGGGAGGGGGTGGCCAGATACTGCACCAGGGTGGCCAATCCTTCTCTGGTGAGATCATCGGTGCGTACCGGCTTTAAGCCGGTACAATCAGACAGTAGTGGGAATGCTCCATGCATGTCTTCCTTATTGTTGTTCAGCAGCGTTGGCGGCCACCCACCACGGAGCCCAACGAGGGGACGCTACAAATTTACAAATGCTGAAACCTGCAGACGCCAGCCGTACAACGCCACTATAACCCAATGCGCCTAGACCAAGGTAGGCTATTTGCACAGGGTTAACCCTAGCCGCCAGGAAGTTTGGAAGTAAACGGAAGAGAGTAGAAGACAATACAGATAAATAGTAAGAGATAAAGACGAAGATGTAGGGAGAGAGAGATAGGAAAAGGCGACTGCGGATTCTCCTGGGTGGGTCAGCTCAGGGGTGCCGTCTACGTGAAGCCGGGGCTAAAGGGGTGTGTTGCCTCTGCCTTAACGGTCCAATCACCCAGCGTCGGCTCAACCCCCAGGATCCCCTTTTCCTCGGACACGGCAAAGCCACGCACGGCTAGGCGTGGGAGGGAGTCGAAACTCCCCCGTTAGCTCGGGTTCGTGGTGTCGCTACACACCAAACGCCTACTTGCGCAGGCACCCCTGCGCAAGTAGGCGTTTTTTTAGTAGGCGTCTGTCTGTCTGTCTGTCTGTCTGTCTGTCTATCTATCTATCTATCTATCTATCTATCTATCTATCTATCTATCTATCTATCTATCTATCTATCTATCTATCTATCTATCTATCTATCTATCTATCTATCTATCTATCTATCTATCTATCTAATTGTGTATCCCTTAGCAATTTCTATCGCAAAAAAACGTCATGGACGTCTTCTTGAAACTTTGAGATAAGCCGAAAAAAGAGAACGCCTCGGAAATATCAAACGTATGCGTGTACGATGACATATTTTTTCTGAACTCCTATCCATTGTTCAGCTTCCTGCAGCCTTTAGGGGGATTCGAGAGAAAAAAGTCTAGCTGCACTTTTAGTGGATAAAGCGGATCGCAAGACGCACGTACTCATGGTGGCTTTCTGAACACTGCCCGTATCCGCTTTAACAAACCGCACGGATGCAGAGTCTGTCGCATGAGCTGGAACGACGTTTGTTGACACGTCCCGCTGTCGTGACCTTCTTTTTTCTCTTTTTTAATCTCTTAACACGTGGCGTCGCCCACCTTCAATTCGACACGTGGCGTCTTGACAGCTATAGAGCTGCACGGAGGTCTATGTGCATTTGTCATTGAGACAGCGCAGACGCGCGCCCAGAAGCCCTCGCCTATCGTGGCTATACATACACAGGCGTAAGCCACAACACACAAAAGGCACGTGTGCGTGCTTTCAAAGGAGCCGAGCAGATCATCATTCTCCATTAAGTGTTCGTGAAGGTGCTATAATGCGCACGATGCTTAATGGCACGGATTTTACGGGTAATACAGCGCAAGCTTCGACCATTTGGCGCCGCCGAACACATGATGATATCCAAAAATGCTATAAAAATTACTGTAAGCAACAGATATTAAAAGTCTGTACACTAAGTGCAAGCATTTTCTGTGAAAATAATCTGAACCGGTCTCGCTTCACGAAAATATTCTTGCTTAGCCTGTTAGGTGGTAGTCTTCAAGCTATATGGATACTTCAGCCAGCCATATATTGCAGCTGAAACACAATGTTTCCATCACATAGGACAGCAATTCTCTCCCATAGCGGCGCCGGCCACCCTTACCCCGGTCTCCTGCGGGGAAACACGTTTCTTTCGTCTGCGGTGGCGGTCGGCGACGGGACTACAAAGTGAACGCCGGTAATCGAGCGTGTACACACGCGAGCCCCGAGACCAGCGTGAGCAGAGCGCCGGTCTCGAAGCCCCGCTTGTGTACACGTCCCTCGAGCAACCGTCAGCGACGCTTCGAGTCACGTAGTACTTTCGCTTTTCGTAGCCGCAGTTGGGTGCACTAATGCTTCGCCTGCAGTATACCGTCGGGAAAGTGCTCAAGTCTGAGTTGGATGGCTGTGAACCCAACTGGAAATGTTTGAGTGTACAGTCCGTTATAACGTGAACTAACCATGAACGTTACATATGGTTCCGCTATACCGAATCTCAAGTTTGGGTCTTCACAGCGCGCGCGCGGCCACGCCTCATCGCGTCCTGTTTGCCGTTAGAAAAGAAAGTGACTTTCGCCTCTCCCTTTTGCAGTGGTTGTTGCTGCTTTTAGTGTTCGTGGCCAGTCACATCTTGCTGTTCACTTCACCATTCTTGTTATCGTCAATTTCTTTTGTCATGCCTTCTTCCATAAAAAATCAGAGATGCAATTCCTGTGCCCTTCAAGATGGCAGATGTGAGTCGGCTGCTTGCCGATTTACAAGGTTTTCGTACCCATAACCACGATAATGAGTGTAGTGAACGGGACAAGAAACATACATGGCTTGCTGACCAAGGCTACCATGACTGGGTGTAGTTTGCTCACTTACTCTTACGAGAAATGAAACTTGTTCCTTTTTTACATTTGTGCACTCCTCTTAAAATTACTGACCATGTCCCCGAAGGGAACCATGATAGGATGCGAAGCAGCAGCGGTGCGCATGCCGTCGACCCGGCTGAGACAGCTAGGCGTCGATGCGGGTGCTGGAAGAACAATTTGAAGCGAACCTCGGCGTAGCCTTTACTCGAGTAAACATTTCTTCTGAAACGCAAAGACGTGGGAGGCAGGTTGGGTTTCACGTAAGTTTCATCCCCGATAAACGAGCCGAAAGAGTGTGTCCACTCGACGTGCGGTCGATCGTTGCGGCTGGTGGAGACGGTCGAGCGAGAGAGAAGTGTGTTATGAGCGCACGGAGGAGCAAGACCACCTAGTTATATTCAGAGGAGCCGTAAGCTGCTCCTGGTGAAAAAGAGAGTGACGTCAACGCGCAGCTGCGACTTGACCTACTTGGCATACTTCCAATAACTGTGGCGAGGGGAACGCGGTGCGGCGCGTTGGCACGGAGACACGGACGGACAGTGGTACACCGGCTTGTCAAACAGCTGCTTTGCATCTCAATAACAACCGCAGGGGTGCCTGCGCAAGTAGGCATTTGGTGTGCAGCGACACCACGAACCCGAGCTAACGGGGGAGTTTCGACTCCCTCCCACGCCTAGCCGTGCGTGGCTTGCCGTGTCCGAGGAAAAGGGGATCCTGGGGGTTGAGCCGACGCTGGGGGATTGGACCGTTAAGGCCCCCCGGCAGAGGCAACACACCCCTTTGGCCCCGGCTTCACGTAGACGGCACCCCTGAGCTGACCCACCCAGGGGAATCGGCAGTCGCCTTTTCCTATCTCTCTCTCCCTACATCTTTGTCTTTATCTCTTACTATTTATCTGTCCTGTCTTCTACTCTCTTCCGTTTACTTCCAAACTTCCTGGCGGCTAGGGTTAACCCTGTGCAAATAGACTACCTTGGTCTAGGTGCATTGGGTTATAGTGGCGTTGTACGACTGGCGTCTGCAGGTTTCAGCATTTGTAAACTTGTAGCGTCCCCTCGTTGGGCTCCGTGGTGGGTGGCCGCCAACGCTGCTGAACAACATAAGAAAGACATGCATGGAGCATTCCCACTACTGTCTGATCGTACCGGCCCAAAGCCGGTACGCACCGATGATCTCACCAGAGAAGGATTGGCCACCCTGGTGCAGTATCTGGCCACCCCCTCCCGTAGGCATTCGTCAATTAACTCACGGCCCTCAGTCCCCACCAGCTGCGGAGCAACTGACCACGGTGGCGGTGAGATCTGCAAAGCAGCAGAGGGTGCTAGGAATCTCTGGATACGGACAGGCCACCATTGGAACTTGAACTTAGCAACGTTTAACGTTAGAACGTTATCTAGTGAGGGAAGTCTAGCTGTATTATTCGAGGAGCTAGAAGGCATTAAATGGGATATAATAGGGCTGAGTGAGGTTAGGAGGACAGATGAGGCCTATAGTGTGCTACAGAATGGGCACGTCATTTGCTATCGGGGCTTGGCAGACAGAAGAGAACTGGGAGTAGGGTTCCTAATTCACAGAAACATAGCTGGCAACATAGAGGATTACTATAGCATTAATGAAAGGGTGGTAGGCATTGTAATTAAACTGAATAAAAGATACAAAATGAAGGTAGTACAGGCTTACGCGCCTACATCCAGCCATGATGACGCTTCAGTTGAAAGCTTCTATGAAGACGTGGAATCGGCAATGAGTAAGGTGAAAACACAGTATACTATAGTAATGGGCGACTTTAATGCAAAGGTAGGGAAGAAGCATGCTGGAGACCAGGCAGTAGGAGATTATGGCATCGGCACTAGAAACGCCAGAGGAGAGCTACTAGTAGAATTCGCAGAACGCAATAATCTGTGTATTTTGAATACCTTCTACCGAAAACGAGAAAACCGCAAGTAGACATGAAGGAGCCCTAATGGCGTAAATAAGAACGAAATAGACTTTATAATGACTGCACACCCAGGAGTCGTGCAGGATGTGGAAGTGGTTGGCAAGGTAAGATGCAGTGACCATAGAATGGTACGGGCTCGAATCCGCCTAGGCTTGAAGAAGGAACGACAGAAACTGATACGCAAGAGGCCAATCAATGAGCTAGCACTGAGAGGGAAAGTACAGGAATTCAGAGTGTCACTGCAGAACAGGTACTCTGCTCTTAGCGAGGAAACCAACCTTAGCGTAGATACAATGAATGATAATCTGACGAGTATCATCACGGAGTGTGCAGTGGAAGTTGGAGGCAGGGTAGCTAGACAGGACACCGGCAAGCTTTCCCAGGAAACGAAGAACCTAATTAAGAAGCGTCAAATCATGAAAGTGTCAAGTACAACAGACAAAATAGAACTAGCAGAGCTTTCGAAGTTGATTAATAGACGTAAGGTATGCGATGTAAGAAGGTATAACATGGAGAGAATTGAACACGCTCTGAAAAACGGAGGAAGCATCAAAGCAGTGAAGAGGAAACTTGGGATAGGCAAAAGGCGGATGTATGCACTAAGGGACAAAGAAGGCAAAATAACTACCAATATGGATAGGATAGTTAAAATAGCGGAGGAGTTTTACAGAGATCTGTACAGTAGCCGAGACAACCATGACCTTAATACTATAAGAACTAGCAGTAACCCAGACGACACCCCACCGGTAATGATAGAAGTCAGAAAAGCTTTGGAGAGCATGCACAGAGGCAAAGCTGCTGGTGAGGATCGGGTAACATCAGATCTGCTGAAAGATGGAGGACAGATTGTGTTAGAAAAACTAGCCACTCTATTTACGAGGTGTCTCCTGACGGGAAAAGTACCAGAGTCTTGGAAGAACGCTAACATCATCTTAATACATAAGAAAGGAGATGACAAGGACTTGAAGAATTACAGGCCGATCAGCTTGCTCTCTGTAGTATACAAGCTATTTACAAAGGTAATTGCTAGCAGAGTAAAGAAAACATTAGAATTGAATCAACCAAAGGAACAAGCAGGATTTAGAACAGGCTACTCAACAATTCACCACATTCATACTATCAATCAGGTAATAGAGAAATGCTCAGAGTATAACCAACCACTATACATAGCCTTCATAGATTACGAGAAGGCGTTTGATTCAGTAGAAATATCAGCCGTCATGCAGACACTGCGGAATCAAGGCGTAGATGAAATATATATAAACATTCTGGAAGAAATCTACAGGGGATCAACTGCTACCATAGTGCTTCATAAAGAAAGCAACAGAATACCAATAAAGAAGGGTGTAAGGCAGGGGGACACAATCTCCCCAATGCTATTCACTGCGTGCTTACAGGACGTTTTCAGAAGCCTAGATTGGGAACAGTTAGGGATAAGAGTTAATGGAGAGTACCTCAGTAACCTGCGCTTCGCCGATGACATTGCATTGCTGAGTAACTCAGGGGACGAATTGCAACTCATGATTACAGAGTTAGACAAGGAGAGCAGAAAGGTGGGTCTTAAAATTAATCTGCAGAAAACAAAAGTAATGTACAACAACCTCGGAAAGGAGCAGCGCTTTGCGATAGGTAATAGTGCACTTGAAGTTGTAAAAGACTATGTCTACTTAGGGAAGGTAATAACCGCAGAGCCTAACCACGAGATTGAGGTAACTAGAAGAATAAGAATGGGGTGGAGCACATTCGGCAGGCACTCTCAAATTATGACTAGTAGATTGCCACTGTCCCCCAAGAGGAAGGTATATAACAGCTGTATCTTGCCGGTACTTAGCTACAGAGCAGAAACCTGGAGACTCACAAAGCGGGTTCAACTTAAATTGAGGACGACGCAGCGAGCAATGGAAAGAAAAATGGTAGGTGTAACCTTAAGAGACAAGAAGAGAGCAGAGTGGATTAGGGGACAAACGGGAGTTAAGGATATCATAGCTGCAATAAAGAAGAGGAAATGGACATGGGCCGGGCATGTAGCACGTAGACAGGATAACCGCTGGTCATTAAGGGTCACCAACTGGATTCCCAGAGAAGGGAAGCGGGGTAGGGGGAGACAGAAGGTTAGGTGGGCAGATGAGATTAAGAAGTTTGCGGGTATAAATTGGCAACAGCAAGCACAGGACCGGGTTAACTGGCGGAACATGGGAGAGGCCTTTGTCCTGCAGTGGACGTAGACAGGCTGATGATGATATTGCAGCTTTAACTTTTATAAGAATAAAATATTACGATTATTATTATACAACTACAGTCTGTGCTCATTACAACGAACCCACGTACAACAAACTTTTGGATACAAGGGACCATTATTCAGCCTAAGTTTGGTCTGTGTAGTAAAGAATGGAGTGACATTCGCTTTTAATAGACCGCAATACAACAGACTATCGACTACAGCGAGCGAAATCAGTGCCTTTTTTTTCAAAATTGGGTGCATAAAGCGTACTTTTACCATGTTGACACGAGCTGACAACTGATTTGACCACGCCCCTCGCTGCGTATTGAAGTCGTGGAAACATTAAATTACGACTGGCAACATTGGTGGCTTTCGGCCAAGCCAAGCCTCTAGCCAAGCTAGGCTGAAAGCACGTTGGTTGCGTTGGCCTTGGCAATAATTCAAGAGTTGCAGCTGATTGAAATGTGGCACAAAGCAATTGCATGATCGCTCAAGAGTTCTCGCCATTCTCTTATCGCCAATTATTTTACGAGCTAAGTGTACATAAACAGTTTTTGTTTGTGTTTTGCATTAGACATTCGTCCCTCATTGCAATAACGTTATGATACATCGCAAACGAAGTTTTGAAAGTAAGCCATTCCGGTGCTTTAAGTAGGCGAGTTCCACTGTCAAACTAGAATATTAATGTGAAAGGGCCTTGGTGCTGCCTCTAAAAACAATCAGACCAACTTTGGACCGTCCAGCAAGCCGTGGAGGCTGAGAGGGAGGCAAAAGCACCCACCGACCCATTGGCAGCCTCGTTTTAAGCTAATATGTCTTTTCATCCGCACAAATAAGAAAGCATTCATTCCAAGTAGACCAACAGAAGTGGCTGAAAAAACCTGCTAGAAACGCTTTATGACAGGGCTAAGCTTTGCTGCTTCTCAGGGGCCCCATTGCATCCCTGCACCTGCTGTAAAGGCACTCACTCATTAATTACAACTTGCATTGTAATTTTGTCAATAACCACTGCTGGTGATTGAACTCTTTTGAAACCATATTGTCAAATGCATATAGCATGTACCAGCGGAAGTAGCCTGCCTCATACTGCTGAGCGAAATAGAAACAATTGTCACACGGTGGCGCAATTCCCTCCCCCCTTCAGTTTTCTTGTATATTACAAACTTCATATATAACACACTTGGATTTTTGTAGTCCTTTGTAACAAGAGTAGACTGCATTACTTGTATCCTTCAACTGGCTTAAAACTGAAGTTGTTAGTAGCAATGAATTAATGCAATTTTTCTCATAAAGACCTCAAACATATACTTTCCTTCTTGGCTTTTTGTTCAAGCAATGCCTAGTTGATATGTGCTCAGAGATGTTCATCGTCAGTGGGCTTAACTGTATATTTGTAAATTCAGCCGCTACTACATTGGTCAGAAAGGACAACATCCAGTAGACAAAAAGAAATGGAAGCACGCTGTAAATAAAAGATGACATATCCTTTCCATCGTCCTATATTAACTAAACTTAACACAAAACCAAATTTAGTATCGGTATTTTATATTTAAACATGAGTAATTTATTTTTTTGTTGGCACGGCAGGGTTCTCCGAGTATGTGCTTGAAATTTCTAGCTGTCCTTGTCGCGATCCTAGTTTATTTTGACGAATCTGCACACCATGCTCATGCGCAGAGCAAATAATTCTGTCAACAACGCTTGCATGTACCCAATGGTGCTTGGGGTAGTGGCGGTGGCAGTTTAGTGTTCCGTGGAAGCATTTACATGGACAGTAGAGTGGTCACTTTAGTTATTTGATTGTTTATGCAACAGGTGGCACTGATCATTTCTTCACAGCTTAGTTTGTCGGTCTGCACGCACAATCACAGCTTCTTCTGAACTTTGAATATTGGAAGCCGGTCGCAGCTTGATGTGACCATCTACATTTGGTCTGCATCACTTGAAGATAAAAAGTGCCATGTCTGAGCTCCCAATTGAAGACTTTTTACATGCGCAGGTGTGGGTTGGCAGTGCATGTATTGCTGCAGAAGCTCTGCATTAGAATTTTAGATCTGCAAGGACCGAAAAGTGGCTCTGCACAATTTTGCAAGCTTCCTGATATAAGGTGTTATACCAGGATAAATTCAACGAAAACCAAATCTTTAAAATTTATGTTGGTAAAGAGTAATACAATGCAAGGAGAAAACCATGCACTGCCAAGTACATAAAAGCACTCTATTTTATAAAAAAATGACTCCAAAAGCTGCACCCCCTGGTGAACGCAAGGATTTGTCTACATACATGTTATAATTTTTCTGTGCATATTTATTTTAAATATGGCTAGATATTTGCAGCCACAACTTATGAAAATGCAAGAGTATACAAATTTTCTCAGCGAGTACACTGTTCTAGCATGGGTGTTGCTTTTTGTTGCGAGCGCTTTCCATTCATGTTTTAGACTTACAGATTGGAATTTTTTTTCCAACATCGCCTTTTTTTCAGAAGTTTCAAGCATAGATGTAATTTTTTTAAACTAGCTGAAACTGTCAGATAATACTTAATTCTTTTTCTTATAGCCTGAAACTAAAACTTTGAAAAAAGATGGTTCAGTTATTCTGCAGAAAACGAAATCGATGGGGAAGTCACTCATGTTGTATGTGATAAGTCTGAGTAATGCTTTTTCTCTGGTGAGCTATAGCAATCCATTCTTGGTAGACGAAGCTAGTGTTATGTGGTATTACTGTGCAAAATTTCACAGTTGAGCTGTTTAAGAGAAAAAGTACATTTAATAATACAGCCCAGCCTAAAATTTGGGTTCCATATGAAGGCTGCAGGAAAAACAAAAATTGCATCTTGGGAAGACAAAAGTCATTCTTAACACAAAATTTTCCAATATGGAACAGCTGCTAAAAGCTAAAAGAAAGATAATTAGTTTACTATACCATATCTTAATGAAATAGTTTGAACTTGGACATCACCCATTATGGAGTTTCAACATTAAAACAAACTTGCAGGGTCCCCTATGCACAAGGGGAGCAATAGGGCCTTGTTGGTAAGACTTGAGAAATATTCAGCACAAAGTAACACAGACATGTTGTGCCCTCCCGTTTCATTCTTGTGTAACTTTGGCACGAAGCATTGCCTAGTCTCATATGCGCTGGTTTTAAAATGTAACGTGTCTTATGCAAATGCCATCTGCTGTGGGGCTTTTTGCTGCTGACCCGAAGGGCACGAGTTCGATCCCGGCTACAGCGGTCGCAATTCTATTGAGTATACATGGGAGAGGCCCATGTACTGTGCATTGTTGGTGCACATTATAGAACAGCAGACAGTCTAAATTTCTGAAGCCCTCAACTACGGCATCCTTGATAATCATAGTTTGGTTTTCGGTCGTAAAACTCTAGACTGTATTGGCTGTTCTCTCAAAATAGGGGCTTGAGAGATAGCATGAGTAGAGCACACTTTTGACCCTGTGGCTGCTGCTGTATAATTATAGCTTTGCTGTTGTAATGGATCAGCAGCCTTGAACTGCCCACTCATTTTTGGCAAAGTTTGGCAAATGCTGCATTATGTCAACACTGCTACAATAATTTTTGTTTGCATAAACAAACTGTGACAACTACTCGGCATGTTCAAGGTCAATTTTATGAATGGCAAGATATGAGCATGTGGCTTGAGGGCTCTAGCGGCTGCTTGCAACGCACTTAAGCAGGAGCAAGATGAACTACAGCCTCTTTTCTCCTGACCCAGTGGCAAAAAAAACAACCAGTCTTCGGTTATATGGAACCAGGGGCAAGATTGCAACCCCTTCCTTCAAGACAATTACAAGACGACCGGCTTCTTACGTAATCGCCTCTCTCAATTTCTCTCGTTTGCGTGATGTACAATGCAGACAGTTATTCACTAGACACAAGTTTCTTGCATGCTTTATAAGTTAGTGATGCCGCATACAGGCTGAACAAAATCACTAGGCTGATCCCACCAACTTGCAACAACAAATCGTTTTATTGCGAGCCAAACAGTTTTTGCATAAATAAAGGCATGGTAAGTAACGTTTTAGCATGTACACCGGTGAACAACAGGAATGCATCAGCGCTCATGTGCAAACAAGGTACATACTACGCATAGCCGCAATGCAGATGCCCGCAGCAGAAGCTGCGCAATGTTGGCTGATATATATTGGCATTGTTGGCTGATATATGTCCAATGTTGGCTGATACAACTGCTCAAAACCTTCGCTGTTGTAAATAAGGGTGAAGCACCAACATCTCTGCACTTCTGTCGCTCTGCAAGATGTCGCAACACCCCGATGACAGTGCCTTTCACAAGCAGTGTGGCGCCCTTGCTTGTTTTCTGGTTAGCGCTGCCCCCAGAAGTGTGTCCCTTGCTAATCTTCTACGCGTTCACACTATATATGCTCCTGAATGCCTTTTGATTGCCGCTGCTGGCGGTGCGCCGTCGTCGTTTCAACGGGGGCAACACCTGAATGCCCAGATGGGAAGCTTGCACCTTGATACTGGTTTGACACGGTTAAATATCTCTGTTAGCCCGTTTATCTGCGGGTAATAGTCGGATGAGAAGTGATGAACAGTACCACTTCACCTCAAAAAATCCTGGAACTGTCTGGACGTAAACTGGGGTCCATTATCTGCAAACGAAGGTTTGTTGCTGACCATTGAAAGCAGCTCTGAGTAACACAACGACGTCTCTTGTCGCGAGTGAATTGGTAAAAGGGACTTATGGCCATTCAGAAAAGTCGTAATGATAGGGTTTGGAGCTGTACGCAGGGGACCTACGATATCCATACCTAATAGCAGCCAAGGTTGTTCAGGCCACTGACTGTACGTGGTGAAAAGGAGATACTGTAGTTTTCGCTGATTTATCAGACGTAGTTTTCGCTGACTTAACAGCGGGCATCAAGCTACACTTCGGTCCACCAAAACTGTCAATATGGCCGATTGAAGGCAGGATCTATAAGACGATAAAAGAGTTAGTTTACACACACAAAGTGAATGAAGGGCTCACGATAGGATCTTTTTAATCGGTCTGCAGTGACCCAACATGCTGAGTTATCGGAGAAACATTTCTTTCTCTATTCAGTCATGTAGGGCATCGCGATCTGAGCATTTTAGAGCCAGAGCGGCGATCAAGTGCGACTTAAATACTGTCATGAGTTGGCTCCACTAATGATGTGCTAGCTCCTCACATGTTTGCTGTCCCTATGCGGATTTGATCGCCGATCACTACAGCACACATATATGGTGACGCGTAATGTGAAACGGGTGAAGCGAGTAACGTTGACAAATCAGTGGAATGTGGGAGCTACCTCAATTGCCGATAGAAGCAACGAACCCTTAGACATTAATGTCGTCCCTATCAAACAAGTTCAGAGCAGTCTCATATGTTAATACATTGTTTAAAAAAGGTAATTATATTTTTTGATACGACAGTCGGGAAAAGAAACGAGGTGACTTACAACGCCTAACAGTTCTTATCTTTCGCGAGAACAGCCGTGCAGCCTAAGGAAACGTTCACGTCAACCTTTACTAACAAGTACCTAGGTTGCCTAAATGATGTTAATGATCCTTGATACTCTAGCGCACACCCACAAAGGGGGATCGGCCAAGAACCGGGCGACTAAGGTTGCCTAAATAGTCGCGAATGTTCAGAGAAGAAAAGAAAGTTCTTTCGTGCATATTTATTTATTTGTTTCTTTGGTTTGCGCGCGTGCACAATTCAAATTACGCGCGAACGTTTGTGCTATAGATACTACGACTAGTACTACAGCTCGTGGCCTCCAGGTGCCTAGACTCGGGTCACGTGGTCAATTATGACGCAAAGTAACCGTTGATAAAGGCTCATACGTGCTGCGGGAGCGCGTGGGACGGCTGGCTGGTGCATCAGCGGCACATTCAAAGGGACGATCGTTGCAGCGTGGAAGCGAAATCTCGAGGAAACGTCTGTGCTGAGTTCCGTCACTCGAGCGAACGCTCAACGAGTCGGGACAAGCAACGCCCTTTGGGACACGTAAGCTTCGGAGCCTGGCTTGCCCGTGCTCAACCTACTGGGGTGTTCTTGGCTGAGGATTGAGTGGTTTTAACTTTCTGTCTTAGAGTGCGATTTTATAGTTTATCTGTTTCTGAGTCTAACCGTATCTCTAGCGCTCATGTCGACTACTTCTCCTGGCCAGGCGCGATCCGCCTGGTCAGCGTCCCTGCCGTCTAATGAATTACCGCTAGACTCCTTTTTCAGCAGTGGTATTGACAGTATTCCCGTGGCACTGGTAACTACAAATGTAGGCTTCATCAGACTTACAAAGCCTCAGGCGGTTCAAAAGGAACTTAAGACAACTTCAAATCATTTCCAGACTATCACAGATGTGCGCCCATTTGGGTGAGGAGGTATCGTGTGTAGGTCGCCCAATCAGACCTGCGTGCAGGATCTTTTTAAATGCACCTCCTTTGCTGCTACCCCGGTGAGTGCTTTTATTCCACCTCACCTTGCATGTACCAAAGGCCTTGTACGGGGAGTCGACTCCAAGCTGAGTCCCGCTGAGACCCTAGACAGGCTCTCTGGAGCAGGCGTAATTTCAATTTACCGGTGTAATCGCCTAGTCGACAACGAGAGGGTACCAACCGAATCTGTCAACGCGACATTTGCGGGCACAAAATTCCCGTCAGAAATGAAATTATGGCCACTAATCTTCCGAGTAGAACCCCTCGCTTCTCGTCCGATACAATGCAAGAACTGCTGGAGATTCGGCCACAGTGCGGGAGGATTTAAATCTAACGGTCGTTGTAGCACCTGCGGAGAGAGCCATCCTTCAAGCAAGTGTAGTGCAACAGCGGAAAAGTGTTGTCTCTGTGGAGGCAGTCACTGCGCCGACAACTCTGACTGTTCCGCTCGTTCCCGGGAGGTTCAAATCCTTGAAGTTATTGACCGCCGCCGCTGTTCTCGAAGGGAAGCCATTGACATAGTTAGAGACAGGGCTTTTGGATACTCTGGTATTACAGGGCGCTGCACTTCCAGTATGGACTCCAACCTATCGCAGGCTATTGAAACTGCTGTGAAAAAAGCAGTGAGTAAGGCAATGGATAAACTCATATCTAACCTTTACAACTGTTTGGTGCAAATTATTTCAAGTCAGATTGGACAAACAGTGAAGACTAGTGCAGAACCAGCAGTATTAGACATTACCAGCGATGCTACACAGCTACGCAATGTAGTGTTGGACGAACTTTCTGCATCTGCAGGCAAGGCTAAACAGTCAGGAACACAGGTGCACTTGGACCGACATTCGCCTCAGGCGAGCACAAGTACTGCTACAGATATGGAACTCGACATACGAACTAATAAACGTACCAGATCCCCTCTCTTCACCAATCTCAAGTCCAAATCTAATTGGAATGAATCAGCTATTTCGCGTGAAGATGCTAACAAGGGCGCGACATGGGCCTCTGTGGTGCGCTCAACACCATAGGTCAGTTGAGGGTACTACAGTGGAACTGCCGTTCTAGATTCGCAGCCTCAACCGACTTACATTACCTTTGCAATAATTTTAATCTTGATATAGTATAATTCTCCAAGAAACTTGGCTCACACCAAAAAAATTTCCATCTTGCAGGTTTTCGTTCTTTTCGATTGGTTCGCCCATCACGTGATGGCGGTTTAATGATCCTTGTATCAAGTAAATTATGCCATAGGGCGAAAAGTTTTTTCAGAATGTTATAATTGGATTGTGAAATATTAGCATTAGACTTTTGTCTCCCCGGATACCATCATTTTTCAATTGTAAATTGTTAATTCCCCTCCGGTGTATGTCACACAAGTCCCGTTCATTAGGGATGCGATCGCCGGGCTAATTCCAAGAGCCGAAGTATCGGCCTCCCGAACCGCACCACGAAAGCGTGGACAATTTAGAAGTGGTCCTTATTGGTGCGCCAGCAGACGCCGGCTGTGGCCCAAAGAACAAGTCAGAGCCGAGAGTTGATAAACAAACAAGATAATGGCAGATCAATAATGGCAGATCAGAAAAACAATACACCAATATGTTCACTCCACAATAGCTGAGTACAGTATGTCACCAATCAATCAACACACTACACAGTACAATTAGCCAAACTCGAAACAACGGAGACAGACAAAGATACGCACTACAATGCAGTCGCATGCATTGAACAACCAAGAAACCTAAAGACTAAAGAGATAGAAAACCTATCCAGTCCAAAGTCTTTGGAACAAAAGTCTGAATGATACTCTTCTGAGAATCACTCACTCAAAGTCCAGCGTTGTTGTCGTTCCGCTGCCCCCTGAAGTTTCTCTTCCAGGAAACCTCGCGTCTTCAATTGGCCACTCTTCAAATTTCAACTTCTTCGCCGGAAACACGTCGGCTTCACACACGCAGCTGTTGCGACGCGTCTTCGCTCAATAGCGGTAAACACACGCTCTTGCCTGTAGCTCGAGCCTTCACCCATCAGGTGGAAATCTTCTTCATCTCCGGCTTCGTCCCTACGGACCAAAACCTTCGCCGACTACACGGCGGAATCCCTACGCGCTCTGGCGCTCACTTCCGTCTCCTCCTGCTTTCTCGTATCGGCTGCTAGATTAAATACCTTCCGCGCCACCTTCCAGAAAGTTCTCCTCATTTCGTCGGCGCGATGCGAAGCGAAGGCTGGGGAGAGGCGCGAGACGGTTCGACTGCCCTCCGCGTCGGATGACTCAACTCGGCGTGGCCACGCCTCCTTCGTTCTAGAAATATCGCGGGCTATCTCGGCCGCCGATGTGGGGTGAGGAGGTCCGTCGGCGAAGCCACGCTTCCGAGGGGAGAGGCGTCGCGCGCCCGGGGAGCCTTGGATGCTTGTTTTCTCTTTTCTTTTCTTTTTTTTCCGTTAACCTCGCCGCGTCTCTCGGGCGCGTTATCGCAAGAATTTGGCGGCGCGCCCGTTTTTAGCGCTCGTTCTGTGACAGTGTACAAAGTACGCGTTATCTTGATAGCGTTTTGGTAGCATGTAGAAAGGAAGTTGTACTCACAGGAGACTTTATTTCACATCATTTGTCTTGGGGTATAAGGACAGATTCTCGTGGTAGGCGACTGGGGGAATGGACTATTGATCACAACCTCTCCTGTCTGAATAAAGGTCATGTAACATTTGTCCGAGGTCAAACTAGCTCAGTGTTGGATTTAACGTTTTGCTCCAATGCAATCAAGGTTTTCTCATGGGCTGTTCTGGATTTGGCAACTAACAGTTACTATCTTCCTGTAGTTTTTGACATTACTTGTCCAACAATAACTTTAGATCAGCCCAAACGCACATACATCAACCTTAGCAAATTTCAAACCTGCCTTCGTTCTGCCATTTCCAAGCTTGAAAATGCCAGTACTAAGGAGATTGCATCTACGATTGGTTCAATGCTGGAGGGAACTAGAAAAAATTCCCAATTTTCTATTCCATCCAATAAACGATCCTCCTCTCGTTGGTGGAATGATGAGCGTACGCGTGATTAAAGAAGACGAAAAGCCGCTTGGAAAAAACTTCTTCTTAATCAGAGCCCAACAAACTGGAAGGACTATCAATTCTTTGCTGGCGTATTTAAGCGTACAGTGAACCTCTTCGGACAAGAAAAGTACTGCCAGCACCTTTAACGTTGCAGTCATGTGTCTTGACGCCGGAAGAAATGAACACCTCTCTAGAAGACATAGCGCAAGGTTTAGAACGCCGCTTCACTGCTAATTTTTTGGCTATTCAGTCTGTTCCGGTAAAGTTTCTTTAGCTCAATTGAGTCAGACAGTATTATGCTTACCGAGGACGGCTCCCGGACCAGATGAGATTACGAACTCTATGTTGAAATGTTTACTCCAGGAATCCCCTATTTTGCTAGAATGAGTGAATTATTCGTTAGGGAACACATGAATACCTCCAGAATGGAAACTTTCCAAAATTGTATTGTTGCAAAAAAAATGAAAATGATGCATACACGTTGGATAACATAAGGCCGATCGCACTGACATCAAACTTAGTGAAATTGGTTGAGAGAATCATCAATATACGAAATAATGAAATTACTACCATGAGGTTCATTCTAAGTCCTTGTCAAATTGGGTTCAGGGCTAATTGTTCGATTTGGGATGCCCACGTTGATTTAGAGAGTCGGCTTCAATTAGCTCGGCTGCATAAAAAATATGCAGCCTTTGTTACCTTAGACATCGCTAAAGCATATGATACTGTGGAGCACTCTATTTTGATAGATCGATTAGAATACCTTGATTTTCCATCATACATAGTAGCGTGGGTTCACAATTTTCTTGCAGACAGAAAATTTTATTGTTTTAAAGATGGGTTTTCATAATCTACTCATACTGTTGGAGTCGAAGGAGGAAGTGGCAGATGATGGCATCCCAGCGCTGCCACCAGTTGTAATGGGTCGGAAGGAAACGCTGAAGAATACGAAAACAAAACAGGGGTTTATGACATTATTTACACATATTTACAGAAAGGAAAAGGTTAGTGGTTTCACAAACCACGAGCGTGGTGGTTGAACGATACATAGTTCAGAGCGACGTCCAGCACTCTGCCGCGTCGTTTTATGCCCTGTCGGGCTCCTCCTCTCCGAGTCGAACACCAATCACGCACACACAGGTGAGGGGGGCGAGCATGCATGGTCCACGTGAACACTGCATGGTGGTGGCGCCAGCAGGGCTCTTGCTCGTCGTGTGTGCCGCTACTCGAGAGTTCCCACGATCCTGGCAGCATACTTCAAAGGGTCCGCCGATTTTGTTCGCTCAATTAGCGGGGGGATTAGCAGTGGTTGTTGGTCTTCTCCAGGAAGATGCTGTGTTTGTTGGCCTCTCTCGAATGGTTAACGGCGTCTTGGTGACAAGACGTCTCGTCCTCCGGCTAGCACGTACAATGCTTGACGAGCATAGGCAGTCGGCCGGTCGGCTTGGTGATTGGGGATCAAAAAGGAGCGCCGCTCCTCTGTCAGCTCCGGCGCCGGCCACGCCATCCCTCCTGTCGCCCGACGAGTCGACGAGGTTCTCAGTCACGCTGCTGCTTGAAAGGTCGACAAAAGGGTCCGCACTTGAAGGACGGGAACTCGCCGCTGCCCGCCGCCTTGTCTGGATAATCGCTCAAATACCTGGCAGCGTCCATCAGACTGGGCGCCGAAGGGATTGAGAGACGAATCTCCAGGCCAAACCTAACAGCTCCTCCGCCGCCCGGAAAATCTCGGCTTGCCAGCGCTCCCAACCGATGGGCACAAAGAGAATGGTTGGTGACGAGGACGATGGCCTGGCTTTTCTCTCTCCAGCTGCGAACTCGAAACCAACTCCCAAACCAATTCACAATGACTGACAACAGCAAGGCGAACCACACAACACAATACCATGCTGAAGTCAAGCACATTGGACCCGCTTAAAATCCTCCAGGCTTCTCAAGAAACGCAAACAAAAGAGAAACCTGTACGCTAAATTTTGAGACAATTTTGTGCCGCCAAAGTTACAACAATCATGGACGTGGAGATGCTTACCAAAGATGTAACCTATTGCCGTGTGAGAAAAGCACCCAAAAGCAAATATAATTTGGCCCCATATAACGAGAATCACTCTTTCACAACTAGCTTTCTCCAACCATCCACACTACTGAGTTGTAACTAACATCTGCTAATCTATCATTAACTTAATGAAACATCACTATCTACAATGCTTTTCGCACAAATGCAGCCTGAACCCAACTCAAGGTAACTGTGAGCATTATTCATTCTCCTAATTACACACTTAGCGTAGTCATGAGTGCCTACTTGGGGGCCACCCTGACGCCAACGAAAACTCACTCACAACAGATCAAACTGCGCCTTATCAATCCTATAAAGGTATCTAATCTCAAAATTTGGTGAACGCAGTGTTTTCGGCTCAAGTGTTCATATATGATCCCTAAGTGATTACAAAAACAACAAAACGAAGTAAACTTTGTGTGCTAACCCGCTCATTTGCTGGATGTAGTTTCATGTCAGCCCATGTTTTTAAAGAACGCACATGACTTTGCTGTGCGCTCTAGCGCGACATCTTACTCTCATCCAAAGAGCGCTGGTATACCAACACGCACCTAACCATAGACGATATCTCTCTCACCTAGGTATCCTTAAACCCTCATCTGAACGTAAATTTTCTCAAGATATCGAACTGTGTAAATTCTTAAAACGCATCTCTAATCTCAACGTTCGATATAACATAACGCTCAGCTAAAGAATTTCACCTGATCCCTGAGCACATACTAAAATCACGAAGGGAAATGCAGCTCGTGTACCAACACGCTCATTTGTTGAATGTAGTTTCATGTCAGTCCATGTTTTTAAAGAACGCACATTGCTGTGCGCCCTAGCACGACATCATACTCTCATCCAAAGACCGTCAGCACACCAATCGCACACCTAACCATAGGTCATTTCCCTGTAACTGAACTAAAACACTTACAATGCTTACAAATACGAGAAGTGAAATCTGTAGTTAAACAAACTAACCGTGGAGATGACACAGGCATACTACTGTAAATTCAAAATTAAACAAACATGCATGCTTCAAATAAAACTCCTGTGTTCCACTCTCCAGCTTACAGCTGTTCCTCACTTCAATCGTACACGCGGGGGTCGAGGTCTTGGTGAATTTCGGGGACTCCCGGGTCTACGAGCACGTGCTTCCAGCTGAACAGCAGCGTTACGCCTTATTTGCGATTTCGGCCGACTTCTGTCAATCCGGCGGAGGGAACGCGAGCAATGCAAGGGAAAGAGTGACGGTGTCCTATTTGGTCTAGCTCCCGAGCGGTGTTTAGTTATTGTGGTCTTTCTTCTAGGACCACGTCGACACTCTTTTCCGTGAAAAGCTCTAAATCTCCCCCGCGCATACCGTCGCGTGGACTTGCGCCATGGCCTACCGCTTCGCCGCTGGCGTTTTGCTGCACGACACAAAGGCCTCCCCGGCGAACTGGCCGATAACCCACTCTTCCGTCGTTCACCAGGCTTATTGCTACTTCTTTCATGCCTTCGCTTTGTCGCTCGCGTACGCTTACCTCTTTTACGGCGACGTTTGCGACTGACCTGTCGCGTACTGCATTGAAATTTGACGCGGGTTGAGTCGTCGGCAGTAATACAGTTCAAAGGCAACCCATAAGACTTGCTCTTTCCCCGTGATAGCATTCCCGCTTTCTTTTTTACTTTTCGTCCGGCGGCTCGGACGCCTGCAACGCAGTTTTGACGCTTCTGCAAAGCTCCTATTTGCTACGCTGACAGGTTTTGTGCCTTCTTTTACACGCGTAGTACCTTCTCTCTCTCTCGCGGCCTTCCGACGTCTCCTGCGTCTGTGCCGCTTCCTGCGACTCGTCTCTGAGCCTACTGCTCGCAGCTCAAGGTCGCAAACACTCTCACTACACTCGTCAGCTGTCGACGCCGCGCCGTCTAGATGATTTTCTAAAAAAACCCCTATTTCACACTCTAGGTCGGCGGACAGCTTGACGCTCTTAAAAACAGTGCAGCTGCTTTCCTTCAAACACTCTCGCTCGCATTGCTGAGAGCTGTCTGCGACTGCACTGATATCTCCGCTACCTACTTTCGCTGCTTGTGAGCTTTCTTCGGTGTCCTTGCATACTTCCACACTGTTTGCAAGTTCCACCGTTGCGACAAACACAGTTGAGGTCTGTACCAGCTTTTCTACCGCTATCCTAGCTGTTTCGCTAGCATTAAACTGGCACAGCACCTCGTCGCACTGGCTCTGACCTACGTCGGCCTCTCTACGCAGCGCAACATCTTTAGCAGCACTCAAATTGGGTTCTTCATCGAACCTGCATCTGTCTTTAAACGTGCTAGCCTTCTCTACAACTCTGGGCTTCACCTCACTCACTTGATTATTGCACGTCTCGTGCGCTACACTTGCGGATGGCTGAATCTTCCACCTCCTTGCCTCGACTTTTTCTTCCGACAGTGCAATCACTAGGCTGAGTGCTCGCTCACGCTCGTCACCTCGCTCTCGTTTTTCTATCTCCCCTTTTCACTCACTATCCACCTTGGTGCTATAAGAGACACGCGGACCTTTCTCAGGCTTGGCTTTACTACCAGCACAACGTCGCGCATTCTTCACGAGAGCGTTCGTGAGCTTGTACTCTATTCGCTTTCTGTCAACTGTGATGCCGAAGCACCGCAGTAAAGCTGCCTTAGCTACCTCGTACCTATTGAACTGTTCCTCGGAAAGGCATAGTAACCTACCCATCAAGTTGCACGGAAGGACACTCGATAAGGCGAAAGACCAATAGTCCTCGTCGAGTTCTAGTTCTCTGCAAACTTTCTCGTAAGAGGTTAGATAACTCTCTAAATCCTCACCCACTTCGAATGCATGGATCCTCGAATTCACTTGAGCCGATCTAAGGTACTGTATTGATCTTTTTCTTTCTTCCTGTTCTAATTTCAGGCTTTCCTCCCACTGCTCTCTCTCTTTCTGTCGTTCCAATCTTTCTTTTAGATGCGGAAGCATCTTATACTCGCGCCTTGTAGTGCGCCGTTCGCGCCGTCCGCACCGCTTCTCGAACATTCGACAGCTGACGCGCGCGCATGCGCCGTCGCGCCGTCGCCCACCATCTGTGCCGCGCGCGCTTCTCCTTCGAGAACATTCGACAGCTGACAGCGCATGCGCCGTCGCGCCGTCGCCATCTGTGCCGCGCGCGCGCTTCTCCTTCGAGAACATTCAACAGCTGACAGTGCATGCGCGGTCGCGCTGTATATATACTCAAGGTCGGCGCTCGCTCGCTCAGTTGCCGCTCGTCGGTTGGTTTGTACGGCGCGTCGACGTCCAAGGTCGCGGTGAAATGAATTCCAACGAATCCACAAACACAATGATCGACGTCCCTTCGACCAGCGCCGTCCTTTCGCATACGTGTGTACGTGTTCACTCATTTAACACCCCCTCCTACAACCACGTTAACCAATTTAGCCATCGACCCAAGTAAGTCGCAATTTAACACCCCATTTCACAACCACGTTAACCAATTTAGCCATCGACCCAAGTAAGTCGCACTTTAACACCCCGTTAACCAATTATATGCTCCGCATCCTCCTCAGTGTTCCCCCGAGGGAAGCTGCGGGCAATTTTTTTCTTCTCTTTCCTCCCTATCCCCGCTTTCCTTTTCTTTTCTTTCCCGTTCCTCTCTTTTCAGTTCCTCTCGTTCGCGTTCCTCTCGCTCCCGTTTCTCCATTTCCTGCTTTTCAAAAATCTCTACTGCGTTTTTAATATCCTCCTCACTGGCTTTTTGCGAGATCAGCATCTAAATCGCTGTCCTGCCCATTCTTTCATCTATTTCAATGCCCAGATGCTTACTCACACACAAAAGTTCATCTCTTAGCATTGCCTTCCACGACATGATTGCCGTTGTACTTTGATCCTGCCTCTCACACATAATTAGGTGATCCCTACAACTCACAAAAGGTAATCTCCCTAATCCACACACAATCCAGCTTCTAACAAACTCACACAATTGAAGCCTGGAAAGTCGAAGCAAAGACCAAGCACTCACCGCAGCACAGTACCATGTCGTGAAGTCCATCTCACCGCTGCCAACCAGTTGGTAATGTTGACGAAAGAAGGAAGTACGCTGGAGGATACGGAAAACAGGAACATGAGTTTACGACATTATTTACACATATTTACAGAAAGGTGAAGGTTAGCGGTTTCACAAACCACGAGCGTGGTGGTTTAACGATACATAGTTCAGAGCGATGTGGTGGTGGTAGTAGTGGTTACAATGAAGAGGAAAAAGGCACCTAATTTCTGTTTGCCTTCAGGCGACACGGCGCAGTGCCTTATAGGGGTGGGGGAAGGAGGGATAAAAAGAATAGAAGGAAAATAGACGGAGAAGAAGATAGCCAAGCGAGAGAAAAAAGAAGGAGATGGAAAGTGGGGATCCGGTCGTAGCAGTCCAAGGGCGGAGTGCCACAATGCGAGAGCTGCACGACTTCAGGAGACCGCGGAGGGCAAACCTGTCGGCGGGAGCTACGCTGAAGTCGGAGATCGCGAGGGCACAACCGTCCAGCTTGAAATCCTGCGAGCGAAAGCGACGTCCAGCACTCTGCCGCGTCGTTTTATGCCCTGTCGGGCTCCTTCTCTCCGAGTCGAACACCAATCACGCACACACAGGTGAGGGGGGCGAGCATGCACGGTCCACGTGAACACTGCACTGTGGTGGCGCCAGCAGGGCTCTTCCTAGTCGTGTGTGTGCCGCTACTCGAGAGTTCCCACGATCCTGGCAGCATACTTCAAAGGGTCCGCCGATTTTGTTCGCTCAATTATCGGGGTGATTTGCGGTGGCCGTTGGTCTTCTCCAGAAAGATGCTGTCTTTGTTGGCCTCTCTCGAATGGGCAACGGCGTCTTGGCGACACGACGTCTCGTCCTCCGGCTACCACGTACAATGCCTGACGAGCATAGGCAGTCGGACGGTCGGCTTGGTGATTGGGGATCAAAAAGGAGTGCCGCCCCTCTGTCAGCTCCGGCGCCGGCCACGCCAGCCCTACTGTCGCCCGACGAGTCGACGAGGCCCTCAGTCACGCTGCTGCTTGAAAGGTCGACAAAAGGGTCCGCACTTGAAGGACGGGAACTCGCCTCTGCCCGCCGCCTGGTCTGGATAATCTCTCAAATACCTGACAGCGTCCGTCAGACTTGGCGCCGAAGGGATTGAGAGATGAATCTCCAGGCCAAACCTAACAATACCCAAACGAGAGGAGTACCGCAAGGCTCGGTGCTTTCTCCGGGGCTATTTAATTTACTAATGAGCACCATTCCACGTAAACAAGGTATAACAACTTATGTTTATGCCGACGATATCGCATTTTTTGCAATGGCAGATAACATTCAGACCTTATATGAACGGCTGCAGACTTACCTTAACATAATGGAGAGCTGGCTCGATGGCAACAGCTTTTTACTTAATTCGAGTAAATGTGCCTCCTTGTTTTCCCGCTGCAATACCCTGTGAACATCTCTCTGTCTTACCACCATGAGGACATACCGCAGCTGGAATCTGGTAAATACCTTGGAGTAACTTATCACACGTCGCTTAACTGGCGACCTAATATCGAATATATCACCGGAAAAGGAGTGCGGGCCATTGGAATATTACGTAGGCTAAGCAACTAGCGCATGGGTATGAGAACAGGCACATTGGTAATGATATATCGCATGTACGTTCGTCCCATTTTGGAATTTCGATGTGTACGTTTCTCTGGAGTTCCAGCTTACAAGTTGCGGCCTCTAATTCTTCTGGAAAAAGAAGCTTTGCGCTTATGCCTTGGCCTTCCCAAAACAGTTGCCTACAATGTGTTGTATCTCGAATCGAGGGTCCCTCCGCTTTCTTGCAGAATTCGCCTTCTGACTGTTCAGACATTCTTAAGAATTTATGAATCACCATTACAACATTCAGAAACAGCCTTTATTTCCACCCCGGAATCATTTTTTTCTGCTAGATGGCCGCGATTTCACACGCCACAAATTATATTTGTGCAAAATTTACTGGAGCCTCTAAACATACGTATAAGCGACATCATGCCGAGTCCTGATAATTTAGCCCGGATGGAAATTCAATTCGACGACATTTTTCCTAATAATGCCAAATTCCTTCCCCATAATATTTTGGATGGTTTACTACAAGATTACCTGCGCCGTATTACAACGAACGTTATTATTGCTACAGACGCATCGCAATACGACGAAAAGTCAGGGGTTGGTATTTTCAGCCCGATTTTAAATTGGATTTAATCCCTTCGACTACCCGATTTCATACCCGTTTTTGTGGCTGAGTTTCTGGCAGTGGTGCTCGCCTTACGCAAGTTAGATACAGCAATTACATCAGCTGTCATAATAACAGATTCCCTATCTCTCTGTGCGGCAGTTTCTGTTGGTGCTGATAATCAAGTAACAAAGGAGTTCCATGCTCTAGTACCTGCGCATTTGAGAAAAGTACGATTAGTTTGGGTGCCTTGACATAAAGGTTTGTTTCTAAATGAAATAGCCGATTCCATAGCTAAGTCGTCAATCAGCGAACCAAATCTACCACTCTGTCCATCATCCGCTTATGTGACTGCTGCTCGATTCCGCAGACGTACGCTTATGCAAGTCTGTAAAGGTTCAGCACTAACAAACTCTACAGAATATCGCCATTTATTATATCCCTGGCGAAGAGACTTTTGCCGTACTCGAAAACAAGAAGTAGCTATCACAAGGCTGTGTTGCCGGGTACCAAATCTAAATTTATATAACCACAGGTCTGCTCAGGCACCTTCGCCACTGTGTGCATTCTGTGATGAACTGTAAACAATAGACCACTTCTTTTTGATCTGCAGGCGGTTTAACAAATTACGAAAAACCCTATTAGAAATACTGTAGGCATTCATTAAGCACATCATCTATCTTTACACATATTCATCATCATGAGTGGTCGTCATCTTCTTCTGCTGTGGGGACTTGGCTTGTCTGAGTTCTGTGCCTTGGGCGTGGTCGCTTCATCGTGTCTTCCGGGCCTAATAAAGGTTGCCTTCACCGTTACATCACAAGTGGTGGAGCGTGCTCTACGATCTTCCGTCCTCTCCCAGCCCGATCTGCCTCCTGGAGCTGCGCTCAGGTCTTCGTTTGTACCAGGTGTCCGGTAACATGCCTCAGGACGAGCCAACCGGCGCTTCTGCGTCTACCTCCACGGCCCCGGCTACCACGGCCTATCCATCGTGGATTATCACCGCACACCAGCGTGAGCCGCCCACGTTCGCCGGACTTCGAGGTGAAGATGTGGAAGATTGGTTGGACCAGTTCAATCGAGCGAGTTCCACTAACAACTGGGATGATTCTACCAAGCTTCGCCGTGTTTCTTTCTACCTCACGGGCGTAGCAAAAACATGGTTTTTCAATCATGAAACGGACATTACGGACTGGACACGTTTCAAGCAACAGCTTCGCCAAATTTTCGGCACCCCGGCGGTTCGTTCAGCTCTCGCGAAGAAGACACTGGATTCTCGCAAGCAACAATGCGGTGAGTCCTACACATCGTACATAGAGGATGTGCTTGCTCTCTGTCACCGTTTCAGCACGTCCATGTCTGAATCAGAGAGAGTTCGTCATCTACTGAAAGGGATAGGCACGGTCGCGTTCAATGCCTTGGTCATTCAAAACCCGACTACGGTGGCTGACGTTGTTGCCACGTGCCAACGCCTGGAGGAACTTGAATCCCAACGGTTACCGCCGGACAGCTCTGAAAACACTACCACGACTGATGCCTCATTGCGTGCCATGATCCGGGCGCTTATACGGGAACAGCTGCAATCTTTCGGCCTCTCAATGACACCGAGTCCACCTTCCCCCTCCAACAATGTTTTGCAGGATGGTATCAAAGAGGAGTTGGCGTCCATGACCAGGCCAGCGTTTGTAGACTCTCCAGTACCTCGACTCCAGCCGACGTACGCACAAGTCCTCGCTGGCTCACCACCCGTTGTACAACCGATGCCCGCACACTCGACGCCTGTCCCGCTGGCTTCGTTAACTCCGAGTGTGACTAGCCAGCCCTTTCACCCACCGTGTCGGCCGCATCGTCCAATCTGTTATTACTGCGGCTATCGGGGCCACATTGCACGCGTCTGTCGGAAGCGTCAGCAGGACGAGCGTCGTGGACTCGACACCTACGGACGGGATGATGGAACAAACTGGTACGCTTTCCAACGTCGTCCTTATGATCCGCCGCTACGCCGCTCACCGTCTCCAACTTCGACATCTGAGCCAACCAGTTCCTACCGCTCTACTAGACGCCGCTCACCCTCACCCCTCCGCCGTTCCACGTCTCCATTGCGACCTGTTTCGCAATTCAACAACCAACGCCCGGAAAACTAACCTCTGCAGCTTTTGGAGGAAAAGCTGCATCGAACGAAAAGACAGAAATTCCTCCAGTGCGTCCATATAATACGATAGCTGTTTTAATAGAAGGTGTATACGTGGACGCTTTAATACACACTGGTGCCTCTTTGTCTGTGATTGATCGTTCTTTGTGCTCACGTCTACGGAAAGTCACCACCCCTTATGATGGACCTACACTGCACGCTGCTCAAGGGGACGCCATTAGACCTGCCGCTATGTGCACCGCTCGTGTTTTTATAGCTGGTATTCTTCATTTTGTACAATTTGCTGTGCTGAATTCGTGTGCCCACCAGATTATATTAGGCTGGGATTTTCTGTCTACGGCGAACGCTTCCATCTGCTGTAAAGAAAATGTGTGATCGACTCTGGTGACGTGTTTGTCCAACCATCTGCACGCTGTCTCGCAAGAGGTATAGCCTTTGCTTCAGGTCTAGCGCGATTCCACAATGGCTCCGGACTTCTCTACGCTACGAACCAGACTTCTGAGAAAATTCTCATTCCTAAAGGCACCATAATGGCTTGCGTTTCTGAATCTCAACCTGTCTCTGTTGTCTCTCTTATGCCAGCGTGTTCTAACCTTCCTTCTATTGGACGTTCATCAAGCGTTTCTGTTCTTGCTGCGACTATTAGTCCAGAACTGACCTCTTCACAGACAGGTGAGTTGCTTGCCTTGCTACAAAAGCATAGGAGATTGTTTGATGCCCATTCCTCATCTCTGGGACAGACGTCCATTATTAGGCATCGTATCCAGACCGATGGCACTTCCATCGTACGCCGTCGACCATATCGCGTCTCTTCATCCGAGCGTGAAATCATTGAACAAAATGTAGCCGATATGCTGCAACGGAACATTATACGTCCCTCCGCGAGTCCTTGGTCATCCCCTGTTGTTTTAGTAAGGAAAAAAGATGGCTCCGTGCGGTTTTGCGTTGACTACAGAGCACTTAATAAGATTACCCACAAGGATGTATACCCCATGCCGCGCATAGACGATGCTTTGGATTCACTGCAAGGTGCTGAGTACTTTTCAAGCCTAGACCTGCGTTCAGGTTACTGGCAAATATCCATGCACGAGGATGACAAAGAAAAGACAGCGTTTTCAACACCAGATGGGCTGTATGAATTCAACGTCATGCCATTCGGCCTTTGCAATGCTCCAGCAACATTCGAGCGGATGATCGACACAGTTTTACGAGGCTTGAAGTGGAAGACTTGCTTGTGCTATTTAGACGATATCGTTATTTTCTCGTCAACCTTCCCTCAGCACTTGCAACGACTGGACGAAGTTCTTACGTGCCTTGCAAACGCAGGCCTTCAGCTGAACACCAAGAAGTGCCGTTTTGGGAGCAAGACAATTAAAGTGTTAGGCCACATCGTAAGCAAGGACGGTATTCGTCCCGATCCTGACAAGATTTCCGCTGTCCAACACTTCCCGCGTCCTGAAAAAGCCAAAGATTTGCGCAGTTTCCTCGGCCTCGCTTCTTATTTTCGCCGATTCATTCGAGACTTCGCCTCAATAGCTTCACCATTGCACAAGTTGCTCGGATCAGGCGTCACCTTTGTGTGGTCTCCTGAATGTGAAGCGGCGTTTGCCCAACTCAAGTGTGCACTCACATCCGAACCAGTCCTCTGCCAATTCGACGAAACCGCGCCTACGCTCCTACATACAGACGCTAGTGGTCGAGGCATTGGTGGAATTCTCCTACAGCGAGACAAATCTTCACGTCAGAAAGTCGTCGCATACGCGAGCCGTGCACTGACCCCTGCTGAAAAGAATTATACCATCACCGAACAGGAGTGCCTAGCGGTCGTATGGTCGATACAAAAGTTTCGACCTTATCTCCACAGGCCGCCACTTTACTGTGGTTACGGACCATCACGCCTTGTGCTGGCTCTCGACAATCAAGAACTTGTCCGGCCGCCTTGGTCGCTGGATTCTTCGCTTACAAGAATACGACTTCACTATCACATACAAGTCGGGAAACAAGCATCAAGACGCCGACGCCCTTTCGCGTTGCCCGCTCTCTTCAGACCCGCTTAACAAACCCGCCACTGCCGCACACGAGAAGCTTTCGGCCGTCTCTTCCCTACATGTTTCGTCATTAACTACTTTGGACCCAACTTCTCCAAGCGAGTGTGGTTTGTTCTTATCTCACCAACGTGCTGACCCTTACTGTCGCCGCATCATGGACCGTCTTGACGGGACTTGCCGGTCCCCTAACGCCCGTCTTCGCCGACAGCTCACGCAATTCAAGCTCAACAACCACGTCCTGTACCGTCATATCTACCACCCTGATGGTCAACGCTGAATGCCCGTTCTACCTCGCTCTCTTCGGGCTCAAGTCCTCAAGACATATCACGACGACATGTCTGCTGGACACATGGGCTTCCAGAAAACGTATGACCGCATAAGATGTCACTACTACTGGCCGGGCTTGTCCACCTGTGTCGCGAAGTACGTTGCCTCATGCGCCCTTTGTCAGCGTCGCAAGCTACCTACATCAACTCGAAGTGGACAATTACAACCGCTCCCGTGTCCCCTGCAACCATTTGAGGTAGTTGGTATTGACCTGTATGGTCCGCTTCCTATGACTGTCACGGGCAATCGTTGGATAGTTACAGCTGTCGACCACCTGACCCGCTACGCCGAAACAGCTCCCGTGCCTTCTGCGTCAGCTTCGGAAGTGGCCGACTTCATCCTTCGAGCAATAATCCTTCGACACGGAGCTCCTCGTGTAATCCTGAGCGACCGTGGAAGAGTATTTCTTTCAGCACTCGTCGAAGAAGTGCTCAAGGCAGCCGGCACTACACACAAAACAAGCTCCAGTTACCATCCTCAGAGGAACGGCCTGACTGAGCGCTTCCATCGTACACTGTCAGATATGATTGCGATGTATATCGAACCCGACCACAGAAACTGGGACACCATTTTGCCATTTGTCACTTTTGCCTATAATACCTCTGTACAGCGCACAACCGGTTACTCGCCGTTCTACCTCGTCCACGGTCGCTTCCCTTCTTCTTTCCTCGATGTTTCGTTCTTCTCTGCGCCTGTCAAACCATGTTCATCTTCAAGTGAAGAATACGTGTCTCGTCTACTTCATTGCCGCCAGCTGGCTCGCGTCAACACTGAAGCCAAGCAACAGGATCGCAAGCTTGAATATGATGCCTCTCATCGTGCCGTGTCTTTCAGCCCTGGCGACGAAGTCCTCCTTCTTACACCCATTCGCACTCCCGGACTGTGCGAGAAGTTTCAATTACGTTTTATTGGCCCCTACACTGTCTTGGAGCAAACGTCTCCTGTGAATTATCGCGTGGCACCCGTTCTTCTTCCGACGGACCGCCGCTACAGGGCAGCAGAAATAGTCCACGTATCCCGCATGAAGCCTTTCATACGGCATTCATCTTCGCTTTAAAATGCGGCCAGGAACTGCGGTCAGGATGACCGCTTTCACGTGGGGGGGGGGGAAGTTAGTGTAGGCATTCATTAAGCACATCATCTATCTTTACACATATTCATCATCATGAGTGGTCGTCATCTTCTTCTGCTGTGGGGACTTGGCTTGTCTGAGTTCTGTGCCTTGGGCGTGGTCGCTTCATCGTGTCTTCCGGGCCTAATAAAGGTTGCCTTCACCGTTACATCACAATACTTTTACGTGGTAATGGTATGGACTTATCTCTGCCTGTCATTTTGTCTTTTGGGGCTTCCATTTCTGGTTTCTCTAATGCGACAGTATGCGCGGCCGTCCGGAACTATATTGATGAAACTAATAGGTTGACTAATTAACCAGTTTCATTATCCTAACAGGTCCACATAATTATATACGTATAAAATTATATTATGCTCTATTATAAGAATAAATTCGTTTGTGTAAATGTTTGCAAGCATTACATTAAACAACACATTTTCCTAGGCTACCAGTAATCTTTCTGTTAAACCTCCATCATTCAAAATCTGAACAGTAAATTTTAAACCACTCGATTCTTCGCCAATCCCCCACAGTGGGTATGCGCCACTTACAATAGGAGAACAACAACAACAACGTCTGTGCTACTGAAGACATGGCCACTTTCGGACGTTCTTCAAGATGGGTGAGTGGCCAACGAAGCCTAGGCGAATGTTGTGACAATGCTAGCCTCTTTTTTGACGAAAGCTGCTGCAGTGGGCTGTTGCTGTAGCGCGCCCGGTAGCTTCTTGTAATAGTCTTCGCCGCTGCGGAATTGGCATTCCTTGGTGTTTTTTGTGGCCTAAATTGAATTTCATTGGGCGAACGTGCTTAAACAGCGGTGCGCTCTTTTGTAGCTCAATGATTTCAATTTTGTCCTGCCAACCACTTGTTTCGAATCTTGTTCAAGGTGCCCGCCGCGGCTGTCACTGCACATGTTTTGGTATTTCGCTCTATCTATGGCGGGAATTTTCGAGGGCTTTCGTGTGGTCACTTATGGTGACGTGTAGACTACGCAGGGTGTTGAAAGGCTGTGTTAAAGTTTTATGTGTGCAGTGGACGCTGGATCGTTGTAAAGCTGCGAGTTCACCGATAGCACGCACGTGCTCTGTCCTAATTTAGTTCGTCATTTTAGGAGCCAATTTTTTCGTTCGCGTTTCTCTGTACTTTAAGGTCTTTTGTGCTCGAGTCGAACATTCGCGGGATGGCTTTTTTGTAATAGGGGATGCATCACTTGCCCGGTTTCATACGTCGCGCTGGGCATCGTGGCGTAAGTCGAATGCCTCTGGAAAATGTAGAGTTTCGTTTTCTGACAGTTCCCTGTTCACGAGTGTCGGAAGCAATGGCGTAGCCAAGGGTCGCACACAGTCTCCCGTCAGCGAAATTTTTCGCCCTGCCACTCGTAGTGCAATATGACTCGACCACACTGGCCCGCCCGGCCCCCACTCCACACCATGGTTTCATAGCAGCCCGACTGATTGGACATTTTGTGACTACGTTAATGCATCACGAATTCTTTCATCCACGTAGTCAACATAAAGAAGATTATCTAGTCCATATATTGAAGGCCATTCAGAAGAAAGTAGCCTCTTGCAACTACGACTATTGTTCGAGTATTACCTGAATAAAGCACCTTGGGTTTGTCTTTTCAAGATCATTGCATCATTGATGTTTTGTCTGTTGCTTAGGTACATTTACAGTGATATTTTACTTTTTTCAGTTTCATCCTCCCGAGCACACATCTTGATGTAATTGCAACGCAATCATTTTTGTGGGCATTCATCCAGAGCCCCAAGAAGGCATTTAAGTTGTCGCTGCTGCCTAGAGCTATTGTGTATAGGAGCAATCTTCTGGATTGCATTCATTAGTCTTTCTTGGTGAAACTTTCCGTGATAAACTGACTTCTGTTGCGTGTTAGTCTACAACATTGTTAGGTTTTTGCTTGTATTTTTTGTCTTGTAATTGCTGATGCTATCTTATGCAATGCTCTGCAGGCTGCCTGTGAGGCATGTTCAATATTGTATTGTCACGGGGTCGTGACGTGGCCGAAGACAGGATACTTTGTGTTGGGATATAACTGTTTATTTGGGCGAACCTGTGCCCGGTGAATGGAAAGTCCGATTCCAGGAGCAGTCTTGCACAGATAGCAGTGAACGGAGCATCGGACGTCGATCAACTACTGACAAGCGGCGAAGTGCGTCGGCATTTATACTCTTGCCATCGAATGTTCTAGCGTTATCGCTGGCGGTGGCGTAGGTTCCAGAATAATCTGTACAGTTCGCAGAGTGGGCGTCATCTTATCGAAATGGTCTACTAAAGTCCGGAAGCTTCTCGAAAACTGCAGGCGTGGCTTGCGCTGAGAATCGTGTAGTGTTTTGGTGGTGATAACAAAACTTGAGAAATGGAACGTGGCAGTATGGTTCGCAAGGCACGTTTCGTTTAGTGTTCACACACAAGTGTGTGGGACATTCCTTTCGTGTATGTTGCGTTTGTTTGACAGGCCCTGCCTTGCTCCATGATTGGCAAACGTTGCTTCACATTCTATGGTGCCCTCACCATTGGGTGAAATGCTATTATTGGAGTCGACCAGGACCAATGTTGTGATCTTCTGTCTCGCTTGGTCCGCGGCTTCAACTAAAGCCAAACGATCCATTCGTCTTTTAAGGGACACTAAAGGCAACTGTTAAGTCGACGTTGATTGTTGTAATGGCGGTCCTAAATCCTTGTAGTGCTACTTCTGTGCCTAGGAAGGGCCAATTTTGAATTAACATCGTGTTTTAATGGTCTGAATTCGTTAAAGCACTTCAAATTACCCGCATCAAGAAGCGGATCGATCGGAAAGACTCGAGTCACTGTTACCGTGCACAACGTTGCCTGGCTTTACTGCGCTACTATCAGTGACCGAAAGCTGCGGGAGCCACAGCAGCAACAACGGCCATTGATCAATTTCCCGCAAATGGCTTCGAAACTGCAGATATTTTTTGTTTCAACTGCGCCCCGCTAGATGGCACAACCTGTCTATGTAACCACACTAAAATTGAATTTCCGAGTCACTTGGGCCGTTCCCAATGGTAACATCCGGCGGTTCTTTCAAATCAAACAGAAACGAACAAGCAGCATTTTATTTCGTCTCTTGATGCATGGAAGGTTCTTTATTTAGTGCAGATAGATCGATTACTGATGATTTATGGTAGGCGGTCTGTCTGATGTCATCAGGATTATTTTGAACATGTCCTATTTCGGCGCTTGTTTTCTTCTGCATTTACCTGAATTTCTCGCTATTAAGTAGTGCACTGTTAATATTGTCATTTTAGATGTTGTCATAGATTGAGATTTCACTCTGACGTAATTGTTAATTGACTTTAGTGCCCCTTTGATGCAACCTGTGACATGGTTTTTGTGCACTTTTTTTACAGACTCGGCTCGAGAATTCGGCTGCTACAAAGAAGCCCCGCCAAGCGAGCCAAAAGCCAGCCGCTGCTGGTCAGAAGCCCGGCAATGTGGTGCGAAAGCCGGCAAACCAATTGCCACAGAGTCCACCACTGCGACAGCGAAACAGGATCGCAGCACCAAAGGCAAGACTGACAGTATAACACATCTTAGCATTCCAATCACCAGTGCAAACTGCGGGCAGTAGGTGTATGTACTGCGAGCAGTAGGTGTAATTGGTGTGTGGCACCCTATTAGGCGACAACTTTTCTAAACGGCACTGTGGAAGCTAAAGAAACGTAACCTCTGCCTGCTACCATGCCGTAAATTGTACTTGTTTACTAGAATTTTCTCCGGTTAAATGAACGCTGCTTTATTTATTTCCAGACACACAGTTGTGGAAAGTTGTAGGTGAAATTTTTGCTTGCTTTGCAAGAATGTCTTCGTTTTCAATTCTTGAATGACGCCATATTTGCAGCCTTCCCATAGTTTCCAGAGTGAGCATGGCATCCACGAAATAGTGGGTCACTGTGTGCTCGCAAATGCGCTGTTTAGTTTGCGTTAACAATGTGAGCAAACAGAAAGGAAATTGGCTGCCAGCCACTGTATTAGTAGCGTGGCATCGCAAATATGAGTCCCACCTCTACGACCTTCGCTCCATTAGGTTGTTGCGGAGTATAGCAATATCATCACAGAGAAATTTGTTTCATGGCATATTCTTTTAATAATAATGTGATCTGACAGACAGTCGTGCCAAGGAATTAATAGGGGATGTTATTAGGTAATGCAAATGGGAAGAAAATTGTACAAAAAGCTAAATTGCCATGGGCAGTGACTGAACCTTCAACCTTCGCCTAACGCGTCCGATGCACTTCCAACTGAGCTTCAACAGCTGGTATACCCCCTTCCACTTTATGGGGTGTATATGTGCATACATATTCTTTTAATGTATATCAGTCTCTATTGTCTGTGTTTGAGAATGCAATGTTATGGGGGAACTGCAGCTTTAGCTTGCTAGAAAGCGTTTCAATTTGAATACAGCTTTAAAATAGGCTCCCAGAAGTTGTTGGCTGCATAGCTCTGCGCGAACACTACCTTATAAAAAGTGAGTGCCTTCAGCACCATGTTGAAACCTTGGACGTTTTAGAGGCTGGTACAATTTTTTTATTTTATAGGGAATAAAAATGTGCATTCCGTTATATTACAGCAAATTCTTTCTGGTAGTAGCTGGATTTAAGTAACAGTGAGAGTTATAAGCGGTAATTTGTCACTTAGTCAAGCTTTTCCCATATGAGCCCACCTACACTATTTCAGTATTCAAGAAAGGGAATCATTAGGGAACAAATATGCTCACTTCAAGGTACGCTAACGGCAAAATACTATTCGGCGCAGACTGTTGAAATTTCATTCCTAAGACGAAACGGCCTCAAGAATCAAACTATGCTGGTGCAAACTCTCCAATCATTCAATACTCCTCAAAACTTTGCAGTCGCGCTATGGGGCTGCTTCACACGCTGCCAAGAGGGGCTGCAGTGCTGCTGAGCCACAGAGGGAATCGTTTGCGCTCCGAAATGCTTCCGCGGTGCGACACAAGCTGATGGCTGTGGTACTTTCTATACATCTTTCGTGTAACTTTTGACTGTTGAATTGCGGGTGTAGGACGATTGCGTCGAACAAATTTAGTGTGCCCGCGGGTTGTTTAGTATACAAGAAATACACCAAAAGAGGTGTTCACCGTGCAACAAGGAGCAGTGCGACAAATGGAAATAGGCCCTATAGATGCTGGACACATATGATAATTTGTAATCAGTGTGCACTCGTATGTGCACAAAACACATTAATGCACTGTTGCTGCCTGGAATTTCGCTCTCAATGACCTAAATGTTGTGCAGAATCGGTATCACGCCAGTGGAAAAGCTTGCAGCCAGCAAAGCACCCAAGTTTAATTTCTTTGCTTGCTAGGGGAAGTCTGTGTACAAAAGTAGGGTTTGCACAGACAATTGATCTCCTGTTAAAATACTTCTCGCAGCTTAACAGAAAATCGAGCTTTAGCTAGGTGACTATACTCGATATAACCAAGTATTGGTTATAAACAAGTACATTAAGAATAGCTCTGTCATAGCTACAGTGATACAAATGTTTATAACAAATTTTAGGATATAACGAAGTATTTACGTGGCAGGTGCGACTTTGTTATAATGAGGTTTGAGTGTACCTGCTCTCTGTGTGGCCAATGGATTGTGCTTTCTCACTGCTGAATGTGTATGCAACAACCCTTCATGTTAGCCCCTTTTCACAATGGCTGCAGCTGTTGAGAAAGTGTAGCACTTAATTTTAGGCAAGTAATAAAGAGTGCGCTGGCACTAACAGTATGAAAGCATCGACTCTAACGGCAGTCACCAGGCCACAGGCAGCCACATTTCACTCAGTGCGAAACAGGTAAAAAAAATGTCCATGTAGGGTCAAAGGCCTAGGGGATGAAAATAGATCTGTAGTCTCTCAGTTTGTCGTGCTTAATATCCATTTTTTTTCTTTAATTACTGCAGGCCTGTGAAAGGGCTATTACAGCAGTGTGATTACACATTGCAAGAAAGATTGTAGCAGACAAAAGATATGGAAAGTAACAGAAACTATTCACAATAATAAAAAAATAAGATTTTCTTATATATAGTGATTTTAACCACGTCTTATAATCATTCAGGGGGAGTGATCGAATGTCGCCAAGTAAGCGATTCTATGATTCTATAGAGTGGAGAAAGAAACTGTGAAAAAAAATTGCAAGCTTTAGTTCGCGGAATTTGCACGTAGAAGAAAGCTTGGCATTAACCGAAAAAAGCTGTTCAAAATGCGATACATATTGTTGCATATGTTATGCAAAAATTTTAATGATTCTACTTTAGAATGTACAAAAAAGGGAATGCTTACTTCATTATGGCAGTTGAAATAATGAACTTTTGTCTTTAGGCTGAAATCGCAATTAGCTACACGTTTTGAGCGGCTGCTTTTTTCACCAGAGTGCTGGTTTCAAGACTCTCCACACGCTCGCACTCATTTCCACGTCTGTTCATAAAAATTTGCATAAAAGTAAAGTTAGCACTGCGAAGTTTAGAAAGCTGGTTGTGATAAACTGCTGCTCTTGCTCAAAACTACAGAAAAGCAGACTTTGCGAATTCGCTCAAGCGCAGCCGCCCCTCTCATTTTAGCTGGACTTGCATTCTAGGCGCACTTATTTTTTAAGAAAATCCGGTTCGAAATTAAAGGTGGGAGGTGATTTAGACTCCAACTATAGAAGTTAGGGGTGCGCCAATCACGGGGTAAAATTTTTGAATTTTTTTTTGACTGGGTTCTTGCGCTTTAAATCTGCACATTCGTCGGAAAAAAAATACGAGGGGGTATCACTAATTGTTAGAACAGCCGTTTTTTTCGCTCATGGACTCTTTATTTATTTATTTTTTCACGTTTTATTTCAACAAACATGTTCCGTTAGGTCGTTACACTCATTTTTTTATTTGCTCGTTGATTTGCCGTCTTTTTTTCTTCAGGGTACGGGGACCACGTTCCAACTGTACCGTTGAGCGGTAGAATCATTTCTGATCGTGGCCAAGTTCGGAGTGCACCTATTATGCGCAGAATCAGTCAAATTTGCCGCGACCAAACTAGGGGAGTGCGGCTATTATGCGAGTTTTCCAATTATGCGAGTAATTACGGTACTCTGATATTGAGGACTGCACGAGTGGAACGTATCCTAGTAAAAGCTTTTGTCCCACTTTCTCCCTCCGCCATTGTGATGCCAACTGCTATTCTCCAGATGAACATGTTAAGGACCTTTTTAATAAATGTTGGAATGCATGGACAGTTATTTTTATAACTACTTTGCATGCTAGTAATTATCCATGCTACTCATAACTCTACGGTACTGAGAACTACCACTCTCCCTCGAATATATATTAAATATATGATTGTCATTATGGATAGCAACTTACAGTGGCAAATGCAGATTCAAAATGTGTGTTCTAAATTAGCCTCAGAGTGTCATGCACTTACTCAGACTCGTCAATATTTCAATACCATTACTCTACGAATGCTTTATTGTGCTTTCATTTATTGTCATATCTCATATTGCATTGAGTCTTGGGGTGGCACGTACACAACTTACCTGGACCCGGTTAGACGACTTCGAAAATGGGCTGTAAGAATCATTACTCATTCCAAGTGTAACAACCCCAGCAAACCTTTGTTTTTCAGATTACTTAATTTGCCCTTCGAAAAGCTATGGAAATTAAAACTAGCCAGATGCGTACACACATTTATTAATTACAACCACCCTTTTCTTGTGTTCATGTTTTCCGCCCCAGATCCATGGAGATGTGTTCGCAGCATCCTGTGTAGTACTTCTCGCCCGTGGCGTGGATAAGCCTACTCGCTTTCCTGCCGACTTTGTTGCAACGGGCTCTGTATTGCGTTTCAGGTTGCCACGGCCAATAAAGTGTTGGGACCTTCTAAAAGCAGTACCGTGTTCTTGCCATGCTGCGTTTGACGCCTTGGCTGTTCAAACGCGCGTGTGCAGAGGTGAAGGTTAACGCGTGCCAGCAGCTCGCTAAGACTGGACCCACTTAGTGGCCGTGCTCCTTCGAGATACGCGTACACTACAACCTAGTGCACTGTAGAGTGCAGTTTTGCCGCTTCGTGTTGTTTTTTACTGCAGAAGTCATCAAAAGACATGCAACAACACGAATAAGTATGTGCAGATGCAGATTTCTGAAAAGCCAATGCGCCTTGACCCAAACTTCATTTCACCACGTCAAGAAACTGCCTGTCACAGCGTCATGATAGGCATCGGTGCTTATATTTGCACTGTTATTCTCTAAGTGCTTTTTGTTCAAATCGTATAGTTTTTTATTTTTTGTTGGCCCTGTGCAGAGTAGCATTGTTTTCATGAACTTTTTTTCCTTTTTGATGCATCTTTCTTGATTAAACATTCGTTCTCATATTTGAAAGAAATTTGTTTGAATTTAATACTGGTAAAAAGACCAATTGTTTCTCTATCATTTGATACCCTGCACTTCAGTATCGATCAGTTCCTGTAGCAGGAAAAAAATTTCATGGACTGCCCAAATATTATTTGTGCGGGACCACGAAAGCATTATTTAAACAAAACGAGCAGTCTCGTGTAAAAAATTACCATCAGAGGTAGTTCATTAGCTGCATTCCAATTTTATATTTCATGTTGTCAGTGAGCATGTGCAGTATAGGAACTGATGCAAAACAACGGCAGGCAACTATTGCATTGCAATAGTTACGTAAATCAAAACTGTTCGCTTTATCTGGAAAAGACAGTCTCTACTGAAACTTAAGCTCAGCAGCAGAAGCGAAGTTTCACCAAATTGCGACAACACTTATTGTGCCCCCCTTCCCAGCCAATTTAGCTTATCGGCACAAGTTCAGGACCCCCCCCCCCTTCGTTTCGTCTTTCCTCTGTTCTGTCCCCTTATTATCCCCTTTTCTCAGGTGTTTACCGGTTGAAGTGTAATTATAGTGGTATGGTAGAGTGATAGAAATGAATATCTGCTAACTTGAAGAACTATACAGAAATGGATTAGAGGAAAAGGAAAGTTCGTTAGATGACTGCTGTTTGGCTCAAGAATATCACAACTGAACGGTGGCTATCATTGAATGAGACAGGGGTAAACTACAGTGACAGCGAGGAATGTTTTACACACATGTACACCGATGGATGTCTCATGGCTAGAATGGGATGTGACTTCCCCAAGAGAGTTTCTCAGCCAGCCGCGCATTGTGGCTCTGAGTGTCTTGGTGAACAGGTGGCCAGTGAGCAGGACTGGTCAACGGACTGTACACCAAAAGCAACTCTGAGTGGTTGGCAGTGCGAAAAGCGTTGCGTTGCAGGGTACGTGGACCGGTGAGCGTTGGTTTCAGATGGAGAAATAGAGGTGTTGTTGAAGGAGAGGAAAAAAAATCGCCCGCTGAATGCCTCAATTCTTCAAACCGTGACAGCCCACTTCCCTTCTAAATCCGGTGTGACGTGCCAGCACAAGTTCAGGAATTTTACCTCCGAATTGTTGTCCTTCTATTCCCAACTTTAGTGGTAGCACATGGGGTGGTTTTCAGAACTAACACCTGGAACCAGCACCTTAAAAGGATTTCATGCTTTTGGAATAAACTACTTCAGCTATAAACACTATGCAAGGCAAGGTTTCGGTCGTGTGTACAAAAATGAGTTGAGAAAAAAATCTGTTGTCACTCCTTGTTAACGAATATTGAAAAATACTATGTTAAAGTCTATAAGAACACTGCTAAAATGTTCAATATTTGATGTTTAAAGGTGAATACTTGACAGCTGTGTTATAGCTGCGTCAACTTGATTTGTACCTTGGATGCCCTAAAACACTGAGCCATCAAGTTTTTGTGCTCAGGTCTATTAAGTAGGCACTCTACGAGTAATGTAGTCTTCTTTTTTTAACTTTATTCCGAAGGTATTTGTGTAGTTCCTATGCTATAATATTCAGTCACTAGTACAATCTTTCCAATGCTGAATGTGTTTCACTGTATTCACGTACACTAATGCAGGGACCCATGTCAATACACCCATAAACTCGTGTTTTATCAGGGGCTTTTAGATTTTTATATATTTATCCCCATTTCAATATGTTCTCACAATATCCACAATTATGCCTGTCAGCAGTGTTGGTACACTAGAAATTTCAGTCATCCTGTTTCGGCAGACTTTTCGCATTGCAACACTCAGTTTTTATGAAAAACTCCCTTGCTTCCGGGGGCGCGAGTATTCACATTGCGAGATATAAATGTGCTAGCTTCTAAATGGCCATCTTGTGTACACTGCTAGGAAGACCACTGCAGTGCAGCGATAAGCATTTGTCTAAGGACACACGATTTAGATGCGTTTAGAGCATCTATGCTGTGGAAATTTCTCTGCTTTTTTCGAATACCAATATTTGTTTCATCTAATAATCTACGCTCAACTTTCTTGCTTGCATAGTCAGTGCATTCATACACATTGATTGCCTTTGTATCTAGGCCCACATGATAGTTTCACGCGACCTACTACCTGGCCTTGCGTCAGCTAAGCCATATTATATGCGAGGCTCAATGATCGACACACTTGAACAGACTGTTCACACGCACATGTGCGGTTTAGCAGCAAATACAATGCCGTGGCATATCTAGGTGTCTCTTTCTTGCAGTTTCATAGTTTAAAGGCTAAAAAACTGCTTTTTCGATTTCACGCACTTCTCAATTGAAACATTTATGTTAGCGTGGTGATGACTTCTGTAAATTGAGTTTCAACTGTATATGTATAATGACAGTAACTTTGGTCTAAATTGGGAACATTGTCATAGTAAAAAGTTCTAATTGGCATGCCATATTTTAGTTCCTAAAATTCCTTGAATATTCTTGAATTTTGTCCTTTAGAGCCTTTATGAATTGTGCACTTAGTGCACCGAGTGCTAACTGGCCGAAGAGGTTAAGGAAAGAGATTAAACTTGAATCCCTCTAATGAAAGGTTATCTTCTAAATAGAGATTTAGTGTAACTGAGCTGGAAATGGGTGTTTTTTTCTGACCAGAAATGTCTAAATTTTTTGTGCTTTTGTTATTTAGTGTTTTATTTCAAGATTTTCTATCCTCTATGTGTGCCATGATGCTCCACACAAAATTGTGGCCTAGATAATATTCTTTTGTGTATAAGTAAAGCAAAGGCAATTAGTACAATATTTAGAATGTTTTGACAATTCTTATGTGAAAATTAGCCTGGTCATTAGGTTTCTTCATAAGGATCTGCCCTCCTTCCTTCTCAATTTTTATCACAATTGTCCAACTTCAAATGTGAAATTTTTCTGCTTCTTAGGAATCGCTCGAACAACTGTTTCACCTGTTTCATTCCATTTCAATTTCCAACAGTTTTTTTTCTGTTGTAAGCGTAAGCACTCGCATGGGAGGATGCACTGCACTATAGTTTGTTACAACTTCAGCATGCAAGCTCCATCTTCACTCATCACAGTCCCATCCAGAGAGAATTTGCATAAACATTCTATCCAATCGCATTTCGCCCCCTCTCCCTCCTGCGGTGGTCTAGTGGCTAAACTACTCGGCTGCTGACCCGCGTGTCGTGAGATCGAATTGCGGCTGTGGCGGCTGCATTTTCGATAGAGGCGAGAATGCTGTAGGCCTGTGTGCTAAGATTTTGGTGCAAGTTAAAGAACCCCAGGTGGTCAGAATTTCCGGAGCCCTCCACTACGGCATTTCTCATAATCATATGAAGAATTAGGGACGTTAAACTCTACATTTAATATATCCAATCACATTGGCTCATTTCCATGATATCAAGCGCCTTTTGGTTGTTTAAGGTTGTTGGAGTTTTCAGATGCATGTTCAAATTGTTAGTTTTACAGCGTAAGCTTCCTGGAAAAAATTCATCAGATTCTGACATCGCTGCTTAGTCTAACACCGTATCTTAGGTAGAAACGACAAAACTTTAGTTTTACATATGCATGGTATCAACATTAGCACCAAAAAACTACTATGGTTTAAAAGGAAACCAGCTTGCACAACTCTACATTGGCAATAGGCAAGTGTGCCGGGATTAATTATTGTGGGGGGAGCTTGTATTTATCATTTGTAGCAGGCTATATAAACATCACTGCCGGCTTTTGCATGTGAAAATAATGGCAAATTGAATTTCTTAAGCATGTTTACACTTTTCATAGTTTTCTACAAGTAGTAATGTTAGCATGAAGTTCAGTGTAAAAGCAGGGTAAGAGAACAGGGGCTGAAATCGGTTCACAGTCTTGATGTGGAAGGACATGGTATGGCAGTGTTCCAGTAAGTGCATTGAAACTTGTTGATTAGCGCAGGCTCTGGCTTTAGCAACAGAGGTGGATTAGAATGGTGAAACTAGTCAAAACTTGGGCTTTGCAGATTCGAAACCTGTTTCTCAAACAGCCACCAACTCAATCCGGAAGCCTCCTGTTATGCTGACAGGCAAGCTAAAAAGTACAGTACTGACCCGCAGGTCGCGGGATGCATTTTCTATGGAGGCAAAAAATGCTGTAGGGCCTTGTGCTCAGATTTGGAGGTACGTTAAACACTCCCAGATGGTCGAAACTTTCCAGAGCCCTCCACTATGACGTTTCTCATAATCATATGGTGGTTTTGGGACGTTAAACCCCACATATCAAAAAAGTACAGGACTACTAGACAAACGAAAGAATTGCTAGAAGCTTGACTGTAAATCTGGTGAATTCTAGCCCCTCTGCAGTTATATTGAAATGTTGTTGTCTTGCAGATTTTTCATTGCAGTTTTTGTGAGTTAACTGCCAACACGCCTACAACTTCTATTAGTTTTTCAAGTGAAACTTCACAAATCTGAAATAATCTTCATGCAATAAACATAACCTAGTGGCATGCTTTTTTCATTTTATTGTGGGGTCAGAGCTCTTCCACCACTGTTAGTCTTGGTTCATTGCAACAATCATACGTTTTCCTGTGTGATTGAAAAAATTTTTCATATCCAGCTATTTTTAACTTGTGCCGACATGATGCCCTCTATTGAAAACTTCTCAAAATAAATTTTTTAAACACGTGTTACATTATGAAGCCTTGATGTGCTTAGAAAGATGGGTTCGAAGTTCAACTTACAGTCTGCTTTGTTACTATTTTCAAATTTTGTTTGTTGCTGAACTTGCCTTCATAAGAGCACCCAGTGCATAATGCTTACAGCATGTCACATAGCATGAGTACTTTTGTGATAGCAATCATAATAGACACTCAAGCTTTTGTTGTCTGGCTGCTCTCAACGTGGTTCTGGCTGCTTATGTCGGTGACTTGTTAAGTACTGTAGAAAAAATGCACACACCCCCTCCCCTGAGTGAGCACACCCTTTACAGGAAAATGGGTGTGTGGCAGGTAGGTTTGTTGCAAATTGTTTTATTATAGGCAGAAATTTGGGCAGAAGAAAATGCCTAGTGCATCACACCCTAACTCATATTGAAGCACTCATGTCGTCTCATTCTTTGCCGCACATGGGGCCCCAATTCGAAAAGTGTTCTTCAAAGGTCGCCCAAGTTTCAGCGTGCATGTTCATGAGGCATTTTGGTGATAGTTGCTTAATATATTAGGTAGCTTTTTCAAATGATTCTATGATTAGTCATAATAACTCTATAGAGCATTAATGATGGAAAACTTTAGAGCATTTATGATTCAATTTCAGGATTAACTGGAAGAAAGGTACAGAATAAAGTATAAAAGGCATGGACAAGAATATGGCTCTTAAGTGTATTTCAAGCAGAGGGAAAAAGTATTTGTTCACTTCATAAACATTTATGGCAGCACAAAGTACAGTTCTGGTTAGATGAATATCAACAGCTATAGCATTCCACTGCTGCGCAGGAAATTGTGTTCTGGGTGCATGTTAAAGAGGCTAACATTTTCAAATTTTGTGTGGAATTCTCCTCTGGAGCAATGCTGTACACACGATGATAGTCATGGTGATACATTGTGGGTGTGGGCAGTGCTGTGGTGAGATACCAGCCAAGTAATTTTCTATTCTTTTAGGTACCCTGTGAACGCAAGTGTGTTTTGCGTGCTTTTGTTTGTAAAGCACACAATGAATTTGCTTCTCAACACATGTAGCAATATTTGACGAGTAACACTTTTCCAGGCTAGCAATTTAGAAGCGGACCTGAAAAAAAAGCAACTGAGGAGTGTCGGCGACTGCGTGAAGAAGTAGCCAATCTACGCCAAGAAAATGCTGCTCTTAAGGTATTTATATGGTGTACAGTACTCACCTATTCAAATTAGACATCAAATTTTTAGTAAAACATCGGGAACGCACAGTTCCTTGATATAGACTAGATTCGTTGCAGTTGCACCACTAATCTAGTCTCTAAAAATAATTTGGATTCTGATCTATATGTTCAAGTCAAATTAACATTTATATACTTCAAACCAAAGATGGTTGGAATGAAAGTATGTGTTTTACTTAGCCCCAAGTTGTCTTGTTCAATCTCTGAGTATTGTACATGCTGTTCTAGCCAGCTTTGCAAAACCATTCTTCATATACAGGATAGGATGCAAACTGAACTTGTTTTCCTGCTGTTTGTACATTTAGTGTTTGTAGAAATTGGTCTTGAGAGTGCGGTTGATGTTCTAGGAGGATGGCCTGAGGCAGCGAATGCTCCAAACTGCTGCCACGTCAACGACTGTGCCCTCCCATGCAGCTTCCGAGACCACGTCACAACGTACCAAGGAGATGTCAAAGACTCATTCTTCTGGCATGTCTCCCCTAATGTTGACGCTCTTTGCATCTATCATGGTGGTCATAGGAGTGCTGGTTGGAAAGTGGCTCTTTTGATCGCCCCCTACTGTATCAAAGTGAGGCATATCCCTGTGTGGCACTCTCCCTGCCCTCACTCTCTATGACCAGCCTTTCCTCTGCCGATCTCTTCTGCTGGTGGCAATTCTCAACACAGTTCTTCAGTTGAGTGTGCAGACTAATGCCTGCAAGCAGTTTTTCCTTATGGGTAGTAGAAAAAAACCCAGGGGTTTTTTTCTACTACCATTTTTTTTCGTGAATTGTCAAAGGGTGGTCACAACACATGTCTAGCGGCTAACTTCTGCAACCCCACCCTTTTTGCAACGCTGTTTCTTTATTGCACTAAAAACAGACGGTGTTCGAGGGGAAATAAAGTGAAATAAACTTTTCTCCACTAATGCACTTTTGGGGCTACTTTTGTTTTTTTGGTATTTTGTGTATAATTTCACTAGTTTAGCATCTGGAACAAGCACAACCTGTTAAGTGACAGTGTGTAGTGCGAGCCTTATCAGAACTGTAGTCCTTGGAATACTTCTTCAGTGCTGTGTAACTTTGTCTGCTTTCTCACACTCAATGAGGGAACATCCCAGTGGGCTTGGCAGCATGTCAGCAACGCCTCACGCTCACGCTATCCGCTTGCCTTTCGTGCAGTCACTCACCCTGATGTGCCTGCTGACATCCTTCCATGGGCCGCCCTGCGTAGCCGATGGAGACCCGATGTTCGTGGGCCACCAGCTGCTCCATCCTTCAACTACGACAGTCTTCGTTCAACGAGATCCTGGCTCCGAAAACGAGCGGCGTGTGCATGATGATCTTCGCAGGCACACCCCTGCCTACGTCATGGCTCAGCTGCCTCATGCCCTTTCCTTCTATGGATGCTTCACCGCTACGTCGACCACTCTGACGTCACAGCAGCACTATATAAGGCCTGACAAAACGTCACCTGCTTCCAGTGGGCTTGGCAGCATGTCAGCAACGCCTCACGCTCACGCTATCCGCTTGCCTTTCGTGCAGTCACTCACCCTGATGTGCCTGCTGACATCCTTCCATGGGCCGCCCTGCGTAGCCGATGGAGACCCGATGTTCGTGGGCCACCAGCTGCTCCATCCTTCAACTACGACAGTCTTCGTTCAACGAGATCCTGGCTCCGAAAACGAGCGGCGTGTGCATGATGATCTTCGCAGGCACACCCCTGCCTACGTCATGGCTCAGCTGCCTCATGCCCTTTCCTTCTATGGATGCTTCACCGCTACGTCGACCACTCTGACGTCACAGCAGCACTATATAAGGCCTGACAAAACGTCACCTGCTTCCAGTGGGCTTGGCAGCATGTCAGCAACGCCTCACGCTCACGCTATCCGCTTGCCTTTCGTGCAGGTAACATGTTCATATTCTCTCTTCACCCGCCGTACCCGATACATGGCATTAGTCGTGCTGCCAAGCCCACGGTGTTGCATTGCCATGATTTGTGAGTGTACTCATGTTATTCTTAACCTCTTGCTTCTAGCAGGTGATATTGAGGAAAACCCCGGTCCCACCGCTCGATCCGCTTCATCACAGCCATCTGATGACATAATGTCAGTGCTGAGCGCAATTCAGAGCGGACAAGCAACACTCTTAGATGAAATGAAATCAATCCACTTAAAATTATCAGAAAATGACAAAGCTCTCGACGATATAAAGAAAAGACTAGGGGAAATAGAGGGCGTTTGTTCTTCGATCGCCTTAGTCAAAGAACAAATCCATGAAGTTCGAGGTATGGCAGAACAGAGCACCAAGATGATTGCAAATTTGGCTACCAGACTAGACGACTCCGAAGATAGGGCTAGACGCTCAAATCTAGTGTTCTTTGGGCTAAAAGACAATGAACATGAAACATGGGAGCAATCGGAGAAGTTAATAATCGATTTCTGCAGCGCGAGCCTTGAAACTTCTCTGCAACCAAGAGACATAGAGCGCGCTCACAGAATTGGCCGCTTTCGACCAAATAACAATCGACCCATTATTGTCCGATTTTCCCATTTCAAAGATAAGGAGGGCGTATTATCAAAAAGCGCGCGACTCAAGGGCACCAACTACAGGATTACAGCAGATTTCTCGCCAGCTACTCGCCTTGCCCGCAAAAAGCTAGTCGAATTCGGTAGAACTCAACGCAAGCCTTTCAAGCTCCGTTATGATAAGCTTATACTCGATAACACTACTTACCTTTTTGATTCTACTCAGCAAAAGGTCATTCGACAGCCACGGTAGCAATCACATCACTCTTCTCAGCGAGAAATTCCACGCACAGCTCTGTCTTTCGTATATACGAACATAAGAAGCATCCTGCCTAAACGCGACTCACTTTCACACATAATAGATACCACTGACTGCAATTTTATAGTTCTAACCGAAACTTGGCTAAATTCATCAATTTCCAACACCGAACTACAGTGCTGTTTCCCTGATTTTGTAATTTTTCGGCGCGACCGAGAAAATAAGCGTGGTGGTGGTGTCATGATGGCCGCCCATAACAGTGTTCAGTGCTCCATAGTTGATGTACCCTCTCCCTTAGAAATCTTTTTGTGCATTGCCAAGCGTCTAATCCACCTGTTGTAATCGGAGTGTGTTACCGCCCACCTGAAGCCGATACGTCTTTCACAAAACATTTCCATGATGCCATTTATTCTGTCACAACTGCATTTCCAAACGCCCCACTTATTTTATTTGGTGACTTCAATTTCCCCGGAATAACATGGTCAAATGTGGCACTAACTGCATCAAAAACACAACGCTGAAAGTGACTTCTTAAACTCTTGTTTAACATTCGGCTTATCACAACTTATCTCTAAACCTACTCGACAAACAGAACACTCCTCCAACATTCTAGACCTATTGCTTACGTCTCACCCTGATAACTTTAGTACGGTGTCATATTTATCTGCCATTAGTGATCACTCTGTTCTTCAGACAACCTTTCAGTGCTACTTACCTAATCCCAAGAAAATTAAGAGAACAATCACATTATACGATAAGGGCAACTACAGAGCTATAAACGATGAACTAACGGCTTTCTCTGAATCCTTTCTAACCGATTTTTTTATGCGCACTGTGGAAACAAACTGGCACCTATTTAAAACCAAACTACAGCACCTGATAAAAGTTCACGTTCCCACCGTCACCTTAACCATAAGGTCAACATCCCCATGGTTCAACGCCCCACTAAAACGTCTTAAAAATAAAAGAAGCGCCAGTTCCGCTCCGCTAAGCATTCAGACACCCAGTACGCGTGGGACAAATACAAGGCAACCGAAAAGCTTTTTGATTCTCTCGCAGCTAAAGCCAAGCGTTCTTTCTATTCTTCTACCTTACCTGATATGCTCCGAAAAACTCCTAAGCAATTTTGGAAAACAATTAACCCATCATCTATTACCCCTTCATCGAACATTACACTACGCGACGAACAAAATGTTTCAATTCCTGAACACTACACTTCGCACGTATTAAATGAAACCTTCTGCTCTGTATTCACAATAGAACCTGACGGTGACCTTCCCCATGCCCCTCCTGTATGCCACCCGATCATGTCAAAAATCATATTTCATCCCAATGGTATTTCTAAGATAATCGACTCGTTAAAGCTTACTTCATCAATGGGTATAGATGGCATTAACACAAAAATATTGAAGAACACTAAAATTGTAACAAGTGTGATTTTATCTAACATTTTTCAGCAATCACTCTCATCTGGAGTGGTGCCCCAAGACTGGAAGGTAGGCAAGGTCATTCCAATCCCAAAGAAAGGTAACTCGTATTCACCCAAAAACTATCGTCCCATTTCGCTCACAAGTGTATGCTCTAAAATAATGGAACACGTAATCTATTCCCACATAGTCAACTTTCTCGCACCTCTTCATTTCTTTCATAAAAACCAACATGGCTTTCAGAAAGGTGTTTCGTGTGACACTCAACTAGCTCTGTTTACTAATGACATTAGCTCTAGCATTGATGTAAATATACCAGTAGACGCGCTCTTTTTAGACTTCGAAAAAGCTTTTGACAAAGTTCCTCATAAACGCTTGTTCTTAAAACTTTCTTGTCTCAACCTTGACCCCTTAGTTTTCAATTGGATTTGCGACTTTTTAACTAACCGCCAGCAGTTCGTTTACGCAAATAATCTTTCTTCATCTTTACGCCCCGTAATTTCAGGCGTGCCTCAAGGCATGGTTCTAGGACCTTTGCTTTTTCTCATATATATTAACGACTTGCCGAATAATATTTCTTCTAACATCAGGCTTTTCGCCGATGATTGTGTCATTTATCGCCCAATTAACAACACATCAGATGTTCATGAACTTCAATCTGACCTTCATAAAATTGAAATCTGGTGTACAACGTGGTTAATGTCCCTTAACGCAAACAAAACGTCACTACTCTCTTTCCATCGCCGACAGTGCTACCCATCTCCAGCATACTTCATTAACAACACTCAAATTTCATGCGTAACTACATACAAGTATCTAGGTGTCCATTTTTCTTCTGATTTAACATGGTCCCTTCACATAACGCACATTACTAACGAAGCAAACCGTGCTCTTGGCTGTCTGCGCCGAAACCTTCATCTAGCTCCTACCCCTGTCAAACTACTCGCTTATCAGACACTAATCAGACCAAAACTTGAATACGCATGCGCTGTTTGGGACCCTCATCAGAGTAACAATACTAAAACACTTGAAACAGTGCAAAGCCGGGCAGCAAGATTCATCTTTTCAGATTATTCATATCAGTCAAGTGTAACCGAACTTAAATCTCGTGCTAACCTCGCTACCCTTTCGTCACGCCGCTGTATAGCTCGCCTGTACCTGTTTTTCAAGTTTTATCATGGATCGCCTCGTACTCCCACCATCAAGCCAGCCCATCGTCATTCAGACCGCATCAATCACATGAAAGCTGTTTACCCGCCAAGAGCTCATACCACTGCACACCTTTCATCCTTCTTTGTCAAGACCGCACAAGATTGGAATGGCCTTCCTCCTCACGTTGCACACCACTCCAGTATCATCAGCTTCAAAGCAGCGATCGAGCATCTACTCCTTTAACCGATTGTAATAGCCCACCCCTCATGTAAAACCCCTTCATTGGGGCCTTTGAGGTACTGTAAATAAATAAATAAATAAATAAATCTGCAAGGCTGCATGCTGGCTTTTCTCCTCCCCAGGTTACAGGATGGCTGTTTGGTCATGCTAGCATTGTTTTATGAAGATCATGACAATGAACAAGTCGTTTGCCTTTAAATCGCATAGGACTGCATTAGACTGTAATGTATTGTCTTAGCTGGGTGATTTCTGTTGTTTTCCCCCATTGTGCACAATTAGAAAGTCAATAATGGTGAGGCACATCGAAGAAAGCATAGTTTTTGAAGTTTGGGGCTTTGCTGGGCAGCATTATACCCTACTTAGACTTATTTGTGTCCTTTTACTGCAAGCCACATTGCCCAACCTTAGAGAAAAACTTGTGAATTTAAACAAAGCTGAATAAAAGTGGTTGAACTTGACAAGTTGCTTGATCTTTCTCCGGAGTGTAACAGCATAGGGGTTTCAGCAAAGTAATGCTGCAGTTGCTGTATAATTTTAAAATTCTTGGCCGATTTGAGCTACTGTTTGTGATGTCATTGCATACTTTGCATTATAGCTTATTCTGGACATACAGCTTTGTGCCAGCTAGTATTGCACATATTTTATGAAGTTGTAGGCTGTGATGAGGGCTTAGAATTAATGGGTGCAAAATACAAGAATATATCATGGATGACTAACAATACTTTTAAATGTAAGTGTAGCTAAGTGAAACTAAGTATAAATTTATTTAGCTTAAGAATTTATTTTTATGCGAGTTAAATTTTATTCTGATGAAACCCAAATTCATGAAGTTCTTGATCTAACAAAAAAATTTCTACCGCCTGGCATGAACCCACAGAGTTCAATGTTGTAATCGTCCTATATTAACTAAACTTGACGCAAAACCAAATTTAGTATCGGTATTTTATACTTAAACATGAGTAATTTATTTAATTTGTTGGCACGGCAGGGTTCTTCGAGTATGTGCTTGAAATTTCTAGCTGTCCTTGTCGCGATCCTAGTTTATTTTAACGAATCTGCACACCATGCTCATGCGCAGAGCAAATACCTCTGTCAACAACGCTTGCATGTACCCAATGGTGCTTGGGGTACTGGCGGTGGCAGTTTAGTGTTTCGTGGAAGCATTTACATTGACAATACAGTAGTCACTTTAGTTATTTGATTGTTTATGCAACAGGTGGCACTGATAATTTCTTCACAGCTCAGTTTGTCGGTTTGCACGCAAAATCACAGCTTCTTCTGAACTTTGAATATTGGAAGCCGGTCGCAGCTTGATGTGACCATCTACATTTGGTCTGCATCACTTGAAGATAAAGAGTGCCATGTCTGAGCTACCAGTCGAAGACTTTTTACATGCGCAGGTGTGGGTTGGCAGTGCATGTATTGTTGCAGAAGCTCTGCCTTGGAATTTTCGATCTGCAAGGACCGAAGAGTTGCTCTGCACATTTTTGCAAGCTTCCTGATATAAGGTATCATACCAGGATAAATTCAACAAAAACCAAATCTTTAAAATTTTTGTTGGTAAAGAGTAATACAATGCAAGAAGAAAACCTTGCACTGCCAAGTACATAAAAGCACTCTATTTAATTAAAAAACGACTCCAAAAGCTGCACCCCCTGGTGAACGCAAGGATTTGTCTACATACATGTTATAATTTTGCTGTGTATATTTTTATTTTAAATATGGCTACATATTTGCAGCCACAACTTATGAAAATGCAAGAGTATACAAAATTTCCCAGCGAGTACACTTTTCTAGAATGGGTGTTGCTTTTTGTTGCGAGCGCTTTCCATTCATGTTTTAGACTTACAGATTGGAATTTTTTCTCCAACATCGCCTTTTTTTCCAGAAGTTTCAAGCATAGATGAAATTTTTTTTAACTAGCTGAAACTCTCAGATAATACTTAATTCTTTTTTTATAGTCTGAAACTAAAACTGAAAAAAAGATGGTTCAGTTATTCTGCAGAAAACGAAATCAATTGGGAAGTCACTCATGTTGTATGTGATAAGTCTGAGTAATGCTTTTTCTCTGGTGAGCTATAGCAATCCATTCTTGGTAGACGAAGCTAGTGTTATGTGGTATTACTGTGCAAAATTTCACAGTTGAGCTGTTTAAGAGAAAAAGTACATTTAATATTACAGCCCAGTCTAAAATTTGGGTTCCATATGAAGGCTGCAGGAAAAACAAAAATTGCATCTTGGGAAGACAAAAGTCATTCTTGACACAAAAGTTTCCAATATGGAACAGCTGCTAAAAGCTAAAAGAAAGATAATTAATTTACTATACCATATCCTAATGAAATAGTTTGAACGTGGACATCACCCATTATTGAGTTTCAACATTAAAACAAACTTGCAGGGTCCCCTATGCACAAGGGGAGCAATAGGGCTTTGTTGGTAAGACTTGAGAAATATTCAGCACAAAGTAATGTTGTGCCCTCCCGTTTCATTCTTGTGTAACTTTGGCACGAAACATTGCCTAGTCTCATATGCGCTGGTTTTCAAATGTAACGTGTCTTATGCAAATGCCATCCGCTGTGGGTCTTTTCGCTGCTGACCCGAAGGGCACGAGTTCGATCCCGGCTACAGCGGTCGCAATTCTATTGAGTATACATGGGAGAGGCCCATGTACTTTGCATTGTTGGTGCACAATATAGAACAGCAGACAGTCTAAATTTCCGAAGCCCTCAACTACGGCATCCTTGATAATCATAGTTTGGTTTTCGGTCGTAAAACCCTAGACTGTATTGGCTGTTCTCTAAAAATAGGGGCTTGAGCGATAGCATGAGTATAGCGCACTTTTGACCCTGTGGCTGCTGCTGATTAATTATAGCTTTGCTTTTGTAAAGGATTGGCAGCTTTCTACTGCCCATTCATTTTTGGCAAAATTTGGCAAATGCTGCATTATGTCAACACTGCTACAATAATTTTTGTTTGCATAAACAAACCGTGACACCTACTCGGCATGTTCAAGGTCAATTTTATGAATGGCAAGATAGGAGCATGTGGCCTGAGGGCTCTGGCGGCTGCTTGCAACGCACTCAAGCAGGAGCAAGATCAACTACAGCCTCTTTTCTCCTGATCTAGTGGCAAGCAAAACAACCAGTCTTCGGTTATATTGAACCAGGGGCAAGAATGCAACCCCCTCCCCCTTCAAGACATTTAAAAGACGACCGGCTTCTTACGTAATCGCCTCTCTCAATTTCTCTCGTTTGCGAGATGTACAATGCAGACAGTTATTCACTAGACACTCACAAGTTTCTTGCATGCTTTATAGGTTAGTGATGCCGCATACAGGCTGAACAAAATCACTAGGCTGATCCCACCAACTTGCAACAACAAATCGTTTTTTTGCGAGCCAAACAGTTTTTGCATAAATAAAGGCAAAGTAAGTAACGTTTTAGCATGTACACCGGTGAACAACATGAATGCATAAGCGCTCATGTGCAAACAAGGTACATACTACGCATAGCCGCAATGCAGAAGCCCGCAGCAGAAGCTGCCCAATGTTGGCTGATATATGTCCAATGTTGGCTGATACAACTGCTCAAAACCTTCGCTGTTGTAAATAAGGGTGAAGCACCAACATCCCTGCACTTCTGTCGCTCTGCAAGATGTCGCAACACCCCGATGACAGTGCCTTCCCCGAGCAGTGTGGCTCCTGAATGCCTTTTGATTGCCACTGCTGGCGGTGCGCCGTCGTCGTTTCAACGGGGGCAACACCTGGAGGCTCAGATGGGAAGCTTGCACCTTGCTACTGGTTTGACACGGTAAATATCTCTGTTAGCCCGTTTATCTGCGGGTAATAGGAGGATGAGAAGTGATGAACAATACCACTTCACCTTAAAAAATCCTGGAACTGTCTGGACGTAAACTGGGGTCCATTATCTGCAAACGAAGGTTTGTGGCTGACCATTGAAAGCAGCTCTGAGTAACATAACGACGTCTCTTGTCGTGAGTGAATTGGTAAAAGGGACTTATGACCATTCAGAAAAGCCGTAATGATAGGGTTTGGAGCATGTACGCAGGGGACCTACGATATCCATACCTAATAGCAGTCAAGGTTGTTCAGGCCACTGACTGTATGTAGTGAAAAGGAGATACTGTAGTTTTCGCTGACTTATCAGACGTAGTTTTCGCTGACTTAACAGTGGACATTAAGCTACACTTCGGTCCACCAAAACTGTCTATATGGCCGATTGAAGGCAGGATCTAAAAGACGATAAAAGAGTTAGTTTACACACACAAAGTGAATGAAGGGTTCACGATTGGATCTTTTTAATAGGTCTCCAGTGACTAAGCCCCAACATGCTGAGTTATCGGAGAAACATTGTTTTCTCAATTCAGTCATGTAAGGGCATCGCGATCTAAGCATTTTAGAGCCAGAGCGGCGATCAAGTGCGACTTAAATACTGTCATGAGTGTGCTCCACTAAAGATGTGCTAGCTCCTCACATGTTTGCTGTCCCTATGCGGATTTTATCGCCGATCACTACTGCACACATATGTGGTGACGCGTAATGTGAAACGGATGAAGCGAGTAACGTTGACAAATCAATGGAATGCGGGAGCTACCTCAATTGCCGATAGAAGCAACGAACCCTTAGCCATTAATGTCGTCCATATCAAAAAGTTCAGAGCAGTCTCATATGTTCATACATCGTTTAAAAGAAGGTAATTATATTTTTAGATACGACAGTCGAGAAAAGAAATGAGGTGACTTACAACGCCTAACAGTTCTTATCTTTCGCGAGAACAGCCGTGCAGCCTAGGGAAACGTTCACGTCAACTTTTACTAACAAGTAACTAGGTTGCCTAAATGATGGTGATGATCCTTGATACTCTATTGCACACCCACAAAGGGGGATCGGCCAAGAACCGGGCGACTAAGGTTGCCTAAATAGACGCGAATCTTCAGAGAAGAAAAGAAAGTTCTTTCGTTGATATTTATTTATTTGTTTGTTTGGTTTGCGCGCGTGCACGACAATTCAAATTACGCGCGAACGTTTGTGCTATAGATACTACGACTAGTACTACAGCTCGTGGCCTCCAGGTGCCTAGGCTCGGGTCACGTGGTCAATTATGACGCATCGTAACCGTTGATAAAGGCTCATACGTGCTGCGGGAGCGCGTTGGACGGCTGGCTCGTGCATCAGCGGCACATTCAAAGGAACAACCGTTGCAGCGTGGAAGCGAAATCTCGAGGAAACGTCTGTGCTGAGTTCCGTCACTAGAGCGAACGCTCGACGCGTCGGGACAAGCAACGCCCTTTGGGACACGTAGGCTTCGGAGCCTGGCTTGCCCGTTCTCATCCTACTGTGGTGTTCTTGGCTGAGGATTGAGTGGTTTTAACTCTCTGTCTTGGAGTGCGATTTTATAGTTTATTTGTTTCTGAGTCTAACCGTATCTCTAGGGCTCATGTCGATTACTTCTCCTGACCAGGCGCGATCCGCCTGGTCAGCGTCCCTGCCGTCTAATGAATTACCGCAAGACTTCTTTTTCAGCAGTGGTATTGACAGTAGTCCCGTGGCACTGCAGTAACTACAAATGGAGGCTTCATCAGACTTACAAAGCCTCAGGCGGTTCAAAAGGAACTTAAGACAACTTCAAATCATTTCCAGACTATCACAGATGTGCGCCCATTTGGGTGAGGAGGTATCGTGTGTAGGTCGCCCAATCAGACCTGCGTGCAGGATCTTCCTAAATGCACCTCCTTTGTTGCTACCCTGGTGAGTGCTTTTATTCCACCTCACCTTGCATGTACCAAAGGCCTTGTACGGGGAGTCGACTCCAAGCTGAGTCCAGCTGAGACCCTAGACAGGCTCTCTGGAGCAGGCGTAATTTCAATTTACCGGTGTAATCACCTAGTCGACAACGAGAGCGTACCAACCAAATCTGTCAACGCGACATTTGCGGGCACAAAATGCCCGTCAGAAATGAAATTATGGCCACTAATCTTCCGAGTAGAACCCCTCGCTTCTCGTCCGATACAATGCAAGAACTGCTGGAGATTCGGCCACAGTGCGAGAGGATGTAAATCTAACGTTCGTTGTAGCACCTGCGGAGAAAGCCATCCTTCAAGAAAGTGTAGTGCAACAGCGGAAAAGTGTTGTCTCTGTGGGGGCAGTCACTGCGCCGACAACTCTGACTGTTCCGCTCGATTCCCGGGAGGTTCAAATCCTTGAAGTTATTGACCGCCGCCGCTGTTCTCGAAGGGAAGCCATTGACATAGTTAGAGACAGGGCTTTTGGATTCTCTGGTATTACAGGGCGCTGCACTTCCAGTATGGACTCCAACCTATCGCAGGCTATTGAAACTGCTGTGGAAAAAGCAGTGAGTAAGGCAATGGATAAACTCATATCTAACATTTCCAACTAATTGGTGCAAATTCTTTCAAGTCAGATTGGACAAACAGTGAAGACTAGTGCAGAACCAGCAGTATTAGACATTACCAGCGATGCCACGCAGCTACGCAATGTAGTGTTGGACGAACTTTCTGCATCTGCAGGCAAGGCTAAGCAGTCAGGAACACAGGTGCACTTGGACCGACATTTGCCTCAGCCGAGCACAAGTACTGCTACAGATATGGAACTCGACATACGAACTAATAAACGTACCAGATCCCCTCTCTTCACCAATCGCAAGTCCAAATCTAAACGGAATGAATCAGCTATTTCGCGTGAAGATGCTAACAAGGGCGCGACATGCGCCTCTGTGGTGCGCTCAACACCATAGGTCAGTTGAGGGTACTACAGTGGAACTGCGGTTCTAGATTCTCAGCCTCAACCGACTTACATTACTTTTGCAATTATTTTAATAATGATATTATAATTCTCCAAGAAACTTGGCTCACACCAGATAAAAATTTCCATCTTGCGGGTTTTCGTTCTTTTCGATTGGATCGCCCATCACGTGGTGGCGGTTTCAATGATCCTTGTATCAAGTAAATTATGCCATAGGGCGAAAATTTCTTTCAGAATGTTACAATTGGATTGTGAAATATTAGCATTAGACTTTTGTCTCCCCGGATACCATCCTTTTTGAATTGTAAGTTGTTACTTCCCCTCCGGTGTACAAAGTACGCGTTATCTTGATAGCGTTTTGGTATGTAGAAAGGAAGTTGTACTCACAGGAGACTTTATTTCACATCATTTGTCTTGGGGTATAAGGACAGATTCTTGTGGTAGGCGACTGGGGGAATGGACTATTGATCACAACCTCTCCTGTCTGAATAAAGGTCATGTAACATTTCTCCGAGGTCAAACTAGCTCAGTGTTGGATTTAACGTTTTGCTCCAATGCAATCAAGGTTTTCTCATGGGCTGTTCTGGATTCGGCAACTAACAGTGACCATCTTCCTGTAGTTTTTGACATTACTTGTCCAACAATAACTTTAGATCAGCCCAAAACGCACATACATCAACCATAGCAAATTTCAAACCTGCCTTCGTTCTGCCATTTCCAAGCTTGAAAATGCCAGTACTAAGGAGATTGCAGCTACGATTGGTTCAATGCTGGAGGGATCTAGAAAAAATTCCGAATTTTCTATTCCATCCAATAAACGATCCTCCTCTCGTTGGTGGAATGATGAGTGTACGCGTGAATATAGAAGACGAAAAGCCGCTTGTAAAAAACTTCTTAATCAGAGCCCAACAAACTGGAAGGACTATCAATTCTTTGCTGGCGTATTTAAGCGTACAGTGAACCTGCGCGAAAGAAGAATACGACAGTAGACATTTTGATTATCTTTCTAAATCTAAAAATAAGCGTGCTTTGTTCGCTTATCTTCGAACAAGAAAAGTACTGCCAGCACCTTTAACGTTGCAGTCATGTGGCTTGACGCCGGAAGAAATGAACACCTCTCTAGATGACATAGCGCAAGGTTTAGAACGCCGCTTCACTGCTAAGTTTTGGCTATTCAGTCCGTTCTGGTAAACTTGCATGAATTTCCACAAGTTTTTTTAGCTCAATTGAGTCAGACAGTATTATGCTTACCGAGGATGGCTCCGGGACCAGATGGGATTACGAACTCTATATTGAAATGTTTGCTCCAGGAATCGCCTAATATTTTGCTTAGAACGAGTGAATTATTCGTTAGGGAACGCATGGATACCTCCAGAATGGAAACTTTCCAAAATTGTATTGTTGAAAAAAAAATGAAAATGATGCATACATGTTGGATAACACAAAGCCGATCGCACTGACATCAAACTTAGTGAAATTGGTTGAGAGAATCATCAATATACGAATTAATGAAATTATTACCATGAGGTCAGTTCTAAGTCCTTGTCAAATTGGGTTCAGGGCTGGTTGTTCGATTTGGGATGCCCACGTTGATTTAGAGAGTCGGCTTCAATTAGCTCGGCTGCATAAAACATATGCAGCCTTAGTTACCTTAGATATCGCTAAAGCATATGATACTGTGGAGCACTCTATTTTGATAGATCGATTAGAATACCTTGATTTTCCATCATATATAGTAGCGTGGGTTCACAATTTTCTTTCAGACAGAAACTTTTATTGTTTTAACGATGAGTTTTCATCATCTACTCATACCCAAACGAGAGGAGTACCGCAAGGCTCGGTGCTTTCCCCGGTGCTATTTAATTTACTAATGAGCACCATTCCACGTAAACAAGATATAACAACTTATGTTTATGCAGACGATATCGCATTTTTTGCAATGGCAGATAACATTCAGACCTTATATGAACAGCTGCAGACTTACCTTAATATATTGAAGAGCTGGCTCGATGGCAACAGCTTTTTACTTAATACGAGTAAATGTGCCCTCCTTATTTCCCGCTGCAATACCCTGTGAACATCTCTCTGTCTTACCACCATGAGGACATACCACAGCTGGAATCTGGTAAATACCTTAGAGTAATTTATCACACGTCGCTTAACTGGCGACCTCATATCAGAATATATCGCCGGAAAAGGAGTGCGGTCCATTGGCATATTACGTAGGCTAAGCAACTACCGCATAGGTATGAGAAGAGACACATTGGTAATGATATATCGCATGTACGTTCGTCCCATTTTGGAATTTCGATGTGTACTTTTCTCTGGAGTTCCAGCTTACAAGTTGCGGCCTCTAATTCTTCTGGAAAAAGAAGCTTTGCGCTTATGCCTTGGCCTTCCAAAACAGTTGCCTACAATGTGTTGTATCTCGAATCAGGGGTCCCTCCGCTTTCTTGTAGAATTCGCCTTCTGACTGTTCAGACATTCTTAAGAATTTATGAATCACCATTACGACATTCAGAAACAGCCTTTATTTCCACCCCGGAATCATTTTTTTCTGCTAGATGGCCTGCGATTTCACACGCCACAAATTATATTTGTGCAAAATTTATTGGACCCTCTAAACGTACGTATAAGCGACATCATGCCGAGTCGTGATAATTTAGCCCTGGTGGAAATTCAATTCGACGACATTTTTCTAATAATCCTAAATTACTTCCCCATAATATTTTGGATGGTTTACTACAAGATCACCTGCGCCGTATTACAACGAACATTATTATTGCTACAGACGCATCGCAATACGACGAAAAGTCAGGGGTTGGTATTTTCAGTCCGATTTTAAATATGATTTATTCCCTTCGACTACGCGATTTCATATCCGTTTTTGTGGCTGAGTTTCTGGCAGTGGTGCTCGCCTTACGCAAGTTAGATACAGCAATTACATCAGCTATCATAATAACAGATTCCCTATCTTACTGTGCGGCACTTTCTGTTGGTGCTGATAATCAAGTAACAAAGAAGTTCCGTGCTCTAATACCTGGGCATTTGAGAAAATGCGCAGGTATTAGTTTTTAGTTTGGGTGTCTGGACATAAAGGTTTGTTTCTAAATGAAATAGCCGATTCCTTAGCTAAGTCGTCAATCAGCGAACCAATTCTACCACTCTGTCCATCATCCGCTTAAGTGACTGCTGCTCGATTCCGCAGACGTACGCTTATGCAAGTCTTTAAAGGTTCAGCACTAACAAACTCTACAGAATATCGCCATTAATTATATCCCTGGCGAAGAGACTTTTGCCGCACTCGAAAACAAGAAGTAGCTATCACAAGGCTGCGTTGCCGGGTACCAAATCTAAATTTCTATAAACACAGGTCTGCTCAGGCACCTTCGCCACTGTGTGCATTCTGTGATGAACTGTAAACAATAGACCATTTCTTTTAGACCTGCAGGCGGTTTAACACATTACGAAAAACCCTATTAGAAATACCTTTACGTGGTATTGGTATGGACTTATCTCTGCCTGTCATTTTGTCTTTTGGAGCTTCCATTTCTGGTTTCTTTAATGCGACAGTATGCGCGGCCGTCCGGGACTATATTGATGAAACTAATAGGTTGACTAATTAACCAGTTTCATTATCCTAACAGGTCCACATAATTATATACGTATAAAATCATATTATTGCTCTATTCTAAGAATAAATTCGTTTATGTAAATATTCGCAAGCATTACATTAAGCAACACACTTTCCTAGGCTACCAGTAATCTTTCTGTTAAAGCTCCATCCATCATTCAAAATCTGAACACTAAATTTTAAACCACTCGATTCTTGGCCAATCCCCCACAGTGGGTATGCGCCACTTACAATAGGAGAACAACAACAACAACGTCAGTGCTACCGAAGACATGGCAACGTTTCGGACGTTCTTCGAGATGGGTGAGTGGCCAACGAAGCCTAGGCGAATGTTGTGACAATGCTAGTCCCTTTTTTGACGAAAGCTGTTGCAGTGGGCCGTTGCTGTAGCGCGCCCGGTAGCTTCTTGTCTTCGCCGCTGCGGAATTGGCATTCCTTGGTGTTTTTTGTGGCCTAAATTGAATTTCATTGGGCGAACGTGCTTAAACAGCGGTGCGCTCTTTTGTAGCTCATTGATTTCAATTTTGTCCTGCCAGCCACTTGTTTCGAATCTTGTTCAAGGTGCCCGCCGCCGCTGTCACTGCACATGTTTTGGTATTTCGGTCTATCTATGGCGAGAATTTTCGAAGGTTTTCGTGTGGCCACTTATGGTGACGTGTAGACTACGCAGGGTGTTGAAAAGGCTGTGTTAAAGTTTTATTGTGTGCAGTGGACGCTGGATCGTTGTAAAGCTGCGAGTTCACCGATAGCACGCACGTGCTCTGTCCTAATTTAGTTCGTCATTTTAGGAGCCAATTTTTTTCGTTCGCGTTTCTCTGTACTTTAAGGTCTTTTGTGCTCGAGTCGAACATTCGCGGGATGACTTTTTTTGCAATAGTGGATGCATCACTTGCCCGGTTTCATACGTCGCGCTAGGCATCGTGGCGTAAGTCGAATGCCTCTGTAAAATCTAGAGTTTCGTTTTCTGGCAGTTCCCTGTTCACGAGTGTCGGAAGCAATGGCGTAGCCAAGGGTCGCACACAGTCTCCTGTTTGCGAAATTTTTTGCCCTGGCATTCGGAGTGCAATATGACTCGACCACATCGGCCCACCCGGCCCCCACTCCACACCAAGGTTTCATAGCAGCCCGACTGATTGGACATTTTGTGACTACTTTAATGCATCATGAATTCCTTCATCCACGTAGTCAACATAAACAAAATTATCTAGTCCATATGTTGGAGGCCATTCAAAATAGTGTAGCCTCTTGCAACTATGACTATTGTTCGAGTATTACCTGAATAAAACACCTTGGGTTTGTCTTTTCAAGATCATTGCATAATTGATGTTTTGTCTGTTGCTTAGGTACATTTACAGTGATAATTTACTTTTTTCAGCTTCGCCCTCCCGAGCACACTTCTTGATGTAACTGCAATGCAATCATTTTTGTGGGCATTAATCCAGAGCCCCAAGAAGGCATTTAACTTGTCGCTGCTGCCTAGAGCTATTGTATATAGGAGCAATCTTCTGGATTGCATTCCTTATTCTCTCTTAGTGAAACTTTCCGTGATAAACTGATTTCTGTTGCGTGTTAGTCTACAAAATGTTAGGTTTTTGCCTGTATTTTTTGTTTTGTAATGGCTGATGCTATCTTATGCAATGCTCTGCAGGCTGCCTGTGAGGCATGTTCAATACTGTATTGTCACGGGGTCGTGACGTGGCCGAAGACAGGATACTTTGAGTTGGGATATAACTGTTTATTTGGGCGAACCTGTGCCCGGTGAATGGAAAGTCCGATTACAGGAGCAGTCTTGCACAGATACCAGTGAACGAGGCATCGGCCGTCGATCAACAACTGACAAGCGGCGAAGTGCGTCGGCATTTATACTCTTGCCATCGAATGTTCTAGCCTTATCGCTGGCGGTGGCGTAGGTTCCAGAATAATCTGTACAGTTCGCAGAGTGGGCGTCATCTTATCGAAATGGTCTACTAAAGTCCGGAAGCTTCTCGAAAACTGCAGGCGCGGCTTGCGCAGAGAATTGTGTAGTGTTTTGGGGGTGATAACAAAACTTGAGAAATGGAACGTGGCAGTATGGTTGGCAAGGCACGTTTCGTTCAGTGTTCACACAAGTGTGTGGGACATTCCTTTCATGTATGTTGCGTTTGTTTGACAGGCCCTGCCTTGCTCCATGATTGGCAAACGTTGTTTCACATTCTATGGTGCCCTCACCATTGGGTGAAATGCTATTATTGGAGTCGACCAGGACCAATGTTGTGATCTTCTGTCTCGCATGGTCCGCGGCTTCAACTAAAGCCAAACGATCCATTCGTCTTTTAAGGGACACTAAAGGCAACTGTTAAGTCGACGTTGATTGTTGTAATGGCGGTCCTAAATCCTTGTAGTGCTACTTCTGTGCCTAGGAAGGGCCTATTTTGAATTAACATCGTGTTTTAATGGTCTGAATTGGTTTAGCGCACTTCAAATTACCCGCATCAAGAAGCGGATCGATCGGAAAGACTCGAGTCACTGTTACCGTGCACAACGTTGCCTGGCTTTACTGCGCTACTATCAGTGACCGAAAGCTGCGGGAGCTACAGCAGCAACAACGGCCATTGATCAATTTCCCGCAAATGGCTTCGAAACTGCAGATATTTTTTTTCAACTGCGCCCCGCTAGATGGCACAACCTGTCTAAGTAACCACACTAAAATTGAATTTCCGAGTCACTTGGGCCGTTCCCAATGGTAACATCCGGCGGTTCTTTCAAATCAAACAGAAACGAACAAGCATTTTATTGCGCCTCTTGATGCATGGAAGGTTCTTTATTTAGTGCAGATAGATCGATTACTGATGATTTATGGTAGGCGGTCTGTCTGATGTCATCAGGATTATTTTGAACATGTCCTATTTCGGCGCTTGTTTTCTTCTGCATTTACCTGAATTTCTCACTATTAAGTAGTGCACTGTTAATATTGTCGTTTTAGATGTTGTCATTACATTGAGATTTCACTCTGACGTAAATTGTTAATTGACTTTAGTGCCCCTTTGATGCAACCTGTGACATGGTTTTTGTGCACTTTTTTTACAGACTCGGCTCGAGAATTCGGCTGCCACAAAGAAGCCCCTCCGAGCAAACCCAAAGCCAGCCGCGTCTGGTCAGAAGCCCGGCATTGTGGTGCAAAAGCCGGCAAACCAATTGCCAAAGAGACCACCGCTGCGACAGCAAAACAGGATCGCAGCACCAAAGGCAAGACTGACAGTATAACACATCATAGCATTCCAATCACCAGTGCAAACTGTGGGCAGTAGGTGTATGTACTGTGGGCAGTAGGTGTAATTGGTGTGTGGCACCATATTAGGCGACAACGTTTCTTAACGGCACTGTGGCAGCTAAAGAAACGAAACCTCTGCCTGCTACCATGCCGTAAATTGTACTTGTTTACTATAATTTTCTCCGGTTAAATGAACGCTGATTTATTTATTTCCAGACACACAGTTGTGGAAGGTTGTAGGTGAAAATTTTGCTTGCTTTGCAAGAATGTCTTCGTTTTCAATTCTTGAATGACGCCATATTTGCAGCCTTCCCATAGTTTCCAGAGTGAGCATGGCATCCACGAAATAGTGGGTCACTGTGTGCTCGCAAATGCGCTGTTTAGTTTGCGTAACAATGTGAGCAAACAGAAAGGAAATTGGCTGCCAGCCACTGTATTAATAGCGTGGCATCGCAAATATGAGTCCCACCTCTACGACCTTCGCTTCATTAAGTTGTTGCGGAGTATAGCAATATCATCACACAGAAATTCGTTTCATGGCATATTCTTTCATTATTAATGTGATCTAACAGACAGTCGTGTCAAGGAAGTATAGGGGATGTTATTAGATAATGCAAATGGGAAGAAAAGTGTACAAAAAGCTAAAGTACCATGGGCAGTGACTGAACCTTCTACTTTCGCATTACGCGTCCGATGCTCTGCCAACTGAGCTACAACAGCTGGTATACCCCATCCACTTTATGGGGTGTATATGTGCATACATATTTTTTAATGTATATCAGTCTCTATTTTCTGTGTTTGAGAATGCAATGTTATGGGGGAACTGCAGCTTTAGCTTGCTAGAAAGTGTTTCAATTTGAATACAGCTTTATATTAGACTACCAGTAGTTGTTGGCTGCATAGCCCTGCGCGAACACTACCTTATAAAAAGTGAGTGCCTTCAGCACCATATTGAAACCTTGGACTTTTTATAAGGCTTGTACAATTTTTTTAATTTCATAGGGAACAGAAATGTGCATTCTGTTATATTACAGCAAATTCTTTCTGATAGTAGCTGGATTTAAGTAACAGTGAGAGTTATAAGCGGTAATTTGTCACATAGTCAAGCTTTTCCCATATGACCCCACCTACACTCTTTCAGTATTCAAGAAAGGGAATCATTAGGGAACAAATATGCTCACTTCAAGGTACGCTAACGGCAAAATACTATTCGGCGCAGACTGTTGAAATTTCATTCCTAAGACGAAACGGCCTCAAGAATCGAACTATGCTGGTGGAAACTCTCCAATCATTCAATACTCCTCAAAACTTTGCAGTCGCGCTATGGGGCAGCTTCACACGCTGCCAAAAGGGGCTGCAGTGCTGCTGTGCCACACAGGGAATCTTTTGCGTGCCGAAATGCTTCCGCGGTGCGACACAAGCTGAGGGCTGTGGTACTTTCTGTGCATCTTTCGTGTAATTTTTGACTGTTGAATTGCGGGTGTAGGACGATTGCGTCGAACAAATTTTGTGTGCCCGCGGGTTGTTTAGTTTACAAGAAAAACAGCAAAAGAGGTGTTCACCGTGCAACAAGGAGCAGTGCGACAAATAGGAAATAGGCCCTATAGATGCTGGACACATATGATAATTTGTAATCAGTGTGCACTCGTATGTGCACAAAACACATTAATGCACTGTTGCTGCCTGGAATTTCGATCTCAATGGCCTAAATGTTGTGCAGAATCGGTATCACGCCAGTGGAAAAGCTTGCAGCCAGCAAAGCACCCAAGTTTCATTTCTTTGCTTGCTAGGGGAAGTCTGTGTACAAAAGTAGGGTTTGCACAGACAATTGATCTCCTGTTAAAATACTTCTTGCAGTTTAACAGAGAAATCGAGCTTTAGCTAGGTGACTAGACTCGATATAACCAAGTATTGGTTATAAATAAGTACATTAGGAATAGCTCTGTCATAGCTACAGTGATACAAATGTTTATAACAAATTTAGGATATAACGAAGTATTTACGTGGCAGGTGCGACTTTGTTATAATGAGGTTTTAGTGTACCTGCTTTCTGTGTGGCCAATGGATTGTGCTTTCTCACTGCTGAATGTGTATGCAACAGCCCTTCATGTTAGCCCCTTTTCACAATGGCTGCAGCTGTTGAGAAAGTGTAGCACTTAATTTTAGGCAAGTATTAAAGAGTGCGCTGGCACTAACAGTATGAAAGCATCGACTCTAACGGCAAGTCACCAGGCCACAGGCAGCCACATTTCACTCAGTGCGAAACAGGTAAAAAAAATGTCCATGTAGGGTCAAAGGCCTAGGGGATGAAAATAGATCTGTAGTCTCTCAGTTTGTCGTGCTTAATATCCATTTTTTTTTCTTTAATTACTGCAGGCCTGTGAAAGGGCTATTACAGCAGTGTGGTTACACAATTGCAGGAAAGATTGTAACAGGACAAAAGATATGGAAAGTAAGCAGAAACTATTCACAAAAATAAAAAATAAGGTTTTCTTATACTTAATGATTTTCACCACGTCTTATAATCATTCAGGGGGAAGTGATCGAATGTCGCCAAGTAAGCGATTCTATAATTCTATAGTGTGGGGAAAGAAACTGTGCAAAAAAAATTGCAAGCTTTAGTTCGCGGAATTTGCACGTAGAGGAAAGCTTGGCAACAACCGAAAAAAGCTGTTCAAAATGCGATACAAATTGTTGCGTATGTTATGCAAAAATTTTAATGAATCTACTTTAGAATGTACCAAAAAAGGGAATGCTTATTTCATTATGGCAGTTGAAATACAGAACTTTTGTCTTTAGGCTGAAATCGCTGCTAGCTACACGATTTGAGCGGCTGCTTTTTTCACCAGAGTGCTGATTTCAAGACTCTCCACACGCTCGCACTCATTTCCACGTCTGTTAATAAAAATTTGCATAAAAGTAAAGTTAGCACTGCGAAGTTTAGAAAGCTGGTTGTGAGAAACTGCTGCTTTTGCTCAAAACCACAGAAAAGAAGACTTTGCGAATTCTTTCAAGCGCAGCCGCCCCTCTCATTATAGCTGGACTTGCATTTTAGGCGCACTTAATTTTTAAGAAAATCCGGTTCGAAATTAGGGGTGGGAGGTGATTTAGACTCCAACTATTGAAGTTAGGGGTGCGCCAATGGCGGGGTAAAATTTTTGAAATTTTTTTTCGACTGGGTTCTTGCGCTTTAAATCTGCACATTCGTTGGGAAAAAAAGACTTGGGTTGGGGGGGGAATATCACTAATTGATAGAACAGCCGTTTTTTTTCGCTCATGGACTCTTTATTTATTTATTTTTTCAGGTTCTATTTCAACAAACATGTTCCTTTAGGTTGTTGCACTCATTTTTTTATTTGCTCGTTGATTCGCCTTCTTTTTTATGTAGTAAGCGTAAGCTCGCGCATGGGAGTTGCACTGCACTATAGTTTGTTACAACTTCAGAATGCAAGCTCCATCTTCACTCATCACAGTCCCATCCAGAGAGAATTTGCATAAACATTCTATCCAATCGCATTTTGCCTTCTCTCCCCCCTGCGGTGGTCTAGTGGCTAAACTACTCGGCTGCTGACCCGCGTGTCGTGAGATCGAATTGCGGCTATGGCGGCTGCATTTTCGATAGAGGCGAAAATGCTGTAGGCCTGTGTGCTAAGATTTGGGTGCACGTTAAAGAACCCCAGGTGGTCAGAATTTCCGGAGCCCTCCACTACGCCATTTCTCATAATCCTATGGGGAATTTTGGACGTTAAACTCTACGTTTCAATCTATCCAATCACATTTGCTCATTTCCATGACATCAAGCGCCTTTTGGTTATTTAAGGTTGTCGGAGTTTTCAGATGCATGTTCAAATTGTTTGTCGACAAACAGCTCAGATTGACCGACAAACAGCTCAGTTTGTCGGTCTGCACGCACAATCACAGCTTCTTCTGAACTTTGAATATTGGAAGCCGGTCGCAGCTTGATGTGACCATCTACATTTGGTCTGCATCACTTGAAGATAAAGAGTGCCATGTCTGAGCTCCCAATTGAAGACTTTTTACATGCGCAGGTGTGGGTTGGCAGTGCATGTACCCAGGCAGCACGCCGCCGTTGGACCAATCTTGGGCCAACATCGGCTAACATCGGCACCGACGTCGGGCCGACGTCGCAAGTGCAACTTCTTCCAATGTCGGGCCGACGTTCAAGCCAATGATGGGCCGACGTTTTGCCGATGTTTTAGCCAGTATGCAACCAACATTGGGCCGACGAAGGCCCATCGTATTGCCGACAAAGGTGCCAATGTTCGGCCAACATTGGGCCATATTTCAGCCAATCACATGCCATTTTTACGCCGATGTTCGCTGCACGACGAATATTGGCTACGGATGTACGGCCGACATTGGACCAATCTAGGGCCACATTGCAGCCAATGAAAGGCCGTTATTACACCGATGTTTCCTGCACGACGAATATTGGCTACTGATTGGCTTGCCATTATGTAACCATTATTAGTAGAGAATTTTTCTTACCGGAAGATTTAAACAATATGCCTCGATGACCCGCTCTTGTAGTTTTGCAGCCCTGTATACTTGGGGCAACAGAAAATTGAATGCTGAGAACTGAAAACAGTTACTCGATCTATTTCATCTTTTATACGTCATTCCCTTTGCTAACACTAGAAGTGTAGTTTTTTTTTACCAATTTATTTTTTGCAATAGGGAGTGCTTTATTTGGTACTGGTATTTGGTACAGCAGATCGAAAAAAGTCGTTAGGAAGTAAATGCTGAAAGCGTATGTCCCCCACTTGCAATCCCCACATATGTCCCTCACATGATAATCGAGAATATTTATACAGTTTAGAGCATTTTTTTGTAACTAAAACATGGTGATGGTGCTTCCAAATCAGCATAAGCTAGCCGAACAGTGCACCACCGACAGTCTGCAGACCATTTATTCTTTGTTTTTTTTATTTATTTGGTACAACAAAAAATGTATACATTGAAAAATATATATACACAACTAAAAAAGGCCTGCTCTATTGCAGGTCAGGTTGCGTTGGGGGCACAGTGGCAGTGGTGCTGTCAAGGCCCTGGCTGCTGTGGCTGGGCAGGAAGCCAGCTGCCGCGAGCAGCCGATAATCTGCACTCTGAGAGTAGGGATCATCGGGCTGCTCCACAACAAATGCTTCTCTGAAGCGCCGCTTCCTGCCCCCAAAGCGATCACCAGACCCTGGCAGCCACCTCTTAATAAAGTTGAGGGCCTCCGCCTGGTCGCACCCTGCTTTTTGGCAGATGACATCTGCATACAAGAACAGAAATACCATAGTACACATGAAGCACTGCAGTACAGAGGATACACATGGGTACACACACATAAAACAATGAACAAGTTAAACCTGTCACTAATCTACAGAGCCTCAGGTTCACAAAGGCCCTTTTCCCTTTTCTGCCATGAAGGCTGTACAGCACTTGCACGTCATGTGCCAATACAGCCTTCATGGCATTCACACCAATTTCTCGGAGGCCACGTCCCCCAATCTGCAGGAGGTGCTTGCGCTGTAAAAAAATGCAAGAAGCATAGATGGGGTAAACGCAACAGCACATCGAAATGTTTTCATGATAAAAATCTGCAAGAAGAGGACACTGAAAACAATAACTTGAATTATCGGGCATCACAACATTTCATTGTTTTTTTACGCTAACTTCAACTCACTTGACCTAAAATGGTTTCCACATCAGCCCTCTCACACTCAGTGTGAGAACCTTTCAGAGTCCTTCTCTGAATGCAGTTTTTGCTGTTATGAAATTAAATACAACACTGTTATAACCCTTAATAAATATTGATTCTAGCTATGAAATAGTATAATTACTTTGTACAGTGCTCAAATTCCAATACACGTTTCTTTGAGGTTACAATGTCTTTGCCTGAATGTTGACAAGGAGTAGCTTCTACAGGTGAAAAACGATAAAGTATGTGGAATTCAAAAAGAAGCTAGGACATGTTTTTAATCAATGCATTGTAAGCAGAGCACAACAAGATAAATGAACATAATCAAGGCGTACTAAGAGGCAACCTTAGAGCGACCAATCTTGGTCATAGATGAAACTGATAGAAAAATAAAGGTCGCACTAGATGGTCGCACCATTTGCTGTTTATATTTTTCTGTGATAGCCAACAAGAGGCATGTCGCTTTAGAAATCTCATCACAATAAACAAAGGTGCATTTTTCTTCACCCTGCGAAATGGGGTGCATGTTAGATTTTTAAAAAAGTAAG
>WOVY01001531.1:0-241744 GCA_013436015.1 Rhipicephalus annulatus
TGGATGAAGAAGAAGCCGACCAGTGCGGGCGTTAGAACATCGGCTTCCGCTATCTTCAATGATTGTGTGCGGTTTGCCGCCTACAATCACCGTGATTTGCACACCAACGTACGCACCAAGTTACGAGAATTCCGTGGACACCGTATTTATTTCGGTGGGTGGACTCTTTCTCTACATTTGGCCTTCTGAAGTGCTTACGCCGCCGCTGCCTCGCTACCCCTAACGGGCTAAGCCTTGCTCCGGTGAGCCAAGGTGGGTAGGCTTGGGCCTATCCCGCAAGTTTACCCCGTTCATCATGGAAATCGTCGAAGGCGAAGCAATATCGCCTGAAGAAGCGAATGGCCCAGGCTGGATTACGGCGTACAACCGTAAGCCAAGCAAGAGCAAAGCTAACCAATCCCAAGACGCAAAGACCAACAATTACGCGAGGGAGACGTAGGGACGGCGGCCGCACCGCCGGACCGAGAAGCGCGTACCAACGCCTCGTCGCTACCTCAAGACTCCCTCAACTACCGAGGGGACACATATCGCATAATCGTAAGGCCCCGAGATGGCCTCAACGTGGCTAAAATCACGCCGGTGCAGTTTGAGCAAGCCCTGGCGATTGGCCGCCGCCCTGGCTCCTCAAGACCTCATGGAAGACTCTATATGCCCAAATGTCACCCAGAACATTTTTGTAGTGTGTACCCCTATCGAACGAAACGCACGAGCTTATACCATGGTACAGCAACTACGGCTGCGAGACACTCTGTACCGAGTTGCTGTATATCCGGCTCCACCCGATAACACGTGCAAAGGCGTCATCCGAGGCATTGACATTGACCTCACCGATACCCAGCTCCGAGAACTGATCGTCACAAAGCGCAACCCGAGTGCCCTGGAGGTGAAACGCATCAAGAACACCACAGCCGTCACCATCCTGTTCCAAGGAATGCAAGTTCCCAATTATGTATACTGCGGGGCGAGCATAGTTCGATGCACGCTTTTCCGCAGACACACGGAAGTTTGTTACAACTGCGGCAGCCTCGGCCACCGTGCAGACGTTTGCCCTAATCCTAACACAACGTGGTGCCGAAAGTGCGGACTCAAAACCCCACCCGAGAACCACCAATGTAAGCCCCACTGCACCCTCTGCGGTGGACCACACCCCACTGCCGATAAGGACTGCAAACGTAAATTTCAAGTTCCGTACATCGTACGCCAACGACGACGCCGACGCCGTCGACGCGGTCGTAGCCGCTCCCGAGGATCGAGTGGAGCCAGCTCCCGCGATTCCAGCGCCACCTCGAGCACCTATGCGACATCCAGGCGAAGCCGCTCCCTCACACCGACAGCGAGACGTCGCAGTGCCCAGCGCAGCCACTCCCGCTCCAGGCGACACTCCCCATCTCGCCAGGCTGAGCTGACATGGGCGGACCGACTCCAAGGGAAGAAACCACCGCTACGGAGCACGCCGCCAGTCACAAAGGTAACGCGGCCCTCATTGCCAGAGCATGAAAGCGAGGTAGTTACAACTCTACGAGCAGAACTAGCAGGTCTTCGGGCAACCATACAACAGCTCACCACACAACTAAATGAGGCGAGGCAACAAATACAAACTCTCACAGCTCCTAAAGATCCCCCCTCATCCACTGTAGATGTTAGCAAACCTAAACGCAGAGCCCCACCACTCTGCGAAGCGGACACGAATGACAGCGACTCACCAGAAGACACTCTAAACGAAATCTTACGTCTCACGCGAGAAAACCACGATAACATCGACACGCTGTCACGCCGGGTGGAAGCTCTAGAGCAAAAAGCCACCATAAAAGCTAAAACCAAAGCCAGAACAGTAGTTTCTGTGGATCCTACGGCAAACCTGCCTGGGCCACCAAATTCAATGTAATCATCATGGCTTCCACAACCCAAAACACGTTAGAAATTTGGCAGTGGAATTGCGCTAGCTTCGCGAACCGTAAAACCCCACTGCTGCAGTACATTAAAGCGCAACCCAAGAAGCCTCACGTAATATTACTACAGGAGACCCTTTGTGCTACTCTCACACTATCGGGTTACCACCCCATCTCACAACGAGGGGATACCAAGAGAGGTATAGCCACGCTGATTAGCAAGAAATTTGCTCACATAGTACATGAGGTATTACCCACCCGCAGCCGCCTGGAAGCGATACTCGTCGAACTCGTACCAAACCGTTTTTTAAAACAAAGCGTTTTTATCCTTAACGTTTACAGCTCCCCGTCAGACTACAGACAGTCCTTCCATGCGCTCTTAACTAAAGCCACAACGCTTGCGCGAAACTCTCCGCTTGTTATAGCAGGCGACTTCAATGCCCCCCACCCGTCATGGGGTTACCCCCAGGCAACGGCTAAAGGCACTAACCTCACGCGAGCAATTGACGACTTGACCCTCAGACTCATCACAGATCACCGATTCCCTACGAGACTTGGAACATCGGTACAACGCGACACTACGCCGGACTTGGTATTTACCCGTAACGTCACAGGCCACACCTGGACCAATACGCAGGAAAACCTGGGCAGCGATCACTTCATCATACGAACCGAACTACCCAACGCATCAGCCCCACCCCGTACATTCACGCTAACGGACTGGGATGCCTTCCGCACCCTCCGCAAAAACAACACAAAGGAATACAACACATTCACCGAACTACTCACCTCACTTCAGGAAGACATAGCCAAAACAACGAAAACAATACAAACAGAACTCGAGGGTCCCGAGAATGGACCCACACCTCGCACATTTGCTCGAGGCAAAAGCGTCAATACTCGCGCGCTGGAAAACACAACGACTAAACAGACGCTTACGAAAACGTCTATCAATACTGAACCAAGACATCGCCAAATATTGCACGGAGCTCACACGACTCCAATGGCATGAACTCTGCTCGGCGGTCGACGGCCGCATGCGAACTGGGGGTAAATGGAACCTCCTAAAATACATGCTGGACGACTGCGAAACAAAAAACAACCAGAGCCATGCCATAGACCGGCTCCTACACTCGCACAAAAAGATGGGAGGAACAAACTCATCCTTTCTTGAAGAAATCTCCAAACGTCACCTCCCCTTAAACACAGCACAACCCACCGACTACCCAGAAATAGAATGCGAAACGATACCCGAACTCGACGAACCCTTCACGGAGTCAGAAATTCGGGAGGCATTACACAACCTCAACAGCAGATCAGCCCCCGGTCCTGACAAGGTAACCAACCGCCTGTTGCGAAATTTAGACGACCAAGCCATCACACTACTCACAAAAGACATTAATTACATGTGGGAAACTGGCCAGGTACCTGAACAATGGCGCACGGCCACGGTAATCCTTCTCTCAAAGCCAGGTAAACCACTCAACTTCGACAATCTACGCCCGATTTCCCTAACCTCATGCATAGGAAAAGCAGCTGAACATGTCATCCTAAATCGTGTATCGCGCTACATAGAGGATCACGAACTCTTTCCGTTCAACATGGTCGGGTTCCGTCCGCACCTTTCAACACAAGACGTCATGCTATTACTAAAGAAACAGATCTTCGACTCAAAAACGAGAGATGTTCGTGGCATTCTCGCCCTAGACCTCACTAAAGCATTCGACAGCGTCTCACACCGCTTTATACTGGAATCCATTGCCAGCCTTGGTCTCGGTAAAAGATTCCAGGCGTACATTCGTTCTTTTCTGCAAAATCGAAAAGCTCAGCTGCATTTATCGCAACTTACATCCGATACTTACACATTAGGTTCCAACGGGACACCACAAGGGGCAGTCATTTCTCCACTCCTTTTTAACATAGTAATGAAGGGACTATCTGACAAACTCCGCGACATTCCAAACATAAACCATGCTATATACGCAGATGACATCACCATCTGGTGCCCGGGAGGCTCATTGGCGGAGTTGGAGCAAGCCCTTCAAACTGCTCTCGATACCACAGAAGCCTACTTAAAAAACACTGGACTTCGTTTGTCGCCCACAAAATCTGAGTTGCTACTGTACCGGCAATCTCGCCAAGGCGTTCGTAACTTAACACCCTTATGTGATCTACCCATAGCGCTACACGCCAAAGATGAGCAGCGAATACCCCGCGTGGACTCCATACGCATTCTCGGCCTCCTCGTCGAGGCCACTGGCTGTCATGCAAGAACAATTAAACATATCACAGCTAAAACCGAGAACATGCTCCGACTCATTCAGCGAGTCTCGGGTCGTAGACGAGGCCTTGGAGAGGCCAACCTTCTGCGCATATACCACGCGTTCCTAATGAGTCACATCAATTACGTCGCCTCTGCCCACAACTGGACGAAGGTAGAAAAGACGAAACTAAACACACTCATGCGCAAAAGCATTAAACAAGTCCTTGGTTTGCCACAAAACACGAGCACTTCCCGTCTCGACCAACTAGGCATGCACAACGGCATCGATGAAGTGATCGAGGCCCAGACCACGGCCCAAGTGATCCGCCTCTCCTCCTCCAAGGCAGGCCGCCGACTTCTAAGCGAGGCCGGCATGTCCCCACACCCCTGCCTTGAACGCGCAGTAACCCTCCCCAGAGTTGTCCGCGCTACTTACATGGTAACCCCATTTCCGCGAAATGTCCACCCACAACACAACGAAGGCAGACGGCTGGCCCGCGCTCGCGCGATCCTCAACCGTACCGCCGCGAATCGCAACTCTACCGCATTCGTCGACGCGGCGCAATACGGTAATTCCTCCTCTTTCGCACTCGCGGTAGTAGATGGCGACGGAGCCCTACGCTCAGCCGCCTCGGTAAGGCTATCAACAAGCGCCATAGCCGAACAAGTTGCTATAGCTTTAGCGATGACCGACCCCTCACTCACTAATGTCTTCACAGACTCTCGCGCCGCCATTCGGGCTTACGAAACCGGCAACATCGCTCCAGAAGCAGCCCGCATTTTACAAACACGGAAATATACGGGCTCGCACTACCTCTCTTGGTTCCCTGCCCACATGGGCAAAGACGTTCACCCACAACAACCCAACCTCAACGAAATGGCTCATGATCGAGCACGAGAACTGACCCGCCGTGACGATCAATCAGCCACCGAAGAGCTGGGCCCAGACGTGCAGTTTAATGACCCACTACTCACCTTCCATGAAATTACCTCCCACTACCGACACAACAGAAGCCGATACCCTTTACCCCATTCAAAACTCGAACGCGCGCAAGAAGTAGCCTTTAGAATGTTACAAACGAGATCGTACCCATCACGGGGCCGACTCAGCCATTACAACTCAGACATAAATTCACAGTGCCCAGATTGCACAGAAGTGTACTGTTCACTCGCGCACATGCTCTGGCAATGTCCCGCGTTACCTCAGGGACCTCTCACCAGTGAGTCCGACTGGGAGGAGGCACTCAGGAGCCCCAATCTCCGAAACCAACTTAAGGCAGTCCAGAGGGCCCAAGAACTGGCGGAACGCCACCACGTTCCCGCCCCGACTCGGGCGTCGCCTACGGTAGCGGCTGCTAGGATGTCCCACGTGGGCACCCTGGTGGCTTAAACTCCTCAGGACCATATATTAAAGTTCTTGACTGACTGTTCTTAATTTATTACAGTAGTTTGCTTCAAGCGGTTTACCTAGCAGATTATATGGAAGAATCAGATTAAGGCTGAAGTAAACAAAACTTGAGAAGCAAAAGCTTGCTAGCGTCTCTTGGAAGCTTAGGCGTAAAAGAACCAGGAGGGGATGCCACAGATGTTAGCTGAACAAGCTTGCATACCTTGGGCTCTACTCAGAATAGAGCGAACATTTATATACCTGAAGTGTTTTTCAGAGCTAAGCTTTGCAAGATCCGTGACTTTGGAAATGTCAGCTTTAATGAATAGTAGCTTACAAATTCATCACATGGCTCTTCTAACGCCCAGTATGTATTAGCATGAGAAACAGCCGACATGTTCATTCCATATTACAGCAGTGTGTAAGAGGCACTAAATGATGACATGTTCTTCCACAATATGAGAGCTTAGGATTTCGGGGGGAAATCCATGACAAATATGTCCACATAATTTTAAAAAAATAAGTTGCTGGATAAAAGTAAAGAAAATTACGCACTGGTTTGAACTTGAAACGCTCATCTCTATGCCTGCAAATACAAGTGATGCAATACATAATTAAGTTCGGCTTCAGTGTCATACTAGTGAGCTGCGAAGAAGCACGCAATAAAGGTAATGGCGTTTACTCGTTCGGCTTCACCGCTATGTACATAAGTTGCGGGCGTTTAGGGTCATTACAATTACACTATTGTTGTTCTCTCGATCCCAAATGGGCAACACGAAGCACAATTTACTTTCGCCATTCCAGAATATCAGTGTAATGAGAGGAGGACCAAAGAATTCAGCACTACATATGGGAAGCATCTGGGAAAGTGTTCTCGAATCCTGGCAGCATAGCCCTATATTATCATGCTATCTGACGTTGACAGGCATTTTTTTACTATTAAATGCGGAATAGCAGTCAACAGGGCAGAGTACAACTACAAATAATAGAGACGACTGCTTATCTCTTGTGGCAAGGCAGCGCGCTTCAGCCTGCGACGTCTGCTGATCGAGCAAGCGTAGTCACCACGATGTAAACAAAATCACCACGGGGCACCGGTTCTAAACCACGTTAGCCACACAAAAGCTGCACGACTCGCAGAGCCAAATACACAGCCAAACGATCAAACTCACTCGAGCAACTTAGTGTGGCAACTTGGGCTACTTGGTATGGCATGACGATAAAAAAAGGACGACACAGAGACAAGAAGGACACTATCGAAGGACATGAGCGCCAACTTCTATCTGAGTTTATTGTGCAGAGCGCGAAAATATACAAAGGAGACAGTAACCTTGTGACAAAAACCATATGGCACAAAAAGCAAAACATGAGTAAGGGAGGAAAAAAACAAAAGCAGAAAAAAGGCAAAGAAAAGTGTTAAGGAAATGAAACAGAAAAGTAAAGGTAATATTAAAAACAGAGGTCTTGCCGCAGAGATTCAGACACTAGAAGCAGGTCGGTCCTTTTAATAGAACACGCAAGAGAGTTCCTCTTTTGCATCAAATGCATTGTACTTCATGGCACATGCACAATTGCCATTGTCTTTCTTTTTGACAAGCACGTGACGTTTTGCGCACAACTGTATGCCGACAACAGCAGCGACGAACCACGCGGCCGTTTGCGAATAGCCGACGATGTGACACTCCCACCGAAAACCTGCTGCCTTGTGTCGGTGTCCAGTGGGTGGCCTTGCTATGAAGATGTGATAACAGAGCACAGAGTCACTCTTTTGTTCACGCAAGGCATTTCCATCGCGAGGGGCATCCTGGCGCTTACTGGTGGAGGTGCTGGAGCCTACAACCTGATGCAGGACAGTATTGCTCGGACCCGTTCACCTAGTCCAGAAATAACTCGGCCCCTCGTCACAACTCTGGCCAGTGCACCGATTCAGTCGGTGCATGCTAGGCATAAGTCTGGAGTCCGCACCTGTTCCGCCTCTTCCCAGCATGGCAGCTCCTATTACATCCACGGTTATCCCGCCATCGCAGACCACTCTTCCCTCGCAGGTGACTCTTGAACATCCTCGCGTTCCTGAAGTTTTCCATGGGGAAAAGTACGAGGATGTCGAGGACTGGGTCGAACAGTTCGAACGGGTCACTGTATCCAACCACTGGAGCGAACAGCACTAACTTGGCCATGCATACTTCGCACTAGAAAACAGCGCTCACACGTGGTATGAGAACTGCGAGGCTACATTCCAATCTTGGTAATATTTCTGTCGAAAGCTCCTCACTACATTTTTTAACTCGGACCGACGGTATCGCGCACAGCAACTGATTGAGGTCCGCGTGCCGAAACCCAAAGGAAGAGCCGCCATGTATGCAGAGGGTATGATCCGTTTAATTCGTACAAAGTGTTTTTCACTGCTTGCTGCATTATTATCGCACTTGACTTATTCTCTAACGGAGGTCCCCCCGACAGTTTCGAAGGCTGACCCTGACACGGAGGTCCCCCCGTTTATTCGAAAGGCTGACCCTGACATGCCCGAGGCGAAGAAGGTGCGTCACTTAATGCACGGTGTTAAGGAACCAGTGTTTGCGGGCCTCGTACGAAATCCACCTACAACAGTAGATGAATTTATAAGAGGCCACTGTCATCGAGCACGCACTGCAACAATGATACCGACACTTCGACCGCTTGCCGAACCACACGGCAAAAAGTGCTGCAGCTCAGAACACTGCCGTATGCGAAAGTTCCCTGCGACAAATGGTTAGGGAAACACTGCGTGAGGAACTTCGGGCCCTCTGCGTTCCCCCTACCCAGCACCTCCACCAGTGTCACGACGTCAAAACAAATTTCTTGCCACAGAGATTGAGACACCAGAAGCAGGTCGGTTCTTTTATTAGAACGCGCAAGAGAGTTCTTTTTTTTCATCCATTTCATTGTACTTCATAGCACATGCACAGCTGCCATTGTCTTTCTTTTTTACAAGCACGTGACAATATAACTACTTGCGTGCACCACAACCTTCGAGGAACCTTAGTTTCTTCTCGGACAGAGACACGGAGGGCTTGCTAATGCAAGACGCCTGTTCGCGTGCCGTCTGCGCGGCCTCGAAGATGACTCAGGTGCCTTCATTCTTGTGCTTGTACAGCGTCGCTGCGTCCTTGTAAAGAGGCACACAGTTGCACTGAGTGCAGTGCCGAGCAAGGAAACCATCTTCACCGTTTCTAACATTGTTAGCGTGTTCTCTCAGTCGATCGTTCAGACACCTTCCTCTACTTCAAAATATGCTTGGTGGTATTTTTATAAAACATGAAGTTATGCACGCCTACATTCCTTTTAAACAATGTCCCAAAAAACATGATCTCAAGCTTTTTGATAATACCTGATACAGGATATTGTGACAAAAAATAGTTTAATCATGAAAGCATATTATACGCCAGTTGGGAGTTTATCCCTCGCAACCTGCTGTATGGTTACGAAAAGACATGTTTATTACAAAAGTTGACTGCCATATATTCATTTCAAATATATCCTTACAGTCTTCCAGCAGTCGCTTTTCTTTCCAATTTTTTTTAGCTCTGCAAATAATCGCGTACATGCAGACTACTGCTCTGGCCGTGCTTCAGCCTTGTGGCTCCATGGGGCAGCTCACTATAGCAACGCGGCAGCGTTCGCAAAAAAGGTAAACTGATAAAAAAGAAAAACAAACCAAACTAATAACGCTGCGGGTGAAAGGTGACCAATTGGGAGGTTGGTGTGAAGGAAAACATATACTTGGCGGGCTCGAGAGCGAGCACTATTTCTTAGGTACAAACCGGGATTCCGGCAATGGATATCGAACACGGACGGCATTCAGAATGAACTGCAATGAAGTATAGGAGAGCCCTGACGCATTGAGGGCAGAGACGGGCCCCGTCGCCCCTTTTCACCCCTCAGAACAGCTACTGGGCATCGCACAGTGCTTTTGGGTTAGTGCAGAGGGGGTTGTAAAAGAGAAAGTGGAAAAAGGAACAAAAACAAGGTTGTGGGTCGGAGGTCCCGCCGCCGATCTGCTTGCTTTACATGGAAGCGAAAAGTTAACCCTATATGCTGACAAATTTGCTTTTCCCCTTAGTACAACCAAAATTCCTTAGGTGTAAAGAAGTTTTCTTAGAGTTGGCAGCACTGCTTTTCACATTAAAAAGTAGATATCGCAGTTGTTCTTTCCAAACTAATGGAAAACTATCGTTCAAAATTGTTTTGGGCTGGCAAAAAAAAATCAAACACCAAGCAAGAAACAGTACATAAAGCCATCTTAATGCATATCTCTGTCACGCTGAAGTAGATAAGTACTGTAAGTAGTACTGCATAGTCCCCTGTTGTCCACGCAACCAGAATATTTAAAACAAAAAGTGTATTCTGAAAAAAAATGGCTACTGAATTCTAAAAACATAAATGTACATTACAGACACACGTGGTATTTGCAGACACAGTTATTGCAAATATTGTACGCATTTTTTATTACTGTCTATAAACATGTAATAAACAAGTGTTGTTGATACATATATTTAACAATGAACTGCAAAAAATTTGCTTCGCAAGAAAGAAAACCTGGCAAGAAGAGTAGCAGAAATATTTTGTGAGTCACTGCACATGTATGTCTCCTTTTGTCTGTGTCTTTTTGTTGACATTTATCACTTCACTGTGCTTCAAAGCGAATAAGTCCGCAAACCCACTAACTGCAAGCAGGTTTTCTGGACTGTGACATATTTTGAAATCAATTATTGTGTGAAAGATTATTACTTTACTATGCATGTTATCTAAGAAGTAATGTCATGATTACATTAAAATGACATTTGTGTTCTCAGTTTCAGATATCATACAGCAGCCAAGCTTAGATGAACTTTCACTTGAAGCAGGATTAGAAAACAACAATATGTAAAGTGGTGTTAAATTTTGGAGCAAATTGCCTGTTCTGATACCTTACACAGATGCCATGAAATTGCAGCAGAACACCACTCACAGAAAGATATGTGTTCCTACTCTTTCCTGAAAATTTTGTTCCTTCGTTCAGTTCATGCAAATGCACAGTCCACTCAGCGTAGCTTTCTTTACAGTTTTTCCACAGCTTAGCTTTAATTTTTCTCCTAGTGATTTTTTTTCATTATGTCATGTTATTCAGAAAGCAGGAACTCCCCTTTGAAATTGTTCTTCAACATTAGTCTTGCCTTGAAGGTAGCACTAGGCATATATGATGCCACTTTCTAAGGACAGACTTGGGGCTGAACATCTGATCTATTTGTTGATTCATTTTTTAGTTATCTTGGAGACACGTTGTTCTTGGGCAGGAGTGAATGTAAAACGAACAATGTAAAAGTAAGTGAAACAGCATGCGAATACATCTGAGCAATTAATGTATATGGAAGCTAATGCTGCATGTCGCAGCACTCTGCGCAGCACACGGCCAAGTAATTGTTGAATGGCACAGCTAGTCATTCAAAAGCAAGCAAAGAGAACAATTACACAGCTCATTGATCATAAACAAGGTAAAAAGGTATGACCAGAAAAATTGGAGCAAGCAGTGTGAGATTGCAGTTGAAAATTCGACATATACGGCATCTTGATGTCCTCATGTGTGACAAGTAAGGACTAACAATCCTGGCTAGTTAAAACAAAAAGAGAAGAATTATTGTATATCAATATTCTTAACTGAGTTGCATTATCAGTTAAAATGAATTACCAACTCGCCCTGCAGCCTGTCCTTCTCAAGTGTATCAAAGATGCATGAAAAGTGTAGGATAGGCCCAAAACCAATTATTATGAAAAATGATGTGCACTCAAGAAAAACAAACTAGTCTGGTATTGAACCACCTCGACAGCCGGATACTTTCAAATATTAGCACTGCTGCAGAAGAACAACTTTTGTGCTAATATTTGGTAACATATTCATTGGACAAAAAGCCCAGATTCGCCCCTTCTATACTGGTGGAAAGCATTGTTTCTAATCTGCTCCTAGCTCTCTTTCTTATCTACATGACTATCTATGTGAATCATCATAACTCTGAATTTCGGTATGCTGGTGACTAAAACAATAACTTAATAATAAAATAATAAAGTAAAGTTGGTAGAAGGAAAGTACAGGGCACCCTCCTACGTAATTCACACATATAATTAATAAATATTGAGATGGTGTAAGAACAATACCATTTTACATTGCTAGTGAGTAGACGTCAGCATAAAAAAGAAAGCACTTAAGGCTCATAGTAATGGTGAAGATGCGTGTATAGTGCCATAAGTCTGCAAAAATTAGTGGAACTCGCTCATATTCACTCAAGAATTATAGTATCTTGTGTTTGGACTCATTCAGACGCTCACTGACACAACCTTTCTTCAACCAGTCTCACTTGGACTCACACTCGCAAAAATATTACTCAGACTCACAGCCCGATCTAAGATTGAGTGAGTTGACTCATGAGTGAGTTAGCCGACCTATGGGAAAAAGTTGTCAACTTCGATTCACGCATGCAGGTCACAGTGTACAGTGTGAGGCTTATTGTTTGTCAACATTACACAATATAAACAATGGCCCCAGCACTTAACTTGGTGCAAGCAAATGATAATTTTCATTCAAGATTATGTTCTTTTGCTTAAAATCGTGCTGTATACAGTGCCCAAGTATGTCAATTCTTCAGTGATAAGCATACAATCGTATCCCACAGCTGTTCTTCATTGCTAGGGTCATATGATTTCCATCTGTATTATAACTATACAGAAAGGAAACTTCTCGCAGTGTAAGTTATGAGCTCACAATCTCCAGTTCCAGAGGCAGTATTGTCTGCAACTGCCACCAGAGTCCATTACAGTGGTCATCCTTAGCAACAAAGACAGCTCAGTGTTTGAGCAATCCAAGCCAGAATACAGATGGTGATCGCACATCCTGCCGTAAAGTCGTGCAAGTGCTTGAAGATTCTTCGCGAGAACACCCTTTTTTCAGGCAGCATGTTAGGTGACGAATCATGTTGTTTGCTTGAAAGCAGAGTAGATTTGCATAAGACATTACCTCATGTGAACTACTTAGTGAGTGGATGTTTGAAAGCTTCCCACTCATTGCAAAGGGCCGAACCATAATTCGCCATCCTTATCATCATCGACCGGAGCATCAGCAAAATGCAAGCGATGTAAACACCTTACATATGCACACTGAATGCTTCGTTACTTTGCACAATGATGCCGATTGGTGTAGTGGGTACCTAGCTAGTGTACCTGCATTAGAGATCTCATGAGTTTACTGGGAGCTCTATGGAAGGCCACTCTTCGAGCTTGTGCTGTGATTGTGCTGCGGCACCCACACAGGCCTGGCATCTTTAGTCTACTTGTTTTTGTGCAAGTGATCTTTTTTTCGTGGTGATTTTTTTCAACCATGTTTTGAAATTTTGTCAGGTCAACAAAAAGTATCATTTGAAAGAGACCTTTCAAGAGCTGAGATGTTGCTGATGCTATCATATCTCACTTATTCCTGCCGTTATCTCTGAACTCATTACACAGTTGTTGCGAACCTGCTGCCGTCTGTTGAACCAACCTGTAATGTCCTATGCCGTGTGTGATTGTAGTGTACTAGTTAACTATGAAATTATTGCACACTCAAAGTGAACACATATTTATAACATTAAGATGTAGTTTTACAATCTACATTAACAGTTTAAGGGATGAATAGTCCGGTATATATTAGTAACACTAGTACAAAGGCCTGCTGTGGTGCTGCCTCACAACATTTTTCAAACTGCAAGTTACGATGTGTGCCACTGGGCTTAGACAAGTTTGCTTGTTAATAAAACTTGTTCAGAAGAAAAAGTGTTCCCTTTGGCTCGGCAGGTGTGGAAGTTACTGACAGCAGTGACGTGAAATTATAACTTTGCTTTTGTGAACAGATGCTCAAAAAGGAATACCTTACAATCTTTTTGGGGCTCTGAAATCTTGCAGCTGTGACCCTGCAGTATCAGTTTTGTTTTAATTGCCTTTGTCTTGCACCTATTTTCACTTTCAAAACAGAGTGAGGAGACTCCACTGGAAATTCTATTCAACAGTACATTGCAGAACCTACCGTGATGCGACACCAAGGCCACCCCAAGTTTTTTTACGCTGTTTTTTCTATTGCAATAAATGATGATGTCACACACACCAAGTTTCGTTTTAATGGATCAAACACAGTTCTAATGTACCTACAGAAAATGAACTTGTTCAAATCTAGCTCGTTTAGGGACTCATTTATGTTACTTTTTACAACATCCACCATTATTCACAACCCGAATACTACGAGGTGAACTGGTCCCACCCATACAAATGTCATAGTTTTTTAGCAACTACAGCAGATACACTTTTGTAATAAGAGCACGGGATTTACAAAAAGACAGAGTATGCGACACTGTACGTGAAGATACACTAGCTGACCTTAGAGTCGCTGAAAAACAAATTTTGTCTGTTGAGACTTACAACAACGATTGACCATATCTAGTGAGACGGGACAACTTTGAAACACAATTTTTTCGCTAAGTTTATATACAAATGTGAATCTAGCAGTATAAATTAGACTTATGAAAGTTTCGTTTCTTTATTAAAATGTGCTTAACATTTTACATAGTAAGGGCTCAAAAGAGAGGTAAAAAGCCATGGTTTACTTGCAATTTCTCTAAAAATGTTTCACATGAAATGCTTTCATGTTTGATAGTTCCTAGGAAAAAGGACTTGAGCAGCACTTTAGCACTGAAGCACTAGAGATACGAATAAGGTCTTGAACTAAAGATGTGTAGGTTGCACTCTTCACCACTAGTTTGTAGTTATCACAAGCGCAAATTTAAAATACACGACATGCAAACACGGAAGCATGAAATATGTGCAGGCAAGTTTGCATGTCTGCTTTCTTTTCTTCTGCTGTGCATCTTTTCAGTTAGTTAGAATTTGTGGCACTTCTATTTCTCTCCTGTGTTCGTGTTCGCACACACTCTCTCTTAACGGGAATACAAGCGAACTAGCTCAGCTATGTTATTCTGGTGCTCATGCCAACTTGTTGCTCCTGATATAAAATTCACTCAGAATTTGCTCGCTACCACAAGCAGCTGTAATGCGTTAAGCAGATGCAACTCTCGCATATCATTTGGTCTCACTTATAATACGATGCTTAGTGTCATGACATTGACATTTGTCCTCTTGGCTCTTTTTTCCCCCAATACTGCTAGTTCTTTGTATTTGTGGCCATGTTCCTGTACGGGGGAGATGCCTTCTTCAAATACAAAGCTTGGAAGTCTGGAGAGCCTGCCCAGGGTGCAGAGATCGGTGCCCAGTGCAGGGCTTAGAGCTTCAAACGTGGCATTACCTATCTGCCCCAACTACCCTGCCTACTAACTATGCACGCTACAAAGTCATGCACTCACCCCTCAGGCTATGACCAGCTTGGTGAGTGTGACACTCTCAGTGAATTGCTCTTTTTCTAATTCAGTGGCACTATTTTTTATAGAAGCACGAATCCTAATATAATTAGGCAGAAAACTTTTCATTGCAAAGGGCGGGGGGGGGGGAGATGTGTAAACAGCATGGCTTGTGTACTGCATCAGATTACTGATTGTGCATGTCATGTTTAATTTCCACCAGTGTGCAAGTGTCGTTCAGGACTTAGCTCAGTTATCTTGCATGCTGTGAGAAATTTTAATGGGTAATTGTAAAGGTTCGTAAATTTACCCCATGTTGAACAGCGCTGTGATAGCTTTGTTAAAACTTGTTAACCCTTCATTTGTTAATTCGTTAGATTGGCTTAGACTGAAAAAATGCTTCGCATTTAGGAACAAGTGAACAGATCATATATGGTGTTAAACTTTAATTTGCCTATGACAAACCTAAATTACGTATAGTACTATAATACTAGCAGCCTTAGGGATAGGCGACACTCTATTCTCAAGGCTTATGGCTAACCAAATGTTGAGCAAGATTAATGCCAGGTGAAACTGTTATTTAGAGTTCTTAAGTAATTTTTATAGGGCCAAATTAATTTTAATAACTTATCCTTCCAAAACCCATTTTTCACTTTTCAGTGAAGATTATCCTTGAATACTCATGTGTCATGAAGGAAACATTTGTACATCATAATCATCTGTATATTGTTCATGTGGTTTGTATAGGCCCCTCCGAACGAACCCTCTCCTACATAGGCCGATTCCACTTGATGCCTGAAAATTCAATTACATCACGTTACCTTCCTTTGGCCATTCCTGTTGGTGTTTCACATCTCTTGGTTTCTATTTCGATGTTGTGATTGACCGTCTTCTGTTATATCCTCATACTGTGTCTTGCCCAGGTGCATTTAATTATGTTAATACTTGTTAGGATATCGGATGAACTGTTTTTTCTTTTAACCATTCTGCTGTCTTCCCAACTCTTAGGGTTACACCTATAATTTTTCTTTTTATTGCATACTTTGTAGTCTTTAGCTTCTACACTAGAAGCCAAGGTTGGGCAATTTGATGCCTTAGCTTCTTTTTCAGTTTTTTTGTTATTCTCCTTGTTTACTCTCCACATGTTAGAACTCGTTAAATCAACCATTGTACACTTTCTGCTTTAGTGACAGTGGTAAGTCACTGGTCATGAGTTGAAAATGTCTACTGTATGCACATCAACTCACCTGTCTTTTTCAGTGGATTTCGTTCAGATAAAGCCGACTCCCTTGTTAATATTTGATCTAGATAGACACCATTTTCTACTTATTTAAAGTTCCTGTTGTTGCTTACAAATTCTTGCTTTTTTACTAGAACACCTGGCACTAGCTTTGCATTCTGCATTGTCATTTTTCCATTATTTATTGCAGTCATTGCTGATGACTAGAATATTGTTGGCAAAAGATAAATTTCCGACTTTCTTTGTACGAATCTTCATTACTATTTCTTTCCAGTCTATTCATTTACATGCGTTTAGACAAGCATTGAATAGCACTGGAAAGACTATATCGTCTTGAAAGACTCCTTTTTTTATCAGGATTTTTCTGCTTTTATTGAGGAGGACCAGAGCAGCTGTGAAATCATTACACATTATCTATATGGTATGTTTCAGGTACCCCTGTTGGCACAACACCTTCAGAACTTTTGGTATCTATAAAGTCTGATTCCATTTTGCAATTCAGCAATGAAATGTAAAGCAGTTTCGGGTGTTTGGCTACAAATTTCTCAATTATTTTATTGATCACACGAAATGGATCCATTATAGAATACCTGAAGCAAGCCACCTTGTTTTCTAGGTTGAATAAAGTCAATTGTAGTGCTCATCTTATTCGAAATAAGTTTCGTGAATATTTTGTTCAATGCTCAAAGAAGACTGATTGGTCAAGTATTTCACAGGATCAATTGTGGTATATTATTAAAATGATCCAAGTCACCAGAATGTTCAGCAAATTTTTCTCTTTTTGAAATCACTGTAGGATTGGAAGTTGCAGCACGGGGTAAATGTGTACTCAAGGATGCCAGTATGCACTGCAATGTATGTTTTAGCCAGCTGTCTGTTCTTATATGCAGAGGGAAGAGTGGTGTAAAGATGATCCTTGAGAGTCCTTCATTCAGTAAAATGAACGGCTACCAGGGTGACAGTGATGGGAGAAAGCTGCTGCAGTGAGCAACCAATACGGTGGAGAAGAGGAGTGGCACCTATCGTACTTTCTTTTCAATTGACTGTATCACCTTTCTCTGTGTGTTAATGCATATTTTGGTCTTTGTAAATGGAGTGTGCGAAGAGGAGGGCTAAGATAACATTTTATGGGCAACAATTTAGGGACAAGAAGCTATATCTTTCAATTAGTTTTCTCCTAAGTTTGCCTTCATGTCTCACGATTAAAAAAGAGAATCAACTCTTGCAAATCAGCAGCGAAGTTTTAACGTTATCGGCTGCTAAAGTGCTGATATGCAGTGCTGCTGCACACTTTTATTTGTAAACAAGTAGTACCAAAGCATAATTTTTATTTGCCACCGCAGGGTATATAGCTTTTTATTTACCTAAATCCTTGCATTCAGGAACAAAAGTTGTATTCAGCTCAGATGTTGAAGGCTGTGCTTTCAGTGCAAGAAAGCACTGCAGTTTTTTTGTGTGACTGTGCACAAGTTTTCTTCGATGCATATTTTTTGCATTCGTGCAAGTGAAAAGATTATTGGGGATATTAAATCACATTTTTATGTACATATTGATCTCTGAGATGAAGTTAAATGTTCTGTCGCCCAGTTTGGAATGTGTAGTAGGCAAAAGGAATGTTGTGATATGGGTCTGCTACTCTCATAAAACACCTCATAGGTTGTATCTTAAACAGCTGAAGTGTAAAAAAAGCAGTGGTTGTATCGCAACCTTTACATCTGTGTGATTATTTTTATCACTTTTATTTGTTTGTAACTGATATTAATGCTTTACAAAACATTGTTAGTACTTGCTGTGCATACGTACTCTGCACATACTGGAGTTGAGGCTGCACTTTTGCATGCTCAAGAGTTCACTTACACTAATGTTTGTTTACTCCTATAATTAGCCATGCAGTGAGCATTGCCCTGACTTGTTAGTCCTTCACTGTGATACTCTCATGTAGCACAAAAGGATCAGCTCAAGTTTTGCCATTGCACTAATTGTCCCCCTTGTAGGTGTTTCATTTAGCCGGTATGTGAATGCTTTGTATGTATGCATCTTGCAGTCTAATCAATTTCCTTTTTTTTGGAGCTTAGATGTTAAAAAAATTGTGCGTATCTTTTGTTGCACTTTACCTGAACACTGAACAAGCACTGAGTCAGTGATGGAATGCCTATTTCAATGCCCTGTTCCTTTCATAGAAATTATTTACACTGTGTACAATTTTCTATACCTGCAGTATCGTTCTTGTGTTGCTTGTGTTCCTGCCATTTTGTAACCTTGGATAGAATAAAAATTGCAGTTTGTTCATTTATGTTACTTATAATTTAAGTCCTGCCAGTTGCAGGGTGAATTGCAGCTTAGCACAAGTTGCATACAGAAAATAAATGGCCACTGTACTTGACACAACTGCAAAATATACCATTTACCTTACCTTGTTTTTGTTGTACTGTATTTTTAAAAATGCCTCTCCTGGTGAGCAACAGCAGATTTCAAAATGTACTTTTGTTCCACTTCATTTATGTTCACATGTTGCTGCTTGTCTGCTGGCCTCCTGAGGTCAAGAGATCTAACCACATGTCCTGGGTTATTGTTGCATCTTTTCTGTTATATCCTCTGACCTATTTATTGTATACAAAGAATGTGGTAATACATTAAATATGATGACGTATAAAGACTAATGTAACTAAACTTTTAATTCTCACCAGCCTTTTGAATTTTTTTATATATATATTTTTTGCTGTTTCGTCAACTAGAAGTACTTTTTGCTTAGTGATGCCACTAGGCGTCTGGCTGTGACTTTTCACTAAAAAACTTTGATGTAACATTTTTGTACAAAACTCTTGCTGTTCCTGTTATGTGATGACACCTTGAGAATGTTGCCTGTTGGTGGAAATGTGCTATAACATATACAGCAGTTTGCATTTAGGCTGTACTGAAGGAGACAATGCACATGAATGTGCTACAATACTGGCAATAGCATTGATGTTTATTTTTGTGTAAAGGGGTACTTTAAAGAGATTTATTTAAAGTGCTTCATGCTGAATTTCTTGCTGAACAACCTGCATTCTCATTTGCACGTGTTCCTAAACTGCACTGTCATCCATTTTGTGTCAATCTGTTATAGTTAGGCAAGGCCTACAAGTGAAGCAGATACCAGACTTGCATTGTTTCTGCTAGGTCAGAGCATTTATCATATAATGTGATAATGTGTGTAGAAGGCAACTATGTAAACGTGCGAAAGTATTTTGGCTGGTATGGCGGCTGAAGGAATGCCCACATATAAGTGCTCCTTCAGGAAATGGCATTGTCAGGTGTAAACCACTGTTAAATGGGTGGAAATGTCTGTGTGTGTGTTTAAAAACAGTGTTAGAAAAAAAACACATTATTTGTGGCTGTAACATCGAAAACTTTGTCAGTCACCTGTTTGATGTGCTGCTTATTGTAGTTTTATCCCTGGCATTGCTCAAGTTTCTTTTCCATTTGTGACCTCGCCAGACGTTTTGCACTGTTGAAATTGTCTTGGTTGACTTGTTTTACAACATGTGCTTTCACCATACATTAAATATCAGTGCTAATATAAAGCAGATACCAGGCATTGTTCAATATAAAGCCTTTCTTACTATGGTTTCTTGTTCTTGAGCTCGCTTAGTTTTTGAAACCTAATTTGGCATGCGAAATCAAAAGCAACTTCATTATGCTCTAGGCATCATGATGTCCCTGTAATTAGGTTGACTAAAATTTCTCAATTTTTTGCTGATATGCAAGCCACACTTGTCTGTCAAGTGGCCCAACTTTGTAAATCATAATTAGGAACAACAGCTGCACCTTTTGAATGATTTGCGCAAAGCTACAGACATGGCAAATAGTATGCCATGTTTATGAGCGTCATTGCAGCTCCCATCAGCTGTTGAGCTATAGTAGCTGATTCCAAAAATTTTTATCTATAGCCTGTACATCCACACATGCATGCACATCGTATGTCTGGTTCTAACATAAACTGCTATATTTGTTCAATTTTGTGAGTTTTTTTGTTGTTGTTGTTTTGGTTGTTACCAATAAAGTTGTCGCCACACTTGAAGTATATAAACGTTACAGATAGGTATGGTCTGCTTTGTACATGCTAAAGTAACACTAGTATAAAGTGCAGTCATTCTCAATGGGTCTGAAGTGATTGTAAAAATAACAGTACATAAGAAATTGTCATTGTTGTGTGTCCATATATTGCCACAAACAGTTGCACAGACATAAGTACTGTGCAGTAACAAAAGAACAAATTTATTGAAGTAGCAATACAACACTTTCTTTTAAAGTGGGACAACAATGATAGAATTAGCATGCTGCCTACTAAAGAAGTAGGATCCTTGAAGAATATATTATGAGCACAATATTTAATATTGTCACAGAGACACAGGTACGCAGGTACAAAATAGGGCGTTTACTTTCGTGACCCAAGGGCCAGAAACGAGAACACCAGAGCACGCGCGCACAGAACTACTTTGTTCTCCTCCTCAGAGGCTGGCTACTATAGTCGCCAGCCTACCTTGCGTCAATTCCCCCCTTTCAAGAGCGACCGTCTCGGTCGATTGACCGAGATGCTAGAGGTGGTCATGAAAAAAATGATCCCGTCAACGAAAAAGAAGCCCACACTGTTGTGGATAATAAGGAAAAGTTCGAAGTGTTCATAACTCGCGGGCGTGATACGGTTTCATCCGTACTACATGGACTACCTCTGGACGTGGACGTCTTCGGTTTAAACTGGTGTCAGAGCTTTCGGGAACTACCTCGTAATTCACGTCACTGAGGCAGCGCACAACTTCGTAAGGGCCAAAGTAGCGTCGCAATAGCTTCTCCGAAAGCCCACGATGTCGAACTGGTGTCCACACCTATACATAGTCACCTGGTTGATAGTGGACGTTCCTTCGGCCTTGGTTATAGCGGCGAGCGTCGATATCTTGCTGCGCGCGAATGCGGTTCCGCGCAAGCTGGCGGGCTCCCTCGGCTTTCTCGACGAAGTCGTCAACGCTGTCATTTCCGCTGGTGTCCTGGTCTACGGGGAGCATAGTGTCTAACGGTGTTGTGACGCGACGGCCATAAACAAGCTCGAATGGCGTTAGGTCTGTGGTCTCTTTCACAGCGGTGTTATAAGCAAACGTGTCGTACGGCAAAATTTCATCCCACGTTTTGTGCTCTACATCAACATACATAGATAGCATGTCGGCCAGTGTTTTGTTTAACCTCTCCGTCAAGCCGTTCATTTGCGAATGATAAGCTGTTGTTTTCCGGTGGTTGGTGTGCGTCAGCTTGGTGACTTGTTGCAATAACTCTGCCGTGAATGCTGCTCTGCGATCGGTTATGAGAACAGCAGGTGCACCATGGCGCAAAACAATGTCGTGGACAAAGAATCTGGCGACTTCAACTGCAGTTTTCTTAGGCACAGCTTTGGTGTCTGCATAGCGAGTCAGATAGTCGGTTGCGACGATTATCCACTTATTTTCTGAGGATGAAGTAGAGAAGGGACCAAGAAGATCCATTCCCTCTTGCTGAAATGGGGCTCAAGGTGGATCTAAAGGTTGGAGGAAACCGGCGGGCTTTGCGGGTAGAACTTTACGCCTCTGACAGTCACGGCAGGTGCGGACATAGCGCTGAACGGACGAATACAGCTGTGGCCAGTAGTACTTCTGTCGAATGCGCGCTAATGTCTTAGCAAAGCCTAAGTAACCGGCCGAAGGACCGTCGTGGCACGCCTGCAAAACTTCCTTACGCAGTGCCGTTGGAACAGTGAGGAGGAAAGTTTACTGGCTGCTCTCAAGATTTCTCTTGTAGAGAACATTGTTTCGCAGGCAATACGTTGTTAAACCACGCGAGAGCCGGCGTGGGACGATAACGTCTTCTCCTTGAAGATGCTGGATGACAGGAAGTAGCTCAGTGTCCTCAGCTCAGCCATCCGCACTACATCGACGATGCCAAGAAACGGTAAATCTTGTTCAGTGTCAGATGACGTCGGGGAAATAGGAGCACGAGACAGGCAGTCAGCATCTGTACGCTTATATCCTGAACGGTAGACCACCGTTATGTCGTACTCTTGAAGGCGGAGGCTCCAGCGGGCGAGGCGGCCTGATGGATCCCGTAGATTGGCAAGCCAACAGAGTGAATGGTGGTCACTGACCGCTCGAAATGGCCGGCCATATAGGTAGGGTCGAAACTTGCTAATGGCCCAAACGACTGCTAGGCACTCTTTTTCGGTGGTAGAGTCGTTAGCCTCTGCTTTTGTGAGACTGCGGCTCGCGTAAGCGATCACACGCTCTGCGTCGTTCTGCCATTGAACTAGAATGGCTCCGATTCCTACGTTGCTGGCGTCTGTGTGGATCTCGGTGTCGGCAGTCTCGTCGAAATGTGCCAGCACTGGAGCTCTCTGCAGTCGATTGTGTAGCTCTACGAAGGCTTGTTGCTGTTCTTTCGTCCATACGAAAGGCACATCTGGCCGTGTCAGTCTTGTAAGAGGTTCCGCAATTTTCGAAAATCCTTCGACAAAACGGCGGTAGTACGCACAGAGCCAGAGGAATCGCTGAACAGCCTTTTTGTCTCCAGAACGAGGAAAATTGGCAACGGCAGCCAACTTCTCCGGATCTGGTCGAACACCCCGCGGGCTCACCACGTGGCCGAGAAACTTGAGTTCCTGATAGACGAAGTAGCACTTTTCGGGCTTGATGGTAAGGTTCGCTCTCCTTATTGCAGTGAGGACACCTTTTAGCCTTAAAAGATGCTCGTCAAACGTGCTTGAAAACACAACGACATCATCCAAGTATACAAGACACGTCTGCCTCTTTAGTCCAGCTTGTACACTGTCCATCATGCATTGAAACGTGGCGGGAGCGCAACAGAGACCGGAAGGCAGCACTTTAAATTCGTAGAGCCCGTCAGGCGTCACGAACGCGGTTTTCTCACGGTCGCCCTCGTCAACTTCAATTTGCCAGTACCCTGACTTGAGATCTAATGACGTAAAAAAGTGATCGTGGCGTAGACGGTCTAAGGCGTCATCAATCCGTGGCAGGGGGTATACGTCGCGTTTTGCGACTTTGTTAAGCCGTCGATAGTCGACGCAGAAACGTAGTGTGTTGTCTTTTTTCTTTACTAAGACAACAGGTGACGCCCACGGACTTGTCGAGGGTTGAATGACGTCATCATTCAGCTTTTCTTGAACTTGACGCTTAATCACCTCTCTTTCCTTCGGGGACACACGGTATGAATGTTGGTGAAAAGGCCGCGTCGACTCCTCGGTAACAATGTGATGTTTTGTAACAGTGGTACGCTGAACTTTAGATGCTATGGAGAAGCAGTCCGCGAATTTCCTCACAAGGTTTAGCAGCCGTTCTTTTCGTGAATCTGGCAAGTCTGGATTAACGTGAATGCGGCTTCCCAGGTCAGCACAAGCTTTTGCATGCGATGAAGTCGTATCCAATGTGCCAATATTGAAAAGTCGGCGATTTCAGTGAGGAAAGCGAAAGTAGTGCCTCTAGGGACGTGTTGAAACTCATTGCTAAAGTTGGTCAGCAGAACTCGAGAGCGTTTATTCTCTAACCGAACAAGGCATCGGGCTGTGCAGATGTTTCGTTTGAGCAGCAGCGGGATATTAGCCTCTGCAGTACCTTCATAGTCGTTGAATTCATCAAGAACGTCGCAGGCTACCAAGGTCAACACGCTACTCTTTGGCGGTAACGTGACGTCATCGTCAACAATTCTCAAAGCCTTGACGTAACTGCCGTGAGGGTTGCGTGCTAAAGCGTGTGCCGTAGAAAACGTTACCTGCGACTCTTGCAAATCAATCACGGCTCCATTGTCACGCAGAAAGTCCAGTCCGAGAATTAGGTCTCTCGAGCAACTCGGCAGTATTACAAAATCTCCGAGATACTTAAATCCGTGAATACTGACTCGCGCTGTGCACCGTCCCACCGGAGTGAGAAGGTGGCCTCCTGCCGTACGTATCTGTGACCCAGCCCACTGGGTGGAAACGTTCTTCAGTCTGCAGGCAAGACCCATGTTCATAACGGAAGTGTCTGCTCCAGTGTCAATTAGCGCCATTACTTCTTCGTCGTCCACAGTTACCACAATGTTTGATGTCACCACTCTTCATACCACGTTTGACTGCGTCTGTAAATATCTTTGCTGCCGTCGGTGTCGTCGTAGTGGAGGATCTTCCGTAGAGTCAGCATCAGCGGCCTCACCTCCGGAGGTCGCTGAACTGAGTTTTCCCGACTTGCAGGACTGGGTGAACGGCGTCTCGGAGCACCGCGTGAATAGGCTGGGCTCGGTGACCTGTAGCGAGCAGGCGACGACGAGCGAGACTCTTGCGACCAATGCTCGATACTGCGACGATTCGAGATGAACCTCTCTATTTCCAGTGGTCGCTCACCAGGTCGTGGACGAGGGGCATTAGGCGAAAATCCACGGAGACCCACACAACGGTATGGACATGTTCGGTAGACGTGTCCGGCTTCGCCGCAGTAGAAACAAAGGGGCCTGTGGTCGGGTGTACGCCAGATGTCACTCTTTCTCGGTCTTGCTTCGGCGATCAAATGTGAGCTGCGAGGACGGAAGCCTACCTCCATTTGCTGAGCGTGTCGCTCATTGGGGTAAAATACGCTGGTTGAACTGGTTTAATACGCTGGAGGACGTCGCACTGCTTCCGCGTAGCTCATCTCGACGCAGTGCCTCTGTTGTGGCGCCTCGAAGGGTTGGAAGCGTGAACGGCTTGCCGTAGCTCGGCGCGTATTATCTCCGCAATGGAGAGCTGCTCTACAGGTGAAGCAGTCATCTGCATCTTTTGTAGCTCTTCCTTAATGAGAGCTCTGATAAGCTCTCGCAAAGCGCTGATGTCATTGCCGAGAGTGACAGAAGTGACCTCACTTGGGGGTACACCACAGTTATACTGCCTGGCACGCTGTTGACGGGCCCTCTCTAGGCAGTGGCTTCCTCATGGAACTCCACAAGTGTCGCAGGCGGGTTTCGAATCAGGCCGGCAAAAATTTCTTCTTCAACACCACGCATTAGGTGGCGAGCTTTCTTGGATTCGGACATAGAGGACTCCGCACGCCTGAAAAGCCGATCCATGTCCTCTATGTAAGTCGTCACCCTTTCGTTAGGGCCTTGAACCCTTGCCTCTATAGCATGCTCCGCTGTCTCTTTCCTGTCCTCTCGGGCAAATGCCTTGAGAAACTGCCGGCGAAACTCATCCCATGTGGTAAGCGCTGTTTCATGGTTCTCAAACCACGTTTTCGCGGAGTCCTCCAGGAAGCAGTACACATAGCGTAGCTTACGCTCTGGGGTCCAATCGTTGATGATGGCGACCCGGTCGAAATGCTCGAGCCAGTCTTCGGCATCTTCAAAAGCAGCTCCGTGAAACGTCTTCGGCGTCTTGGGCTGGTTGATAACCAGGTGCGCTGGTGCTGGCGCGGTGACGTTAGGCAGTGTTTGGTTCATAGTCCTCTGACTATGAACCAAACCTTGGTTCCAGCCTACCTTGCGTCAATGTTATCATTAGGATCTTAGGTAACTGTTCACTGATTGGAGGCTACTCTTGCAGTTATGCCTCGCCGAATACATATCTTATTTTTTCTTTTTTTTCTACAACCTGCTGAAGGTACAACAAAACTGTTGAGAATAACACTGTAGCTGTATCAGGGTTACCGAGACTGAACAATTACCACTTTCAGGTTTCCTAGTAATATATTTAGCACATTACAAACTGTGTTATGTGTGCATATGTTTATTAATATATTAGCCAGGAACACCTGCCCAATGGTTAGCATTCATATGCTGCTAATATGCAACATCAGCAGCAAACCAGGCAGCAGTTCCTAGTACGAAAAAAGTTTTGAATAAAAGCTCACAGAAATGGTTCGGGACTAGCATAAGTTGAGCATTTGTATCACTTGCTTTCACAGTTGTTGCTTTAATAGACTGACCCTTCATTGCCATATTTTTGAAAGAAACCACATGTATGTAACATTTTTGTATAATTTTGAAAGAATATCATTTCATAACAAAGTTAGTGCAAATTTAAAAACAAATTATTACGATTTTCAATCTGTCAAAAAGTTCAAATGCAACTTTTTTCCTTTTCTATAGTTTTTCATGACATGCAACATTTTTATAGACCTGATACACGCTTATAAATATAAATACTTTTGTCTGCTTCATACATAGACGCTAGTGCTGGTTATGTTAGCATTACCCACTGTACACATTCTGTACATATGTCGTGGAGGCATTCTGCCCATTATGTAACATATGTTCAAGCACTGACAATGCCCTTCCTTCCTTTGATGAAGGACGTATGATATGAAAATGAGGATATTGCCAAGAAAGTTCAGCATTAGGTTATTTGCTCATTCATTGCCAGGGTCCCATTGTGTCAGAAAGAGCCAAGGATGGACATCAAGTGCTTTGTGTGCATTCTCATAGAATGCACTATGAAACTGTCTTAGGGACATGTCAGTAAAGCATAAATCTGAGTAATATTACCACACCTATTAACTAGAACTGTTCAACTGCAGTAGTTTCATTTAATGTAGGTGATGCGCTAGCGGCCCGTGTACTGGGCAGGCTAAAGAATGCCAGATAGTGGAAATTTCCGGAGCCCTCCACTACGGTGTACCTCGTAATCTGTTCATGGTCTTTGCACATAAAAACATACATATTGTTGTTATTATTAGAACTGTTCAATGTAGAATCATCTTTGTTCACAACGGGCCACTTGGCAAGTGCTGGTACCATTTCTTTGTTGAAGAGGTCTTTTGAGGGGATGCCAGAAGTAAATTCCCTGGGATATAATATTTTGGCATGATTAGTGAAACTTCAGCGAAACATCTAAAGAACCTGTCGGCTGTTTGCACTGCCACTCTCCACCAGTGTAAGCATATGGAATGTCTCGATAATGCGCCTAGTCTACTGTTTATGTCTATGAAGGCCTAACCATAGTAGTACCACACCTAATGCAAACAAGGAAGAAGCAAGGAGTGAAACAAATGAGCGCAACTTGTCACTCCATGCTTCGACCTTGTTTATCTTGTGCAAAATAGCTAAAAGGTGAATTGGTTCTAATTAGGCCAGCTAGCAGTCTTGCTTCAGTTTTTACACATGTGCTCATTGCTATTGCTTTGTATTATCATTGATGGGCATAAAGAGAAGACACAAACACTTTCAAAACAAAAAGTCAAGTCATAGAAAATTTTTTGATAGTCATACTCCTCAGGAGGAATTGAAGCAAGCTGTTATATATGGTCACTTTGTGTGTAGAAGTTCCACATGCAATAATATGGTCATTCATAATAATGTATAATTTATATATCTGTAATGCCTATGTATTGCAGCGAGGCGAGGGAGTGTTCAATTATGTTCAGATATGGCTAGTCGACTCTCTTCGCAAGTGATATAGATGAAGTTCTGATTGATTGAATGATTGATTGATATGTGAGGTTTAACGTCCCAAAACCACTATATGATTATGAGAGACGCCGTAGTGTAGAGCTCCGGAAATTTTGACCACCTGGGGTTCTTTAACGTGCGCCCAAATCTGAGCACAGGGGCCTACGAGATTAGATGAAGTTCTGTGATAAATTGTTGAAGTTCTGTGATAATTGTTGACCACTTGGCTTGTTTGTGGATGGAGTATGAAGTGCTATGCGCAACAGTACTGGCAATTTCGCATGGGTGGGTTAATGTCCCTTCAACACACAAATCTGCACAGAGATCTGTGCAAGATGTCCTTAGCTACCTATTGGAATAAAACAATAATTCCCACAAAAACATTTTAACACTAATGTGTTACTTCATCTACAAATGTGTACACACAAGTTTTGACATGTGCAAGTGGCGGCAGAAGAATCGAGCTGCTCAAGATGGTAAAAATCAGGCAACTGTGAATTTGAATACGTCGTGCATTAGAGCATGTGGCATCATTTGTTGATAGAAGAGGGAGTTATTTCTTGCTGACTAAGAATTTCCAATTCCAGGCTGCCTGCTGCGCTATTTGCTGAGAGATCGAGCAGAGTTGCAGCCTGGTGGTTGCTGGTTGAAGCGCGCCCAGTCTGGATTGCTCATGCATCTGTTCTTGCCACTTCAGGCTTGTGTGCGCAAGTAGGGTCGTTTGTCCTGCTCTGTTAGCACAAGTTTTAACTGCCTACAATTATTTACTGAAGCAGTTGTCCTTGATCGGCTGGACACTATTTACAAAAGCATTTGGTCTTGCTCTGCTGTACAAGCCCTACAACAAGATCAGTTCGTGTACTTGACGAGAGTGCTGTGTATAGTTGCCTTACTCTTTTTCACCAAGTCATTTCAGTGTGGCTGTTTCATGATGCTGGGTGATTTTAAGGCCACCTGATCCGAGGATCTTTAATAATGTAAACATTCTTTAATGAAGTTTCCAATTACAGTCATTACATTGGTCACTACGAATCATTATACGAATATCATCAATACGAATCATTATATGTAATTATTATAGAACACAAAATCTCCGTCAAAGTGCAAATAAATGAATTATAAGAACCAAATACACAAATAATTGAGATCTAAATAATTCGCTATCACTATATGTCCTCGCCATGCGTCGCGCTCAAACCCACCAGTCACAATGGCAGATAGGTCACATAGAAGAAACACTGGTCGATGCCAGAAGACGACTGATAAAATCATCCTTATTTGATGTCACCGCCTCCTCAAGGCAACCGCATACCCTGCGAAGGCTAAAACCAAAGAAAAATAAAGATGCAGAAAACCAATATGACTTCTGCACAACGTCAAATCTCATAATATGAGACAGCACCTGCACAGAACAAGACCTCATCAAAAAAGGGGTAGTAGAGTTAAAAATAAACACAAACGAAAACGCTAGGAGGCTAATTTCGTAAATAAAGGCGAAATTTCGATAACGTCGGCGATTACCTCTTGTCCTCAAGGTTACGCAAATGCATGCATTTTTTTCAAATAACTCTACCTTGGCGTGAGTTATAACCAAAAATTGCCACTAAACTCAAAGCACGCTGCCATGGAATGGCGGATGCCCACAATGAAAAATGTCTGCCAGAATGTAGACAAACAGTTTTAAAATACCACAGGTGTGAATACTGTAGAAATTGTACATTTCAGTAAGTATAAAGTGTGTGTACACTTGTACACAGGCACTCAGGCTTTGCGTGGCAATTTGTAACCTCGTCAACACCTTCAAGTCTATGCCTATGACGAGATCGCTGTCGATGCACATCACGAAAATGTCAAAGACAGCAATCGCTAGTGCTTGCCAGATGCCAAGTTTCGGGTGCCCAGTTTTGCCTGGCGAGCCTGCGGATTCTTCTCAGAAACTTGAGGATGTCCCCACAGTCGATCGCCTGCAACAGCCATCGCTGGAGGAGCAGCTCCTCTAGGAACCAGATCTGCCAGTCTCTGCAGTCGTGGTCCCCACGACCACGATGTAGGCGTCATCAAAATCGGCCAGATTATGGATTTGCACATCTTGGACGCCTGTCCAGCGCATAAGGAGCTGTTGCACCTGGAGACAAAAAAACTTTTTAATGGGAGAATCGTTAAAAATGAATAGTTCCCAAAGTAAATGCACACAACAGATGCTTGTGTCGGACGCTAAATCCACTGGTGCCACTATACACTCACAAACCTCATCACAAAATTGCATCTTAAGAGGAAATCAGTTTGTTATATTAAAAAATTTGTTATAAAGGTTATTTTTATTACTGTTGTAAGACTTTTTCATTTACTTTGTTATAACCAATATTTCGTCATATTTATGTTCATTATATACAGGATTTATGCAGTCACATTCCATAAAATCTACTGAACCAAACATATTAAGCCAAAGAAAAAATTCAAGGAATCTTAAGCTTCTCCTTTTAAGAGTTGAACGCAATAGCGAAATCTGGCCCTTAGTACGCCCTTCGATCGCTAAGTGCACACTTATTATTATGTTGTGTTAGCACGAATGGCACACACAAGTTTTTGATCTAAAGCAAGAGTCGCATGTCCTCCAAAATACACGCCCTGCGATCGCCATTTAGGAGGCCATAAAGAGTCTCACAATGCCTCACAGATAGCAGCACATTATCTAACATGATATGTTATGCACATTATCTAGCATGATATGTTTTCCGCTAGATAGACATAGTTGTCCATTTTTAGAGCTGTTCGAAAGTTTCTGTGTGTTTTTAGTGGCAATGGCTGCACTATCCCGGCCTTTTTTGACGTAGTTCAAGGCTTCCCAAATGCGCCTACAAATCGCTGAATTGGCTCGTTTTTGTTGTGACACCCTTCGAACGAAATGCGTTAAAAAGGCTTTTAAACAATTTTTTAAGTAATCATGGAATGAATTCACTAGAAGAGCTTATTGCCTTACGAATTCAATGCCGCAATAATTTTAAGAATCCATCCAGTGCGAGTGGAACTACAAAGGTTTGTCGCATGCTGCAATTACATTATCTCTCCTCCCGTCTCGACAAAAGTGCTGGAAGCTAAGCAGGGAGGGGCGGCAGGGGCCGAGAAACTACCACGCCTCGTGACCTTGAGCACTTTGTTTTCTTCGAATGCGCAGCTTTTTCAGTATGACCACGCACGCATCTGTGGACAAGTAGCGGTCTCCTGGGGCGATCTTGATAACCTGATTTTTCGTTCATAAACGCAGAGACTATTTTTTTCTCACAACCAACGGGGCCGACGCCGACAGCGGGTTTTCTGCGACACGAGCTCTCTAACAAAATTGCATTAAAAAGTGTTTGGTACAGTGCACCAACTATGCTGCCTTAGCATTATTTGTACTTTTTCATTAAAGTGCAGCAATTACGACACAAAGGGACATAGATTATAGACAAAAAAGCTTACCACCAATGGGTATCGAATCCACAACCTTCAAATTTAATGTCACATGCTACAACTGCGGCTATTCTCTTGTCTTTTTTACAGGGTAGAATTTCTGTACATGTAGTCCCAGGAGTATTAGTCCGTACTACTAGTAATGATATGTTTTTTGTCACAGCTAGCGTCAAATAACAACTATCAAATGTTTTTAGTTTACCTTCTATTTCTTAATGTTACTATGTTGCCGTGTTACCTGACCACATGTTGCAGCAATGTTTTAGCTCCCCATACACAATGCAATGATGATAGCTTCATTTATGGCTATCACTGCTGTAGTTTACCAAACAATGGCATCAACACCTTCTGGTTTTATTCAACAGCAATTACAGAAATTTTCACAATACAGCACATAAAGCTATGCTATTTATACCGTGGATATGACATATTTCGCTTTTATTGAACCTTCCTTGTCTAATCTTGGCCCTTTGTCAGCACATCATGACATTGAAAGCTTATGCAATCAAGCATGGCTTGGCCACGTTACATTACGAGTCGATACGGCATATGCATGCTAACTTGAAGCACTCGAAAAGACTCCAGAAATGTCCCTATCGTCATATGTCACTGTTCAGTTTGTACAGTGAAGGAGTAGTTAAAGAGACACTAAAGGCAACTGTTAAGTCGACATTGATTGTTGAAATAGCGGTCCAGAAACCTCTCATTGTTACTTTCGTGCCAAGGAAGGGCCTATTTTGAAGTAAAATTATGTTTTAGAGGTGCACGTCGGGTTAGCGCACTTCAAATTACCTGCCTCAAGAAGCGGACCGACCGGACCAACTGATCACTCACATCACTGTTGCAACGCACAACGTTGCCCGCATTTACTGCGGTAGTAGCAGCAGACTGAAAGCAGTGGAAACCACAGCAGCAACAACGGCCATTGATCAATTTCCAATCCTTGGCTCCAAGATTCCATCCTTGACTCCAAATGCCCAACTGAGGCGCATAAGTTCTTGTGCATTTACCTTAATTTCTCGGTAAATAGAGCAGTGTTGTTGATGATAATGTCATTTTAGATGTCATACATAGAGCTGTCACTCTGACGTAAATTGTTAATTGACTACGGTGTCACCTTAACATTCGGGATGAACTTGCGTGGACACGCATGCATCTTCAAAATATCGATGACTAATATAGCCTACAACATACTTAAAATCAAGTTTAAAGAGTGTGCCATGCCACTGCGAATGAAATGCACCTTCGGCTTTTGTGTAAACAACCAAACACTCCTTGTATCACGAGTTTGTGTTGATTGCCACAATTCATGTGAGCGCTCCCTTCTAGCAGACCATTTTAAAGGGAAAAGGGGAGCAGACCTGCATGAAAAGAGTAAAAAAACAGATGGCCTTGCCCTGGTGTGCGCTGCCATATACCATAAAAATTTGTCATCTAGCCTACAAGTACGTTTCAAGCTCGCCTTGGCAGTGCATTTCTCGTAGGCCATGCATATCTATGCCACCTCAGAGGGGATTATAGTAGCACCCAGGAAATTTTTCACGTAGAGAGTTGTCAACACGGTGCTCATGTACAAGCCGTCATGTGTGTTCACATGGCCAGCTATGTTTAACCAAAAACTACTCTGGCTCCTATTTCACTCGGTGCTCTGTAAAACCGAAACTGCAGCTGAGCGCTACAAAACAGATTCCAAATAACTGACCAGTGCACGCTCAAGTAAGTGAGCCTTCCAGGCGTGATAAGTCGGTCGTTCGCTACCTATTGTAACAGAAAGAGTTATGTTGCATGCTGATGGGGACATATTTTATAGAAACGCAGTGCATCGAAAGACAAAAACAAGCGCATGCTACTAACTGGTTTATTAACAAAAACAGCTTAATATATCTACGCGTTTAGAGCGCTGTTGGCCAGAGCAATGCTCTCGAAAGCATATAGATCACCGCAAGAAGTTTGTGTGCTTTTTCTTAAGGGTGTTTCGCAGATCATTTTCACGAGAAACATAGCAAGCTTTTATTAAAATGCAACCCCCCTAACCCCCCAAAAATACCCCAAGACAACTGTCCTAGAGGTAAGCTTTGTGACTAAGAAGGAAAAGCTACGGAAGTGGAAAACTCTTTACAAACGTTTTTCATTTTAGGCAGAGTCTAACGTAATGTAGTAAAGGAATGAATCGCTAGTAATTGACTACATTTTGTTGTAATTTCGAAACTGACCTTCAGAATATTTTAATTAGCTTTTCATATAATTGATTACCCTCTTTTTACAAAGTCGAGCTTTATCCAGATGTCTAGGGCCGTTCTCATCCCAAGGAATACGAGACTGCTCTGTAGGGACTCAGTAGTGAAGTATTGACACCCCTTCTCCCCACACCCCTTGGGGGACAAGACCTAGGAAAAGCCTCCCAGCATTCACACAGGCCTACAGCCTTCTTTATACCATTGTAGCTAATTGTAGTTAGAGTAAATTTGAGTTGTTGCGTTACGGCGATGAAACTTTGAAGGAAAGCAACCTAAGTATGATATGTTAAATTCCTCTAATTGCTTTGAAACGGCTGTAATTGACCACTGTAATCAATCACATTCATAAAAAGTAACTGTAATAGTAATTGGTTACTTATCGTTTGTCATGTGCACAAATATGAGTGTCAGCCACATTAGCATATGCAGAATATTAGAGAACAAGCATCTGATAATATCTGAAAATGGCACAGTGATTACGAGATAAGCAGTATAAAGGGCTCTGCATTTCTTTCAAGTACCTAAGGTTAGCTTGCATATGCCATATTTACTCGATTGCAACACCAGGGGTGATGCTCCATAGTGTCCAGGAAGAAAAACAGTAAAATTGTGAGTATCATTGCACTTTGTTTACCATATCAATTTTTCTGCTGTACTTTTTTTGCTATAAAGTGCTGTATCACTGCCATTTAACCACACCTTGCTTTGGCTAAAGATATGGCTAAAAATTTGGTTAAATTCAGGTAAGTGAATAGAATTAAGGTAAAATTAATGAAACATTTACATAATCCAAAATGTTGGGAGCTTATGTCGATGCCATCACTACGGCCTCTTCCAGACCAGTTCATAATATCTATCTATATGTTGGCATTCTGATACTGTCAGGAAGGATGCCAAAGTTGGTCGAGATAATCGTCATCCTAAACGCACTCACGCAGATAGATGGCCAAGATATATCTCACGGCATTGAGCTTCTCCTTCAGCATCTGGTTCATCACTGGATTGGCTATCAGGATGCGGACGGGATCCCGCTCGAAGACTTCCTGATGAGGTTCGTGGTAGGCAGGGTCACAGGGCAGCGAGATGTGGCATGGGTCGAGGGAAACTGCCAGCGAACTGTACGCCCGCAGCGCCACCATCGGCAGCCTGTGGGTCTGGCAGTCGTAGCCACTGCCCGCACAGGCACCCACACGGCACATCTCCCGCCGCAGCCGGTGCTGCTCCAGGTTCCACCGCAGAAACGAGACCACCAGACTGCCAACACTGGGGTCCTTGCCATGGTCTAGCTCGGTGTCGCACCCGTCCCATGGCTCGTGCAGGAGCAGTGCCGCGGAACTAGTGACCTCTTCGACGTTCTGCTCGTTGCACTCACCTTGTCCACCCTGCTCTGACAATCCAGAGTCCACTGTCTCGTCAGAGTCGTCCAGACAAAGGGGCTCCACATACCCATCGATAATCTGCCAGGCTTCAGTAGGAGCTTTCTTGCGGGAAATGCATTTGCCTGCACTCAGTTTCTTTGATGCCTCCACAATTGGCTCGGCACTTGGCTCATCCTGGGAAGCTGCTGTTTCCAACATCATCATGGCATGCCACCTCCTCTCGACAATCTTGCTCAAGGGTGCAAATTTTCTACTTTCCACAAACTCATTGTAAATGTCTAACAGACAGTTGGAGCTCAGCCCGGGCTTGAATGGGGCACCAGGTTTGTGCTCGCCAAGCAGCGTCTCCTCTTTCAGCCACATTTTAATTATTTGAAAGGCTGTCTTGAAGGAATCGCAACTTGCACCCAGACAATCATTCTCCGCAAGGCTGCTGTTCTCTTCGACAAGGTGGTCAATGTTGCCCCGCCGCGGTGGTCTAGTAGCTAAGGTACTCGGCTGCTGGCCCGCAGGGCGCGGGTTCGAATCCCGGCTGCGGCGGCTGGATTTCCGATGGAGGCGGAAATGTTGTAGGCCCGTGTGCTCAGATTTGGGTGCACGTTAAAGAACCCCAGGTGGTCTAAATTTCCGGAGCCCTCCACTGCGGCGTCTCTCATAATCATATAGTGGTTTTGGGACGTTAAACCCCACATATCAATCAAATCAATCAATCAAGGTGGTCAATGTTCCAGTAGAAAATGTTCGGGCACCACACCTTGTCCTGAGCGTCGGCGCTGCGCAAGATCTCGATGAGAAGGTCCGCGATGCACCAGAGAAAGCTAAAAAATGAGTCCTCTTCTTTCTGCTCATACGTCACCATGTACCAGGCGGAGGCCCTGCGAAGCTTCCTCTTGGTCGATTCCTCTTGATTGAATATGCAGGTTTCCTGCATTTCTTTAAAGATGCCGTTGTAGAAGACGTCGCGTGTGGTGACCATCAGAAACTTGACCATCTTCTCAACAAGGTCTTCCATGTTGAGCTTGTCTGACTGGGTGCTGTGATAGGCATCGAACGTGTTCACCATGCACGCCATAACCTCACCCTCGGACCCGATGCCGTACTGGTTCAGTATTCGCCGAAGGTTCGTGTTGTAATCCGTCAGAGCCTGTGCCGCCGACTCTCGGTACTCTTCCCAACCTGGTATGGCAAGCGCCTGGCACCGATTAGGGTCAACGTGCCCGTGACCCATCCTGCCCACGGCAGCCTCCAGGAAACTGCATGTTGGTTAACCATACCAGCTCAAACAAGAACAAGAACAAAAAAGGTACCCTTGTGTATTTACGTTGCAGTGAACTTCTGCACAGCAAAACAAGCAATACTCAAATCACAACGACAGCACTAAGCACTTTGCCAAATCCAACATTACAGGACAATTGTATCATCTCGTTCATGCCAGAGTATAAGTGATGCTTGCATGTTAATATTATTGATATGCAGCCGCATACAAGGAAGAAGTTGGCAAAATACATCGAACAATGATGCTGTCACCGTTTAATATGATGCAACAAGATAGTACATGACATTAAGCACTAAACGTTTTTGGTTGCACCTTGCGAAAAAGGCTACAGACCTCAGCAACGAGTGAAAAAATAGAAGAAATCAAGGAGAATAAATATTTGAATGTGCAAAGTGATCAGTACAACTTGTATGTATAGGATACGTTAGGTCACACATAACAATATTGCAAAGTCGCAGACCTGCAAACGTAAAATCAAACTGCTTTGGTTCCTTGATGATCAAAACTTTATTACTCCCAAAACAGGGGACCGACGGAGAGGTCCGTTACGCTGCTTAGAGAAGGTCAGCGGGGATCCCTTAGGACACCCCGGCCTCCAATGCGCGTGGCCTCCAATGCGCGTGAGAAAGCGAAGACCTTCGCAAGAATTGAATTGTTGGCAGTTCAGCGCTCTGTCTTGTCTCTTCTCCTGTGCCCTCCTTGCCTGTAGTTTTCGCTGGTAAGCACTCTTTAGCATGTGAGATTACCCAGCGTTGCTGTGCCGAGTCAGTGATATCCAGAAGGGACTTCCATGTATCTTCTGTTTGAGAAGCGTCAGCCTACTGTGGGTGCGTCCAGGCCATGTGTCCTTGAGAAATGCAGTGGATGACTAGTCAATCACATCCTCAGGAGAGCAACTGAGAAATACCCTCATGAAACTGATTATTTCCGTCTTTAAATGGGACACGTTTCAACTTGTTGGTACAATATCACTTCTGGAAATAGCACGAAGACCCTACAAGGCAAGACAACATAAAAGAACGAGTGCTGAAAACCATTTGTGGTTTCAATCAAGCCTATTAAAAATATTATAAACTTCAAGGTATTCGAAATGAGCTAACAGAGTGATCGTTTCTCATAACCAATTGTTACACATCCAGGAATACAAAGCTTAAACCACTGTGATTGTATACATTTGAAAACACTATCCGTATATATTTTTGTGTGCATCACTTCTTGGAAACGATTGTGTACATGAAAGCGTAGATAGTGAAATCATGGTGATTGTATATATTTGAAAGAATTATAAGTATATATTTGCCTGTATTTCATTCCTATTAACCGATTGTGTACATGAAGGAGTATTTAACTGGAAACCACTGAAATTGTAGATACTTGAAAGAGTTATAGGGATATATTAGCGTGTATTTTATTTGTAGTCTCTATGTACTTGAAGCAGTATACCAAACTGAAACCAGTGTAATTGTATGTTTTAAAGATTGTCAATAAAGTGAAACTGAAAAATATAATAAACATTTGAGGTGTTGCGTGTGTAGTGTACGTATAAGTCAACATGTTACAGATCTGGTGAAAAAGTTGTGTGGCAGAAGAAAAATTTAAAGTTTTATTTGCCAAATAAATAAATGCAATATGCATGGACAGCAAGGCTTAGTTTTCTGTAATGTTCATTATGCATATACTGTGAAGTATATATAGATCCAGCAGAAGTTCATACACGATTGTACGTGTTTATTTTTGCCCACACGCAATGAAGGGAGCTCGACAGGTGGCGCACCATTGATAATCAGGACCGCTTTCTTCAAGTAGTGTGTAATCAGTGCATGCTGATATCTATTAGTGCAGTTTAAAAGAATACTGGCACCCCTGCCATGGGCACTCAACACCCTTGTGCACGCTTCTCGCACCCTCCTCAGAGGGTGCTAAAAAAGTGATGGACATCGAAGGCACCCTTCCTTAAGGATGTTTTTGTAACACCGTACAGTTTTTTTACATGTACACCCTATTAAGAGGGTGCATGGAAAAGCACCCTTTTTGGAAGGTGCTGAATAAACACCCTTAGAGTGTCGTCCATGGGACAAGCTCATTTACACCCTTCAGGGTGTAAAAATTTTTACTGTGTACGCTTCTTTAAAGATTTCAATGAACAAGTTTCACTTATTCATTGCAACATTACCTAACGCTCCTAAAATAATGCAGTAGAATTTGATTTATATACCTTTAATTACTTTCTAATTATAGCCAACAACCAGGAAGTGCTAGCCAAACGGCGTTCACGTCTAATTATGAAGTGCCAGTTATTCTGGTGTCTTCGTCCTCCACGACACAGATAAAATATAAGTGAACATTGAAACTAAAATAAAAGCCATCGTGAACTGTAGTGGGCAGCTAACGACAAGTGCATGTACGTGGTGCGCCATAGAATGGACATGGTACCATTGACAGGTGTGCACCAGAGGATGAGCATGCAATGTGCATATTAAAGAAGTACAGAAGTCACAGAGGAGTCTTCTACGTATGCATGAGCAGTGACGCTGCGTTCGAGGCGGTGACCACACGGGCTCGTGTGAGCGAGGTGTAACTTGCGGACAGCGCAAGAAAAGATGAATGGAGGAAAAAAACCGGGAGTACAACCATTTCGCCACGATGGTTCTCACATAGCACATTTTCCATGAATTTGTCACACTTGCTGTACAAATCATGCAGTCAGCAAAAAATCAGCAATACTATTACTATTGTGCTTTCCATTCTTCTTATCTTACTATTGAAAATTTTTGGCGTAACATGGTGAAGGTTGGGATCTATGTTATCACTCATGCGATCGCCACTTTTTATTTTGTTATTGCTGTCAGAGTATTTTGTATGCAACTGAGACAAAGTGATCTTGCGTTATCGTGCTTGCTCTCCCCAACGCTTTAATTACCACGTTTTCTACATGAAAACGATAAGAAACATTAAATATTTTGATTGGCTCATTTGAATCTACGTGTCGTGCTTTCAAATAAGAAATATTCGAGGCTGCCTTATACGGTGATACTTCGCACTCACAAAGGTGTATCATAGTTCCACTAACAATAGCAATTATAATCCTTGGGGTTTAATGTCGCAAAACGACCACAAGATTATGAGCGGCGCCTCACCGCAGGAATCCGGAAATTTTGACCACCAGGGATCTTTAACGTGCACATGGGTTTTGTAGTCGCGAATGAACACAAACTTCTTGAAATCGAAAGCATTGAAAACTATTTTTGTAAGTGCCATCGCAGGCCATGGACGTCGCATTTCGATGGGGCAAAATGAATAAGCATGAGTTCTGTTGAAAAATACCAGATGATGAAAATTACAGGAGCCGTCAAATACGGCATCTGGTAGTTCAAGGTGTAAAACCTGATATTGCCATTATGTTAAATGTAATTGACCGATCTGCACCTGATGCTTTTCTAACTTTACTGAGCTAGATCGAACCCTAAGAATCCTATGAGATAGAAAAATGGGAACATTCCCTCGCGAACTTCTGCGAGCTTGTGTGGTATTTTGTCGTGTTAAAAAAAACTCGTCTGACGCATTTTAACTATCGGTCATTGAAGTCTCGTTGTGACCGCTATCAGACCGTTCCCTAACAGAAGATAATTCAACCACACGCCCACTATCAAAACCATATGTCTCTCCTTCAATCCACCATCGACTATGTGGGTCCGTATAACACCTAATCAGTTCTTGTCAGAAGCTCCAAGTTTCATGCGCTATACTCATGAGAAGGCTCCGCTGTCTAGTTCCTGTATAATGCCGACGTTACGAGTGGCAGACCCTGCATATTCGAGAGGTCGAATCTTCGAGCTTCGACTCTTTTCACGACATTGCAAAGACACCATGAATACGTGTGTCTTCATACAGGGCTCTTCATATTGACAAGCACCAACAAACTGAAGTGATTGACCACAACTCAACAAGACACACTGCATAACATTTACCATGGTCTGCCGCTCGTTAAAATGCTTTTAAATTATGCTCTATCGGTTCAACCAATAGAATAAACTATGCAAAATTTCTAAGATTCACTTGAGGGCCAAGTAAGTCTCGTCACATTGTGTCTTTCAAATGAGTCTCGTCACATCGAGTCTAGTCGAACTGCGAAACGAAGGATCCAGAGCTTTCGCGGAATCCTGCTTCGTTTCAAATTTTCCCGCCGTTTTATCAGAGCACGCAAACAACGAAACAAAACTACGTGACTGCGATCGGCTCACACCCAAACTTCAAGTGAAATAGTCCTGAGTGTGAACCTTGCCAAAATTGTAGGCCGTGGCTCACAACATCAGTTTTCACAAAATTTCGGCATTTTTGGTGACACACGTCAAGCCAGCGCCATCGTTAGTGATAAGTGACAGGCTAGTGACACGTGCATAATTGTTTCGCACGAAGCATGGTTCACAATACGACTACACAACTTTTTCTATGAGATGTGAGGCCTATGATTGAGTCAAAAAATAAAGAATTCGTCAAGTCAATGCTCTCACCATCAACCGACGTTGCCATGGCCAGGCAGATGATACCTGTCTGGCGCTGACCAGTTAACGATAAGGAGGGCGTGAGGCGGCGACAGCTGTGGTGAAGTTGGAGTCAAAGGCACGTGCACGGTATCCCGACGTGGTTGCCTGGCTGTCATCCGACGGACCCGTCATTGCGGGACACCGCCACCCTCGATCGTGAACACAAGTTCCTGGTTCTTCCGGAACGTAGGACATACACCGTTGTCACTGCTTCAGTAGCCTTAGAGACCTTTCATGGAAGCTGGCATTGGTCGGATGATGCTATACCTGACTTCAGTGGATGCACTGGTCTGTCAGTCCTGGTGCACTTGTTCATGCGCTTCGCGCGCATGGACCACTCGCAGCGCACCACGAGGTCTCCGCTCATTGCAACAACAGGACACCCCGTGGCCGAGTCATGATAGAACCCGTTTGTTTATTTGCTGAATATTATCACATATACCAACTCTGGGGGATATATCTAGACTGTTTGTCGTAACTTTCAATGAAACTTCAAAAATACGTAATAATGAACAAAAGTTATGTGAAGTTGCCACGATTCGTCGTCATCGTTCTGTTCTTTATTTTACTAATTACTGTATGCTGCTTGTGTTTGCACATCTTTTTCTTCCCTTTACTCTCAACTGACTATGGTGCTCGATTGTTGGCCCGAAGGTCGCGGTATCAAATCACGGCCTTAGAACCGCCTTTTCGAGAGAGGCAAAATACTTGAGCACTACGTGTTTACGTTTAGGTCACGCTAAAGTACCCCAAGTGGTCGAAATTTCCAGAGCCCTGGACTTGACATCTCTCAGAATAATCGTAGTTTTTGTACATAACACCGCATCAGTTGTAACCCCAGCATGAGTTTGCGCAACAATTCTCTACTCCTACGAAGCTAATCCGAACGATCCACGACATTTCCACCGCTTTAGAAAAATTCACAGCTTTGCTCCAAAGAATAAGCAGTCACCATGATAGAAACAAATCGGCAAGTCATGCGCAGAATGGCAGGCAGATTGAAACTTGCTCCACGTTTCTCTAGCACAAATGACGCAAAAAACGTACTCACAAGCAGAGATGAACACTAATAAGCGTCTGAGTTGTTACTTCGCTGTGTCTCAATAGTGCACCTTTTTCACCAACGGTAACTGTGGCACAATTGCAGTGACCATTTTGCACCCGGTAAGTACAGCAGAATCAGTCCTGTGAAAGCCCAAGGCCTCCCAAGACGTACGATTGTCTCCACCGCGAAATAAGCAAGCGCACGAGTTAGCGTCCACATTGCGCCATCATCATTGGGAAAACTATATGTATACGCGTGGGAGATTAGAGTGTGCGCCGCCGCGTCGTGAAAATGTAGTGGCGCACGATCACTGTGCCATCTTGCTGATAATGCTGAAAACACGATAGTTCTCCTAGAGATGCCCCTTCCCACGGTAAGTGGTCGATATAGCTTGCTTGCCGTTTGAACCTTAAAAAAGGTGCTCTTTCGTGGCTTGGTGGCTGGCGCCTGGTACTCGAAATTCGAAGGATCAACGTTCGATTTCGCACGCTGCCGTCTTCACCTGGAGAATTTTTTTCTTTCTTGTTTTTTCATATATATAGATACGTATATATGTGCGGTGAGTTACGGCGACACCGGCGGCAAAGTCCAGCCGAGAGTGTCCACATCATTGCTATCGCAATAAAAAGAAACATCATGAATTGATGAAGCAAAGAAAGCGAACCAGTGTTCGCTTTGGCTGGTAGCGCCGTAACTTCGAAAGATAAAGCGACATGACTGGCCAACCGATAGGACGGCACGCCCATGCGCTCCGCGGCAGAAGTCTCGTCGCTAGATTGTGCTTCGATGCCTTCAGCCATGGAATTAATTTTTGTGCTACTTTTAAGTAGCGTAGATCTACCAAGGTTCGCCATCTTGATGTTAAGTGTCTTGAGAAAATGTCACTAAACACTCACATAGGAAGAGCGCTCGTGATTCAAAAAACAAGCGTTGCTTTATTTATTGCTTCGCTTTCTGTCTATTTGACGAAGGTATGAGCAAAACTCAGTTGCTCCAGTCAGGCCCAAAAGTATTTATGTGATGGTTACGTTCTTGGTATGTGGTAATGAAAAAAAGTGCGTCGGCTTGTTAATCAGTGAGATATATATTTGTAGTTGATCACTAGAGTCCAGATTTAGAGGCACTAAAACTGCATTTAGGCACCTAAGATAGGCAAGGAAAACGCATTTTTATGCCCTCAAAATTTTAACTATTATTTACAATATTTACAAAAACAATTATTTAGAAAAACAATTATTTACAAAAATAAAACCGTGAATAAATTCACAAGACCTGTGTTTACGACAGGAAAGCAAAAAGAAATGTTTAATTTAGGATAGAACAAAGGTGCCATTGGGTTACCATATTATTCTCGCAGGATTTGCAGAACACGGTCTCTTCTTTTATTGTCTAGCATGGTGACCTAATTGAGCACCATTAAACTAAACACGCCCCTAGGTCTCCTTTCTTTATTTGTATGGCTGAGAAAGACACCAGAAGTCGAGCAAATAGCCAGACTGCTAATAGGTTGACGGCTTTTTTAGTCTCGTGTTAATCAGATGCAATCACACTGGGTCTGTTTCTGCTGTGTTTGAACACTTTAAAAGACCTCTCTCTTGGTTTGAGCGTTTCGAGCTGTTAATCGAAATGCGTGCACACAGCTCTCATGACCTAGTCTGCTAGAACATGCAATGATATGCGCCCGGAAAAAGGTGAGATGTCACACTGAACGCCGCTTGCCATATATCTCACAGTGCGCACACGCAAACATGGTGGAGATGCCAGGGTGTGGCACTCCAGGCCCGACCACCCACCTTCAGAAAAAAAATTTTGCCGTGCATACATAGCACAAAATGACCGTTTTGTCTATCCTGCCCCTACTTTAGATAAAGTCGTTGCCTCCCCCTTCTCCTCCTGAATAAAAAGTTCTCCATACAACCGTGCTTCTTTTTACGTTCAAGTAGTATCTGAGACTGCGATAAATATTCGATGCATCATATGTTTTTGTGAAATCTGTTGCTAGATCAGAAGCTGAGTTGCGTTGAAGTTTGGATTAGTTGGTGATATTTCTTGTTTGCTGGTGAAGTAATGCATGGAGACAAGGCGGAAGAGGAAGGAAACTGACATCGCTGGACTCGCAACTAGTTAACTTCGCAGAAAAACTTGGTCAGTATACCATATGATAGTGTAACCGGTGTCACAATGATGTTCAAGTTACAATACTTTCCGGGATTGTTCTCAAAAGCCGAAATTCCTGATTGCTTAAAATCACAAGAGCTTCTCTATTGCCTTCCCCATCCCTAAAACAACAAAAAGTATTGCACGTCTGCATCGTGTGATTTTGCGGCTCCCAATTACTCCAATACCAAAGAAGGCAGAGAAAAAATTGGACTTCCGAAGTCTACGCAGACTGAGTGGCAAAGATTTTCAGTTAACCTTCTCACCTCTCGCTTAAACGGCTAGTAATGAACCAATTATTATTCTTGTGACAAAGCTATTTATTTTGCACATAACCCTTTCAAGTCTGTGACTAAAATTTTACATGAGAAGTAAATGCTTTACATGAGAAGTAAATGTTTTTACATGAGAAGTAAATGCTAAATAAAACAAAAACCACGCTAGCATCTGTTTTATTTTTTCCTACACTCCATACCTTCCCCTGATGACACTCCAGCTTCCCATTTATTCTCCACCATTCTCCGGCTGCACAGAAGCACTCCATCTTTCCTACGCCTGCGAGGAGACGCTGAGGAGATGCCGAGCAGACGATGCGACGCGGATGAATGCATGTATAGGGGCTAATCGGTGTTTCTATCGGCTAAGGAGGGCCTTGTAGACATGACAGTGGTGAAAAGAACTTCCGAGTAGGAGTATCGATTTCAGCCCCTAGAGTTTCGAAAGTCTGATATTGCCCGGTAGCATGAATACAGGTCGCTAACTTTACGTTAAAAATATTTTAAGGTAAAGTGTGTCTAGAGAAACGCAGATTTTTAAAATGTGCAATAGTAGGCGCTCACAAAAAAATAGGCGCACACAAGAAAACTAGGCATATATGCACCCTATAAAAACACAACAAAAGCTATTCGTACCTCTAATTCATGCTAGTTTATCAAAATTGTGCGATAGAAACGCAAAGAACGGTATACGCATTTCCCTGTTTTTTGGGCTGTATTGATCACACATTAGCTTCGTTTTACCGCTGCTTTAACCTTCACATATATGAAATTCTTTTTGCAATTTTGATCGTGATCGAACCAAGTTTTTGAGAATTTTTTTCATCGCGTTGGACTCATTCGTTAACTGTGTGATGAGCCGAAATATTGTTTTATTGCCTTCTACTTAACCGAGCTGGATAGCAATCAAGAGTGGCCGTGCGATGCCCATGTTAAATAGAGCTCTCGTAACACGCTCGTATTACGATCACGGCTCAAGGCAGCTGATGTGAATCATTGTTCAACAACTCTTTCGCATCCAACATTTCTCTTAAGATTTCAAAGCTGCATTCATTTATTGCGGTAGCTGCAACACCTTGCAATTCGAATAATTCTAGTGTCACTTATTCTTCCAATATTTTTAGCGTTTTTCCCATCAGACCAGTTTGGACGTATGCAGCTGACATTCTGACGAACTCTGCATGAGCAACAAATTCACTGCATCATTGGGTATTAAAATTGAAGAAGTTTTGCAGTGCAGTGGATAGATAAAAATAAGCCTAGCGTCTGTTCCTTTTTCACCGAACAGTAATCTCCCTAAAGCAACACTCGCTGCACACGCATTTAAGTACACGGGCTGTACGTAGTACAGTTTAGCAGAAAATGCACTTGCTACCATGTTTTTGCACTACCGAAGAAGCAGGACGAGAATGAAAAAACAATAGCTGATGTCAACCACGCTTGAACTGCCAGGAATCTGCAAAGCATATGCGTCATCTGCGTAGCGTTGGCTTCTGCTCAGTGCAAACGACCCACCTATGACCACGTAAAGCCGCTCATCGAATAGGATCGCGGAAGTCTTGTAGGCCGAGTGAGTGCCAGCCGGAATACAGTGGTGCACTTCAGCTTTGTAAAGATGGCATATACAGTAACTCTATTCGGCCACGCGATCCCCTGGTCTGCACACTTTTGCTCACGCCTGTATGTCTTGTCCTTTTGTAGTGGTGCCAGCTTACAGTGTATTGCATTAAGCTGATGGTGGGAAAACGGGTGCCAGAGTCAATTGAAGGCCCAGTCATTAAAGTTTTATGTCTCTTTTGATATAACGCTATCGCTCGATTTGGAAAATTGAGCATTAAAGAGGAACATGCACAATCTTCCGTTGTAAACAGCTCAGATAGTGAACACGTTAGATTTGCATGACACAGCACATGTCTCAGCACAAAAAATCTGAAGATTTGTTAACAAAATTACGTTTAAGAAACGACTAATAAATTTGTAATATTGCATTTTCGTTTTCGCTCAGTCTCTGAATGTTGTCAATATAATCAACCAAACACCACAGAACACTTCTTTACAGAATCTTGCGATACTCCAATAAAATTAGGAAAGACCTGAAAAAGCCACTTTACATAACTTGGCCTTCAGCTTTCTTAATTGGTGTTAATCTGGCTAGCATTGATTCATTTAGTGGGTATTGGGGAGGGGGGGATGTAAGTGCGCATTGGCTCAACCCCACTGCAATGGAATAGTCATGAAGTACGTGGCATTAAGAGTTGTATTGTACAGTGGAAAAAAGAAGACAAATTGAAGATGCAATAAATATAGCTTGCAAACAAACAAAAGTGTTTAGATATTGCTCTATATAGTTTTATTATTGTATGTAGCTCTATATACTTGTAAAAACGATGAAATCTGGCCAAATTTATGAATTAAGGCACTTACATTTGTAACATACCAGTATTAATAAATGAGAAACCTCTTATTAACGTTCCAAGAAAAACCAAGATAACTACTCTTTTATTTGGCTTGTTTGCCAGATATACTAACACCAAGCTCCTTCTTTTTTGTCTACCTTTTCATCACAACACCTATGCTTCATTGCGTTTTGTGGCCAATCTCTCTTATAAAACTAAGCCATCCCCTCTGCCTCACCCATGACCAAACCAACCCACCATTCGTCCAAATGTGGAAATTTTAACAAATGTGGAAATTTAAATGCATCAGAAAACGTACACTGTACATCTCGGTACAGTAAGACTCGCAGAATGCTTACATTGAAGTTCATTTTGGTTTATTCGCCACACAAAACACAAAATTTTGCAGATGAGATGTGGCCATTGAAATGACGGAAAATTAGGCAACCCTTATGCGTGGCCTTTAAGAGTTAAACAACATAGCAATATCCTGTTCTTAGTGCGTTCTTCGAACACTTAAGGCAAGAAACCTTTTCAAACTTGCTATGCACCCAATACCTGGGCTTAAGAGAATGGCTGCAGTGAAGTCTCTGCCTTTTGTAGTGGGTGACCGGCTTCATATGGCCGAAAGTACGTAAATTGTGTAAACAATGAAGCAAGACGCCAGATGACAAGCTCAATGAAATAGACACGGAATACCATCGCTCAGAAGCTGACGCAAGTTCTCAATTGTTTGGTTAAGCTTACTTGAAACTGAAGAGACGCTAGACTTCATAATCTGTAATCTGTAAGTGCGTGCAATTGATGTACATGTCGAAATTGTGTGCGCTTTAAAGAACATAAAAAAGCTTTGTACTTCCAAGTTGAAACTGTTCTCGCAGTATGCGTGTTCTAACGCACTTGAAACTGAACGGTTGATAACAGCTTAAGTTTGTGTAAATTATCTAACCTTCACATTCTGCGTTGAGAATCCAATGATGTGTGCGTATCCCACGGCATCTTTGCAATCGCTCACTGAGCGTCTTTTGTCCATTATATTAAGCTTATACCGTGGTTTCTTAAAAAAATAACACATGTGCACTTTGAACAATGTAATGTATACTAAACAGTTCTGTTGGACTGAAAAAAATGCACACGCTTTTTTAGCATGCCTAAAACTATAGAAAGTACAGTGCACAGTAGTCGGTGTGGTGCTCCAAAAGAATAAGCTCGTTAAATATTTTACTCCAAGTGATTCACATACACGAATTTTTTAATGACATATTGATTTAGGTGCAAGACATTATCAAGGTTACTAAGCCTATGAATTTCGGGGAGAACAATTCTTTCAGAAAGGCCCTTAAACGGAGATTTCAACAGATGAAAAATTTATGCAGCATACTGGTATCTGTTATTTTTAGAAACTTTCCAATGCCGTTTGCTATTTTTCTTATCTAACTTTTGTGTTTACAAATATTATACGTAAATTCACAAGTGCAGGCTTACGATACTGCCTTGGCCATTGTGCCGAGGGTTAGTTGTCATTTTTTCCTCGAAAAACTGTCATGTTGTGCGAATCGAGTTACACAAAAAGCACAAAAATAGAATATACCATAAGCCGCATTCCAGCAAAAGTACGTATAGTGAAAACGATGAATCGTTTGCACACCATTATTGCGATGCGATTGCTTTACATGAGATAGTCATACGGTCGTGTCAACGCCAGGCTACGTGAGCACGCTAGCAATAATAAGAATATCGCTGGTTGGCATTCAACTGCAGAAATTACAGTTTTTAAGAGTGCACTATCATACCTGCAAACACAAGTTAAATGACGTGATTGACCGACGTTCAGTGCATCTCCAGATTACATGACAGATGTGTCAGCTATTTGTGTGTTGCTTGTTTTGTGAAAGAGATGCAGTGTTTGGGTTTTAGAGCAGACGTGTAATGTGAAATTTCGGAACGTGCGTAGTGTATTGATGAATTGAGTAATAAAAGTCCCAAACTTTCAAAATAAAAATGTTAGCCTTTGCATGGTTATGTTGCAATCAAGTCTGTTCTGTCTGTGCCTTCTTCGCGCAACATTGTGCATTTTGTAGGCAAAGAAACGGACCCGAATAGTCAATTTCGTCAATCGCATTTCTAACCATTGGGTATTACTGCTGTTTCTTGCAATAACCATGGCACATGACACTAGTTTCTGCAAGTGCATGCACAACTTGAATTTTTTGTGTTCTGCACAGGAAACAAAATTTTGCCAACAAAAGTAAGCACACTATCGTGAACTTTCTTACAGCGCAACACCAGAAAAAATACAGGACAGGGAAGGAGTAGAACAGAAAGAAAAAGACGGCGCTGACTCACAACTGTTGTTTATTGGAAAAAACTGGTGTTGCGCTGTAAGAAAGTTCACGATGGATCCTAACCAACTGGCCCGACTTACCGTCTTACTACAGTAAGCACACTATTTGGTGGGTTCTAGTAATCATTGGTACAGGCAAAGAAAGTTTGGAAGGAGCTAAAAACGCAAACATTCCGGCAAGCGCCTTGCTCTGCAGAGAACTTCCGGCAGTTTAATTAAACCAAGCCATGAATAAATACCGGATGCAAGGTCTTTAGGCGCAGCACCGTGCTCCCTACCAGGTGCAGAAATTAGGCGCCTTGTTTTACCCACAACCACCACCACAAGGTCAACGAGAGCTCACTCGCATCGTTCACCACACTGCAGAGTCTCTGTGGCGGGTACAACATTCATCACTTGCTATTTGTATCGCATGACCAGAGGCAGTAAACGCTTGAAAATATTCATGCTAGGTATGTTATTATTTGTAGTTTATCGTTCAAGCATTTCAAAAATGTATCCTGTAAAAAGCAGTTTCGATAAAACTATTGTACTGCCCAGGACCATATAGTAACAAGTAAAATATTCCAACATGAGGCTTTTTTTGAGTATGCATCTCATAACGTGAATAAATGAAAACAATAAATATCTTTTCAAGTCAATATAAACACATGCGAATTGCCATAGGCAAAAATTCAGCATTAGAAGGATGACATTAACGTACCAAGAAATTGGACACTGTTGATTCGTTTTGTTGATACGTTTTGTTGATACTGTTGATACGTTTTATACAAAACAAAACAATTATTTGTATCTACGTAATATTAGAACAAAATGGCAAGAAAAGACTTGCACTTTGCATGCCGGCAAGTCCAGGTATTTGCTGGTATGCTGTCGTCTGTGCTACTAGCATAAGGATGCGTCGTCTTGCGCCAGCAGGGGACTTGGATCTCGGCTTGGAGGTCGAAACGGGGCCTTCTTAGGCTTTCAAATGAGAGCCTTTCAAAACCTTCTGCTTCTTCCAGTGCCACAGACGATGTAAAAATTGCCGGTGTACCACGATCTGTCATAGGAGCTCCACTGACGTTGGAGGAGGTCAGCTGGATGAGATGCTGCAGGAGCCCTGCCTCTAAATGTGGCGGGTTCTTGTGGGGTGTCCCTGCCGAGGCGTAACATTTGCGTCCTGACCTCTTGCCTGCATGGGCCCGACGAACATGCCAGGTGCTAGCACTCTCGAGGAAGACGTGACCGTAGACTTCGTCGGCTTGTCCTTCAGCGCAAGAGTCGCACTGCCCAACAGGCCCACAAACAAGGTGGCATAATCGTTCCAGCTACTTGAAACCTGTGGTGACAAGTAATTCGTCGATTTAAAGCTTTGAACAAAATACTGACTTTATGATAAAATAACAATATACGAGTGGGATAGAGACGATTCCTACGGGCCCTCAAATGTACAGCAGCCGTGTCAGGAAGCAGGTGGCAGAACACGTGTAGCAGCAACTTTTGCTCAACAGCACCACCTTTGCGAAAATGAAATATAATGCTGGGTATTTAGCGCAATCTTTGTAGTCCGCACGGTGAACCAAGCGACCGCTACACTGAGGCCATGAACTCGTAAACCCTTCCCACGTAATTTCACGAAAGTGGCGCACTTGTCGTTTTTGAACTCTCACCACACTTGCGGCAAAGCAACACACGTGAACGATCGTTATGCCAGGAGGTTTCAGACCCCTGAAGTGCCCGCACTATGTCGTTTCAGAGCTTAAACAGCCAAAGGGAAAGGAAGTAATATATAGAGACACTGTACCATACCTTTTTGAGGACATACACAGAATAAAAAGATACCTCATACCAGAGCATCTATGCACTAAACTGCAAGATCACGTCTATACTTATTAACGGAAAAGAACCAGGCTGTGGCTTTCATTCTGCAGAGCCCTCCATTTTTCCCTGGCGTTACGACTATGCTGTAGCTTGTCATCTTCCACGTACCTTTCGATGTGCGCTTGTTTAAAAGAAGACGATTGAGAAGTTCAAATTATTGTTAAAGCACCTAACACTAATAAAGAGAATGCAAGAGCATTAGATTTCAGTCATTGTAACTAGTTCATATTTATAGCAAACAGATGTAGGTAGCACTAGCCGAATGGAGCTCACTCATATTCTTAAAGTGCCAGTATTTCTGGTCTATTCGTCCTCAACGGCAAAGAGAAAGTACAACACAAAAATGAAACCAAATTAAAAGCTCTCGCGTACTCTATTGAGCAGCTACCAGCAAGTGGATATACGTGGTTCGCCGTAGGATGGTCACAGACCGTAGACAGTTATTTACCAGTGAAGAAGGTTACAATGCGCATAATAATAATTACAGAAGTCCTTGAGGAATCTTCTACGTATGCATGAGCTGTAGCGCTGCGTTTGAGGTGATGACTCCATGGGCTTGTGTGAGCGAGGTGAGACTTGTGTGCAGCGCAAGAAAAGACTAATGAACAAAGAACCGGCAGTAGAACGATTTAATATAAAACGGTGGTCGCATGACCCACTGTCAACAAATTTGTCGCGTTCCTGGACAGAACTATGCATTCACCAACAAATTAGCAAATTTATCAGTATTGCGGTTATCATTGTTATTCTTATCTCATTATATATATATATATATATAAATTTGTGACATACCATGGTGAAGGTTCTGGTTAATTTTACCACTCATGTGGTCGCCAGTTTTTTTTATTTTAATATATACATTTTACAGTAATTATAATGCAACTGAGACAATGTAATCTCGCGGTATTTCGCCTGCTCTCCTTAACTTTTTCTAACCACGTTTTCTAGGTCAAAGCGAGAAAAAATTATAAATTTTAGTGACCAATTTCCTTATCCGTGTATTGCGATGAACTAAAAATATTCAAGGGTGATTTATTCGCAAAGTAGAAGCAAAATATTTTTTTCAGTAGGTGTAGAGGATTGGCTTCACTGCGCAAGATCACTGAAATTACTCTAACCTTTACACGGCAGTGAAGAAAATATTTAAAGTTTAAAACAAACGGCGAAGGGACGCGAGCGAGCCCCTGAGAGCAATCCACCACTCGCAAGGTAACCTCAATCCCTCTTGATTTCACGAGACTTCAGCCAACCTGCGCGTTTTCACATTGTTTCTCTCTCTGAAGGTAGAGAAAATACTACTATTGTTGAAATTATTATTATATATTATTATTATTATTATTATTATTATTATTATTATTATTATTATTATTATTAGGGTTTACCATCATATGATAATCAGAGATGTAGAAGTGCAGGCCCTGGAAACTTCAACGGCCTTGCATTCTTTACATTCACCTCGATGTTGTAGTCTCGAACAACGACAAACATTTCGAAGAAAGCACAAAAATTATTTTTTTAAGTAATCGCCTGCCGTGGCCTTCGCATTTCGATAAGGGCTAAATTAGATAAGGCTTTGCCGATGTGAGTTCATAGTAAATGTTACCAGATGCTCTAAATTGCCAGAGCCCTTAAATATGACGTCTCTCATCAGCATGGTCTATTTTTGGGATGTAAAATTCCTATATAAGTAATATTACTAAGTATGAAGGAGCGATCTGCAGTCGACCCTTATCGAACTTCCCTGAGATAGATTGAAGACAAAGAGTTATATGAGATCCTAAAGGGGAACATTTCCTCGCGAGCTTTTGCAAGTTTTCGCGCATTTTATTCGAGCTATATCGAGCCTCATCCGAGGCACATAAACTATTAATCATTAGGGTCCCGTAGCTACCGCACTAATACCTTATTTTGACAGAACAGAATTCAACCACACGCACACAGTCACACTCGTACAGGTGACTCTGGATACTATCTTGTCAGTTCTTATCAGATGCTCCAAGGTTCGTGCACTACGCTCATTGGGAGGCTCGGGTGTCTCCTTCCGATTTAATGCCAAGGTATTAATGTTCCAGAACCTGCGTGCCTGGTAGGTCTAATATTCCATTTCCAATACTTCGTACCTCGCGGCTAAGAGTTGTCATTGTCCCATGCAGGTGCATAATTCTCTGGAACCTCATAGAGGATGTTTCACAAGAAATGCAGAAAAAATGAAAAGTGCCTAACCGCAACTGAATGAAACCAACTATATACACAACTTACCGTCATCTGCCGCTAATATTCTCTAATGATCCAAATGCATCTCGTTACATTCTGGAGGGCACTGGGATGCGAAGGATTCAGTTCGTTTGTGAGAGTCTACTGTTCCGCAATTTTTTCCGTCTTTGAAGAAAGCAAGTGAATATTGAAACGAAACCACGTGGGTCAGCTCGGTTAATACCACTTTTTGAGTGAAAGAGCCTTCAGTGTGGACCTTGCCAAATCGATTGGTTGTTACTCTAGACATGAAGTTTAACAGCGTGTCAACATTTTTGGCGACAACCAGCAAGCGAGCGCCGTCCTCACTGGTAAATAATAAGGGTGCGACACGTGCACGGTCGTTTCGTTGGAAGCCGTGTTCAGAGCGATTGAATACGCTAGCTCAGTAAAGTTGTTTTATGTCATGTTTTGCTGACTTTCATCAAAGTTCTCAAATTAGTTAAAAGCACCAAATCACCATTTCGCATGTAGTACATTGCAACAGTTGACCGCTTTGGATTGTCTTCTAGAACGTAATAAATGTCCCAAGTCTGTAAAGTGAATCATTTTAAGTGATTATGAATTTTAATTCGATTAGAAATAAACGCCCTCTTTAGAAAAGCCGGTCGTAGCTGGCACTAGTACCGCAAGTCTGTAACCAAAGCGAAGCTAATCGGTTCTTAGCTGTTCGGGGCCACACTAAGTGACGACAAGTTATACGAAGTATTGCCAAGTGAGGGGAAATCCTAGTCAGTTTTCGTGCAGCCGGAATCTCGCCGTTTCGGCCACACGACAACCATCCTAACCATCCACATGACAACTAACCTAAACGCATCCAGTCCAATAGTCTCGCTTGACAGCGCACCGCGATTCTCGCTGAACTGCTTCCTCGTCGGCAGTGCAGACCTTCTTCAGTGTACACAACTGTGCCTTACGCGACCGCCACACGCCGGCTTTACAGAGAACGAAGGAGCGCATCCACAGCTTCAGACATGTCACGCCTGGCACAACCGAGCGGTTGCGCGCTGTGTCCAGGCAGGCGGGTTCGTAGCGGAGCAGTGGATCTGAGCAACCAGTCTTGGAACCATGCGGAGACATCATCGCAAGCGTGGAAATGTTGTTCAGGTTCGACAGATTACATCAGATTTCCACTCTTCCGTTTTTTTTTCAAATACCCTAACTTGCCCAGGTGACAGTAAACTGAGTGTCGTTGGTTTTATTAAGTAGCGGTTGACCCTTCCTTAAGATATCCTTTGTTCCCGTTACGTGAAATCCCCGAAGACGTATCGTTAATATTCATTGTCACTGTTCTCTTCTTCGTTTTACTAATGACTCTACGCAGCTTCCGTTTGCACATCTTTCTCTTCACTTTATTCGCCATGGTGGTTAACTGGTTATGGTGCTTGAGTCCTGGCCCGAAGATCGCGGGATCAAATCACAGCCATGATGGCCGCATTTTCAAGGGTGTTGAAATGCTTCAACCGCGCGTTTTTACTTTTGGGTGCACTTAATGGAACCTTAGGTGGTTCTCCAGAGTCCTCGACTTCGGCATCTCTCAGAATGACTGTGATCTTTTAACGAAACCCGAGCACTTATTATAATTATTTTCTTCACTGAGCACACTATCTAAAGATAGTGTGCTCAGTGAAGAAAATGATTTGCCATTGTGTCCGGAGCCCAGTTTTGCGGTAAAGCATTACTTTTCACGGCGTGGTGACGGTCGCCTAAGAACCTTGTCTGAAACTTCCTCTATATTTACTGTTTTTAAATCTCCAAACCTCATGGTTTCATTTGGTGCTGCGTAACCATCGCCGTGGATACAATGACGCTGTCATAGGCTGCTGAACCGACGGAGAAATCAAGATAAGCTTTACAGCTGCGTGTTGAGACACGACTCACTAACGTTATCGACTGCATGCTCTCAAAGTGAACTTTATACAGGTGTTATGTCCCAGAACTTTCAATCTAGTGGCGGTGACCATGGCAGAAGTGCCTTGTCATAATCTTTGTGTATCTAAACATTTGTATTGTTGCTGAAATTGTTCTTGGTGTTTTCAAAGTAGAAGTTGCTTGCATGTTTGACTACAGCTTTTTTCATGAAGGGAGGGGGTTCAAATGCCCTTTTCGCACCCCCTTGCAGAGCCTCAAGCTTGCTGGTATTCTCACTGCTGCCAATCCGCGTTCAGTTCATATATAGTTTATTGATGTTGACTTGTGAAAGTCATTTTGAAAGCGACATTTCAATATGGCTTTTTAAGAGAGTAATGCATGCTTGGCCTGCTACACTTTTTTTTCCAGTGACCAGGATCATGAAGTGCACGGATTGTATCATTGTTACGACATGGGTAAGTGTTGTTACTGGACTGAGGCAACATTGAAGTCAAGGAAGAATTAGTTAAAAGAGTCGTGGGAGTGCCTGCTTGCAGCATAGGAAGACTACACAGAAGCAGTGATAAAAAAAATCAAGCCCCAAGCTTAAACTGCAAAGATCCCTTGCTGGAATTCGGACAAAGCTATAGACTCTGTGGGCCCATTCTTAAAACTTTCAGAAGAATAAATCTTTCATTATTATGATGTCATTCAACTACGAGAGAATTCCCACAGCGATAAAGCGGGAAGACATTAAGCAACCCGATGAGTAGGACAAATCTAAGGAAAGGGCAGTACAACAGCTTTTGCTGAGCTTGGTGCCACTGTTCACAAGCTAAGACGGCGGAACATGAATACAGAAAATACGTATCACAAAGCAAAATAACTATTATGTAGGGTTATTGAAGTTGCCAAGGTTACAAACCGCCAAGGTTACAAACCTACCGGAACTGACCCTACTTCTACAAGAGCAGCGCAAAGGTTTCCCACGAAGAATAACAACAGTGCAAATGTTGCATTGCGTCTCTAGAATTAGTCAGAATGTGGTTACTAATTAAAAAAAAGACAACCGCACCAAACGATTCTTCCCTTTTGATGACGAGAACTGGTCGTATCAAACCAGGAGACTTCTTTTTGCAACGAAGCAATGGGCAGAACTACATTCATGAGTATACGTCTGGCGTAAAGATGGTCAGCTTTTTTCTCAGTGAAACAGATGGGTGCTTTGCTCATTTGATCAAACAGGTGAATGACCTTAAGGGCTCCAGTGAAGCTACTCGATCCTTGGTAAGTGCTTGCGAAGTAACCTTCATTTTTCATGGTCATTATTTTTTTTCTCTTTCAATGCATAATTATAATGATCTAGTGATGTATTTCTCTATGTTACCTGAATTATTAGTGCACTTGAATATGCAGTCAACCCAGAACAAATATACCCATTTTGTGTTTTCCTTCATCAAGTAAATACGGAAATAACCGCTATCATGCTGACAAAAACATTGTTTCGAAACTGAAGGATAGCAGTAATAAAACGTTGCGCGGTTGTTTTGGTTTACTTTTATTTACTTGGTGGCGTAAGACTGGGGTGGCATGCCTGCCAATGCATTGCATTTTATCCGGCTCGCAGCATTGCTTTCACACCACCCAATATAAACGTGATCAATCGGATGAACCCTAACTGCACACACATGGCTGTGTACTGCACCGCACCCTGCGAAATATTATGGCGCCCGAGATTACTGAACACCATGAAACAAGCACCTCCCCGTGGGCGACGAAGGGGTAGGGAAGACGCCTGAGAATATTGAACGCACCCCCACGTGGGAGACGAAAAAATAGAGATGGAAAAGTTGCGACTACCTGCCTGCCTCCCCCCCCTCCCGAATGTTTCAAGGGTTTCTTCCTGGAAACCTCGCATTGGTCAAGCTTCGGTCCTGCCATACGGTGCGTTCGCGCAGGCCGTTTTAAGGCAGCGCGCCTTGCAATACCGTGTGATCACCGTCAACGTTTCGTCATTGTCTGGCTTGCTTCTGATAGGTGATGGAAACGGGCGGGCTTGCAACACGTGCAAGCGGCACTTTTGTTTGACGCTGACGCGTTGGCATGTTTTCGATTGCTTCCATGTTAATTCTTGCAAATGAACTCTTAAATAAACCACGTGTGGTTGGTGACCGGTTACTCCTACAGCGCACAGGGGACAGGCGTATTACTGTCCAGTCGTCAAGAAGTTAATGTGTTACAGGGAAGGTGTCCTATGACCTAAAACCACAGTACGTGTAGATAGTTGTGCGCTGCTGGGCTTGCCCTCACCTTCATGACAATTTTTAGTTTTGTTTCATTTACATTTTGGTTGTTGTCTTATTTGGATTGGGGTACGAGCCCTCACGTGCACGAAGGTGGCGTCCTTGTAACGGGGTTTTAATTGACCAAGTGTACTATCCAATCCGTGGACTGACAGGCGACCGTTCGTCGACGGTTGAGTAAGAGCGATAAACGAGGAAATAAAGAGGAGACCCCGAAGTTCCGCCAGCCGTTCTGAACCGAGCTTAAAGTGTTAGGCACTGTTATGAATTAGCTCGTGCCCATGTGTCGAGAAGAAAGTTGTGGGAAGAGAAGCGTGCACAGCCACATTCCTAGAAACAAAATGTGACGGCGTCACAATATTGAACAAAGTCCAATACACGGGACTTTGATGCGCAGTGCGATGGCAGGCAGGCTTCACTGCTGGTCAAACCTTGGGCTCTGCCTTTGTTCGCAAATCAGGCGGAACGCACCGGTCACCGTGGCCTACAGACGACGGGATGCCTTCATTTGCGACCCCACTGTCCTAATTCTCCAAATCGTCTGCTTCTCAGCGTCGGCGAATTGGTTAAAAGCAGAAGCGCCATGTCATTGGGCTAGGCCATTATTTTCAAGAAAAAACTAAATTTCACAGATGCACACGGGATCAAGAAGCCGGGCATCGAAGCGTTGTGGCGGTGTGAAATTCGTTTGGGAGCCCTTTTTGTGGACTTTTCTTCTCTCCCCCTGCGTGCGGAAAGCTGGTTACGCCTTCATAATTTGCCCGGCCACTCACCAAGCCTCGCTTTAGCTAAAAGAGTGGACACTCTGACACGGGTTGACTATTCTAGTTTTAAATGTTAAGACGTGTGTTTTCAGCATTCCTTCAGCGAGCTTCGTCTATTACGAGTCCTTCAGCCGGAGTCCTCGAGCGTGAGTTTCCGAGATAATTTCTGAGCTCCTCAGCCGTCTAAATAAATTGTTCTCGTTAGTACGAGCATCTCATCTGACTTGTTCTACGATGGTTCTTATGACGGGGGCCCGCACCTAAAAAAGCCCCGCAGGACATGGAGTCGCAACAACTGAATGGCAGCGGTGGGATCGCACAAGCCCATCAACCTCGACAGGCGACTGGACGACAGAGCTTGTATGCTACGAGCGCATCGTCTCCACGATGCAACCGAATGGCATATCTGGGATGACGAGAGGTCATCGACTTCCAGAGACAACCGGATTGTACTTCTGACATGCATGACGCTGAAGGCATTACTGCGAGCTGGGTAAGTGCTGACTTTCTCTGTTAGATTTTACTATGCAGGCATTTACAATATGTGTAAGTAAATGCTGGTAGAGAGATTAGCTGTTTTTGTCTATGTGGCAGCAAATACCTTGCGTCAGAAGGATAATTGAGAGATGGGTTGTTTAAAGTATTTTCTGTCGGTGGCAGCAAGGTTAATCATGAAAGAACAATATTCCGTGTAAGAGCCTAAGGAAGATTTTGCAGACTAAGTTAACAGGCAACTTGAGGCAAGGCAGACAGCTAGAGCTGCCGGTGCTGTCAAGGTTAATTAGATGCAAGACAGAAATCAATTGTGGAAGAGAGAATTGATCCGGAAGCAGTTATGAATCTGGAAGCCCAGCGAAATACCAGGCTGTTAGCGATCGCAAGAGAGTTAAACCTGGATGTCTCGGGCTCACGAACAAGAACAGAACTGATCGGGAAGATTGCTGGGACAGGAATGGACGATGAGCAACTCTCAGGCTATGTCGTGAACATTGACGAAAGGTAAGCTTCCGAGGAGGCCGAGGCCCAGAGAAAAGAGGCACAAGCCCAGATAGAAGAGACAGAAGCAAAAATAAGCACGAGCCTTATCTGAAACGCATAGAACTAGAGCCTAATCGCAATAGAGGAGGCAGTGAGGCATCATGTACAGCAGAGCTGTCAAGTTAAAAATGACGGAAATATATTGTAACAGAATAGAAAGTTGGGCGAGTTGCTGTATATTCATATTAAAAAAAAGCGGCGCACAAAAAGACGGAGACAAAGAAGAGAACCACGCACAGCGCTGCACTCACAACTGAAAGTTTAATCCGAGCAACAAGAATTTAAAAATAGCCGCGCATGACAAGTGAGGTACAACGAGATTAAGTGATACGCTTATCAATAAAAGTGAACTCTTTTTTGTGCAATGTAACCGATGTCTGGCTTACGCAAGCATCACGTGACTTGTTAATATGATAGGCTTCAGACACCTCACGGGTGAATCGATCGTGGTGCTTAAAAATAATAACAGTGTTAGACAAAAGAGGTGTGCACCCACACGTGGCACAATGCGAAGCCAAATGGGAGGGCGTGCCGTTATGCAAAGAGAGATAGTGCTCCCGCAACCTTTTATTGATACAGCGGCCCGTCTGTCACACATAATGAAGACCACAAGATAAAAGAATGCGGTACACCACCCCCACAGCACAAGGCACATACTTATTTCTATGGTTTACGGCACATTTCTTTACATCTGGCTTGTCCTTCTTGTCTAGCTGATTTGACACCAAAGCACATATCTTTCCCAATTTATTGGGTGCCCTAAAAACCACATCAACTCCCTAGCGGGAACCAACATTTTTTAACCCATGTGCCAATTTATGCATATAAGGAATTACTGCGAACTTCATTTTTTCCCGATTGATTTTCCTAGCTGGACGTCCTTTTAAACCACCAATTAACTTATCGCAAACAGCCACAATTGTGTTAGGGGGGACCCTGCTTCCTCTAGTCTTGCAACTTGCTTAGCAAAACCAGAGCCGAACATATGCCTGCACGATTTTTCTAGAGCGGATTTAAGGCAGGTGAAAGCGATGCCCCTCTTTACCACCTTTGAGTGGGCTGATCCAAAATTAAGAATTGGTTTCACTGATCGTGGCTCAAAACACCAGCAAATATGGAAACTCTGAAACCGATGTTTAAGATCGAGAAATTGTAGACAGTCAGATTCTGGAACCTCCGATGTGAAGGACAGACCCAGGCCTTCTGTCCTGAACACCGTCAACACATTGGAAACATTATCCGGGAACGTGGCATCCTTTATAACAACTAAAAAATCGTCCACATATCGGAAAATACGCATCACAGTTCCGCTTAGGATTGTGTCAACAATCCGATCTATTTTGGCTAAAAAAATTCCACAAAGGACAGGTGCAACGCATGAACCTATACAGACTCCTGATCGCTGGATTATAATCTGCCTTCGCCAACCAATGTACGTAGACTTTAGGTAAAAATCTAATAATTCAGTGAACGATTTTACAGATATACCACTGCTACTTGTGAAACGAAGCTCATCATTGTCTTCCTTGATGCATTCCTGAACACACACTAGGAGCTTATGATTAGGAATCGAAAAAAACATGTCAACAACATCTATACTGAACGCCAGACAGGAGCTTGTGTCGCGCTCCCTAAGAAACTGAACCACCGCACCCGAATTTTCCACTCTAAAGGGATCATGAACGCACAGCTGCTTCAAAAGGCTTTCTAAATACCTGGATACATTTTTTGCCACGTGTCTGTTTCCGTAATTATGGTACAAAAAGGCATCTCAGGCTTATGGATTTTTATCGTAAAGAACGGTCTCAATTCCAAACCCTGGCTTTTTGCCACAGAGGAGGCCAATCTCTCAAGATTAAGGTCCCGCAAAAGGTTAACCGCCTTATCTCTGACCTTGGACAACGTCACAGAGGCTGGCTTAAAGTTCTTCTCTATAGCTTTACATGCCTTTTCTGGAAACATTCCACTATCCAAAATGACAAAGAAACCTTCCTTATCCACCACAACCGGTCTTAAATCCCTTCCTACGAGCACTTTAGCCAAATGAAAAACAGGTGAAACATTCCGCGCCATTCCATCAGCTTTGACTAAGGCATCAACACACTCAACTACACACCGTGGGCGTAAGTATTCTTCCACACGCCTTGAAACTGACTTAGCAACCACGACTTTTTCAACCGGGTTCATTCGAGGCTCAAACCCGAACTTGGGGCCCAAACGTAGCACTGACTGAACAGCCTCCGGCAACGGGGAAGCACTTAGGTTCAAAAACTTGCCGCCTTTGTTCGCCGGTTTTCTTTTTCTGGAAGCGTCGGTCGCACAGTATTCCAAAGGAACTCAGTATTCCAAAGGAACTCCAAAGGTGTGGTTCTCTTCTTTGTCTCCGTCTTTTTGTGCGCCGCTTTTCTTTTAATATAAAAATGACGGACCTAATAATGTTGTGTAAGGAGGACAATAGTTAGTTCCTCGTCAACATTGAGAAAACTTGTGAAAGGGAAGGTTTCGGACAAGATACATGGCATAAAGGCTTGCTGTCTCTACTTCCGGGAGAGGACTCAGAAGTAATCAAACGCCTGACGAAAGAGGAGGCTGACGAGCACAGTGAGGTTAAGTCGAGCCTTCTCAACAAATACAGGTTGTCGGAAGGTTTCAGACAAACATTGAGCGACACCATAAAAAAGAAAAACGATTCTTACCCGGAGTGGCTTAGAGAAGCAAAGGCGTATCGGGATCATGACAAGATGCTGGATTGTATTCTGGATTGATTGTATCAAAGGTTACCAGAAAATGCAGAGTACTGGGTGCAGGATAGATTCCACGTGAACATCATAACAAAAGCCACCGAGCTTGCGGAAGCATCGTTACACACCGAGCCGTAGTAGCGCAATCAATTAATGCATGTGTAACACTTTATTAAATAGGCAAACACTGCCTGCACTTATAGCAATGCCTGGCTACGCATTGCCGTATTAAACACAGCTGGCAGAAAGAAAACAAACTCAAACCAAGGAAACATGCAGGTTAATCATTTGGCAGCTCCATCACTCAAATGCAAGTGCAACAATTTTTTGAATTGGCAAAGATCGCTTGAATTTACTAGAACGCCTGGCAACGCATTCCAAAGCTCGATCGCAGCTGAAAAAAAATAACAAAACACATCACTTCGACAAGAAAAGGTACTAAAACACAGTCGTGATTAACCCGACTGCTTCGTTTTGCTGGCACTTTTAAGTACAAATCTTTTAAGTAAAAAGTTTTAGCTGTTCTTGCAGTATCCTGAAAAGAGCTTTCAACCGGTTCTTTTGTTTTCGTGCCTCAAGTGATTCCAGTTCACAGGACTCCAACATCTGCGTGACAGAATCTAACCGGTGGCGATTCGTGAATATGAAGCAGACAGCATGTCATTGTACTTTTTCTAATTTTGTTTTCAGGCTGTCTTGATGAGGATTTCACATGAATGAGGCATATTCTAGTAGTGGTTTAACGAACGAAGGTTTTGTAAGCTACAAGTTTTATATTTCGCATGGCTTGATGTAGTTTGTCGTAATTAGGTGTAGTTTTTGTCTCAATTATTGGTCGTTCTAACATTTTGTACACCAGATTTTTAATTTCGAGTGTTGCACCACGTAACCTCTACCTCCGGTCCCACTGACCTTTATTTGCATTTCCACAGGCGACGTCTTTGAGAGTGTTCTACCTCAAGATTGCAGATATTCTAGTTTACATCAAGCGAAAGAAATGAATCTGGGCTGGCCATGTAATGCGCAGGACAGAACCGGTCCACAGTAAGAACGACAAAAGGGTTACGAATGCATCGAAGACTCACTCAAGTAACTGACAAAGTTTAAAAACTTGACAGGGATAAAATGTAATCGTCTCACTCATGATAAGGTAAACTGGAGATCACTGGGAGGGGCCTTCGTCCACCAGTTGACTCAATAGTCCAAGAAAGATGATCATGATGATGATGGTAATGTTGAAAATTCCTTCTACCAAGGATCATTTGCAGAGCACTAAATCTATAAAGTGAATATTGGGTGCTTCATTCGAACTGGCAGAAAGTCGTCATATTTTTGTCCCCATAAACTAATTTTCCATTTACACTCAAACCTCAATATAACGAACCCAGATATCATAAAATGTCACTTATGACAAGGTTAATAAAAAATACTTGTGATAGATAGTGTTAGGAATGTACCTTTACAATAAATTCTCGGATATAATGATATTTTCGTGAACCTTTGTTACAATGAAGTCTGAGTGTACCGTAAAAGCCCGCATGTAGCTCTGACCCACATATAGTCCGGGGTGCAATTTGGGGATAGCAAACGGGAGAAGAAAAGTTTTCAACCAAATATAGCCAGAGTAAAACATGCAAATGCATTTATTGACACACATCATTCATCTTTGTCGCCGAACGCACCTCTCTCGAAGATCCCTTGTCGGAAATGTTCTCCTACAGCACATCATCCACAGTGGCATAAAGCGCGTTCGAGACCTAGCACTTTTGAACGCCCAGGAAACGAGCGCCTCGGCACTGCATGCACAAGCCTCGACTATCCACGAGCACAGCATCCCTGGCGAGGCTTGTTTTACCCGGCAGGGGTCACTTCTGGTTGTCAGGACCTCATCCACTTCGTGTACAGGCGCTTAACATGGTCCCTAAATAGCTTATTAAGCCACTTATAGAGCGGCTGCAGATGAGAGAGATGATGACGAGCTCCGTGCGGGAGTCGCGCCACAGTCGTTTTACGGAGTCGGTCAGGTGACACCAGAACCCGTCGAGCTCAAGCATCTAAGGAAGCCCCAGTAGTGCTCCAAGCCCTCGACACCACACGGACTTTATCCAGTTAATCACTAGCAATTCCTCCATCCACCCCTTGTCCTAGAGTGGACAACGACATTTTTTGCGAACTTCTCCCCCTTTGGCAGCGTCTTTCGTTTGAACACCACTTAGGGTAGCAGTAGCTTGAGACTATCTGGACTGCAGTACAACATTACAGTCACCCGCGTTTTTTTCCCCCATAAATCGCACGGTAACGTGCCTGGAGCCTTTCCAATGCACCGTCAGCGCCGACGGCATATGCAGGTAGACAGGCGTTTGATTCTCGTTGCCGATAATCCTGCGGCTGAATGCCTTTGTCTCTGGCAATCTCCCTTGCCTCCACTTGTAGCAGCTCGATGCTCCCGCATGAAGTCTGCAAATTCTCGTTCCACGTCAGGAAACACTCCATTTTTGGTCAGGAGAAACTTTTTTGCAGGCCGCAGAGAGCAAAGAGGGTGTCCTCCTGCTTTCGCCAACCACGAATACTCCGCTTGTTGACTATGAAATGCCGCTCCACGGCCCACTTGCCAAAGTTTTCGGCAGCAGCGATAACTCTTCTTTTAAAAGCACCCGAATACTGCCTGTGCTGTGCTGACATTACATAAATCACAGGAGCAAAGTCATGGCCGTCGTTATGGTTGCCAAGTTGCAGCAAAGGCCACTGAAGATTGTTGGACGCACGAGTATGTAAGACTAATGCCTGTTACCATCACTAACACTACCTAGCGCAGAAGCGCGCAAACACCTGATGATGATGACAGAACCACGCTATGACAAAACCAAAACTGAATTTCGGCCGAAAATTCTGCCGACCCGCATATAGTACGAGGCTGAAATTTCGTACCCTAAAATCTAGGGGAAAAAACAGGGCTATACGTGGGCTTTTACGGTACTTCAATTACAGAACTTAAATTAATGACAACAAATAAAGCCTCCTATTCTATCTTTGGCTTCAATGCCTGTTTGGTTCGTACCCACCTCTCCGTAACGCAGCTTGCTTGTCGTGTAGACCACACTGGGCATGTTGCGGGCTCGATCCACTGGCAGCGTAATGCGGGTCTTGTAACGAAGCCCCGCTAAAATTTCAAGAAAAAAAAAGCGATTGAGGGGCTTGTTTGTTAGACAAAGCCTTAATGAAAACCAGCAGATAACGCTGGTTTCTATGAAAGGGGTGGTGCTATCAAATTTCGAGGCTATAACAAGCCTGTTGTGGGCTTTCCTTTTATGCAAAGACACTCCACACGATTGGTCAGACAGAGGAAACATTAAGGATATATCTTAATTCACTTCCAAAATGTACCAAAAGGCTCATTCTCCCAATCGAGGCCGCTCGCCAGCACATCTAACACTGATATAGCTCTACAAGAAGGGCAGCAAAAGTTGCAGCAGCAGCACACGAGAGCTGCGAGGTGACCATCCACCGCACCTCCGCAAACCGGCAAATCATCGTGGCTGCTGCAGCTAGTTATGGCAACTGTCGGTGCAGTTGTTTCGCAGGTGCTTGTGTAGCTCGTGTGCGCGAGAGTAGACAATACTCAGCACGACGTGCATCTCAGCCTTGTGTGATCACGTGACCAAGCCACTTACACTGCCTGGCTCGTCGGCAAGAAACCGGAACAAGTTGTCCACATAAATAAGGCAATATTGAATTATTTAGTTACAATACATGAATATTGGTGCATAATTCGTGCTTCCTTGAGCTATAAGAAACGCTTGCAGCAAACAGCGCACAAGCCATCGATATTATGGAACTACTCATTTAGGACAAACGACATGGCGTTCCACACTCGCCATCATGGCTACTAGCAACACACACTCACAGGTTTGCATGGACATGAATACTTCATACACTGACAGGCAGATCTCTGCTGTCATAGCTCATTTGGCAAGAGCACAGGGCACAAAATCTGTAAGTTGCAGGTTTGGTCTCTGCCAGATGCAAGTTGTTCTTTTCATGTTCTAGTTACAGCACTACTCTAACAATGCAATTACCAACTCCTATACCTTCCTTGCTTTCCTTATTTGCTTTTTAATTGACAGAATAGAGGACTTATTTAGCACAAGACACAAGCAATGTGATACAGCAATGAAACTCCAAACTCCACAAAGTTGTACATCTGCCTTGTACCCTAAATTTCAGTCGTTCTGCCATGTCCAGCGTTTATGAATGTCCCCATATCTTCAGATTAAAAGAGCCAAAAAAGGCTGGTCTGCTTTCTCTAAAACCTCTGGCTGTTTATGCCTCGTCTTTGAAGAATGTATACCAAGTTATTTCGATCACAGTAGTCTACATGCTCTATCTTGCAAGGGCCAACTTGCATCTGATATTAGCCTCTTATTTGCACTGCACAGTGAAAGTTCATTTGAGAAACCATGCAAACTTGCCACTTTTCATTAAGCCACAAGTGCAGGAATGAAGGCCACACTTCGACCCAGCCCTTAAGTCATTCTTGCAAAGAAACAAGTTGCCTATGCTAAAGGAACAAGTATGCTGCAGTAGTATGTCTACAGCTAAGTCTACTGATCATGATTAGCACTCAACATCCTCGGAAGGGAAAAGGAAACATTACCCAGCTGCACCGGAAGAACAAACAGCCCAAAAAGCTTTCTTACAGGATTAGTACTCTTGATCCTGTAATACTTTAGTATGAACTATCAAACATATTTTCAGAGGCATACGTTTGCAAGCAATAGCATCGGAGGTTTTACATCCCAAATTTGCAATGCAATTATGAAGAGCGCTGTAGTGAAGGGTGCCAAAAATTTTGACCACCGGGTGTCCTTCAAGGGGGGACTGGCAATGGGAATATTAAACTTGATCAAAATGTTCAGTTTTTCAAATAATTGTTTATGTAATCCTGAGACCATGCTTTACATGATAGTGAGAATATAGGTTCAAAATAAGTACTAGAAGTTGAGAAACAAGCATTTTACTGGTGGGCTGTCATCAAAAGCTATGTGAAAATTGGGAATAGCTAAATGCAAATTTGAAGCTTTCCCTTGGCACAGTGTCACCATATTGGCATCATTTAAAAGAAGACAGAGTGGAGCTCGAGATAGAACCAATACTACATTTCTCCAATGAAAAATAAAGCCAGCTTCCTTCTGACTTGCGTTATATTAGCTTCTAGCTCTAATGTCTTTGAGATCCATTTTCTCAGCTCTGAATTTTTTAGCACTTGTTGTCGGTCATCCCTGTGCCACTTCACAGCAAATTCAGCTACAGCAATTACGTTTTCTGCACTTAGATTGTGAGACATTGGTGAGTGTCGTAAATCTGTCTATATTTGTGTGCACAATCATGCAAGCTTTTGTAATTGGCTGTTTGTAAAAGTTGTTGGTAAGACAATATGTCCAGGACATTTCAAAAAAATTTTGTGTTTGTTTAAATATTCAAAATGAACCAATAGCATTACGGGGCAAAATGGACTTTTGTGAATATGTTTATGCAAAATTTTTGTGTCTAATTAGCTAGTTAACTTTGGGATGACAATGAGAGTTTATACAGTGTTGTAACTCAGAAGTTCTTTATTAGATAGTTCAAAACCAATTTCAGTTATGCTATCAGCACAACAAATGACATCTGCATGCCGAATTTCAATCCTTTGGCTTCATAAATAACAAAGATAATTTTCATTGCCACGTCCCCCCTTAACGTGCACCGACATTGCACAGCACACGAGCCTCTACTATTTCACCCCCAGCAAAATGCGACCGTCATGGCCTGGATCGAACTCTTGAGCATGGGTTCAGCAGCTAAGCAACACAGCCAGCGATCCACCGTGGCAGACCGCACACATTCAGATTGTCATGCTGTACTGCGGAATATCAAGCACTCGCCAAGAACCTGTCATACAGTTTGAAGTTTTAAAATATATGCAAAATTTATCCCACTCACAGCCTGCAACTTCACTGCGTGAGGACGTCACATGAACTTACCGACTGCATTTCGGTACACAGCAAAAAGCAGAGACCAGAAGAATGAATCCAGCGTGAGCTGAAAACCCGCCTTGTAGAGGTCCTCGTACGGAAGCTGCCGCTTGGAACACGCAGACAGCACGTCGACAGCCCTGGCTTCGTTGAGGAGTGCATCTGTGAACTCCAGGATCATGGACTCTAGCAAGTACACAAAGGTGTCGGTCGGCACCCCCAGCTGCTCCAGGATGGTGATAAGTGGTCGATTCAGGGTCATCGAACCTGGAAAGAGGCTCAGAATAAAGAATTGATTGATGTGCGAGGTTTAACGTCCCAAAACCACCATACGATTATGAGAGATGCCGCAGTGGAGGGCTCCGGAAATTTCAACCACCTTTTTTTTTATTCACATACTGCAGCCCATGAAGGGCTATAGCAGGAGTGGGTGGAAAAAAAACAGAGCAGGGAATTACAAAAGTACCACTTCCGGGAAATAAGTACAATATAACACACGAACAAAATACAATATACATGGCGATTCCATTCAGTACAAAAAATAAACATCCAATGAATGGGCACTGCGGGGCGTACATATTAACAGAACAAAGCAAAGAACTATCGGTTAGAAACGACTTCCAAGAAAAGCCAGGAATTGATTCATCGATGCACTCCTAATCTCACCCGGCAGTAAATTCTATTGTTGTATTGTTCTGAGAAAAAAGCTAAATTTGAATAGATTGGTGTGTGCGTGAAAAGGGGCGAGGTTTAGGACATGATTATTTCAAGTAATGGTAGGCATAGCATACGAAAGATAGCTGTTATCGGAGAGACGGTTAACTGAGTGAACGATGGAATGCAAGAATTTGAGCGACTCGATAATTGCGTCGAGTAGAAAGTGAGGTTAGATTTAAAGTAGTAATGGACGGATGTAGGCGAAAAATGGTGGTCATAGCGTCGACAAATGAAACGGATTGCTTTTTTTTTGCACAGATTCAATTTGTTTTATTTCTCTTTTTTTGTACGGACATCAAACGATAGAGGCATAATCAAGAACTGGACAAATTAGTGTTTTGTACATTAGTAATTCAGTTTCATGTGGGGAAGTTCTGAGGGTACGTCTTAGGTAGCCTAGTTTTTTAAGAGATTTGGTGCAGACTGAATTGATATGTTTAGACCAGAAGAGGTTAGTGGTGAAAATCACGCCAAGGTATTTATAATCTGAAACCCTTTGAAGCATTAGGTCATTGAAAGAGTAGTTGAAAACGGAAGTCTGCGTTTTGGTAGTGAACGACATCGAGACAGCTTTTACGGAAATTGATATTCATTTGCCATGTGTCACACCAAGAGCAAAAGGCACTAAACGAATCATTGAGAAGATAGTGATCTTGAAAGGAGTTAATGGTGTTATATAGAACGCAGTCATCGGCGTAGAGACGTAACTTACAGGTAATAGATTGTGGTAAGTCATTATTAAAAATCAAAAATAATAAAGGACCAAGAACGGATCCTTGTGGTACCCCTGATGTGACTTTGATTTGAGATGATTTGCCAGAGTTAAAGCTAACGTATTGGGAGCGATTAAACAGAAAATTGGCAATTAGGTCTACTAGACTGGAATTTTTTAGGATGGCACCGAGAACCTGGGGTTCTTTAACGTGCTCCCAAATCTGAGCACGTGGGCCTACAACATTTCAGCCTCCATCGGAAATGCAGCCGCCGCTGCCGGGATTCGATCCCGCGACCTGCGGGTCAGCAGCCGAGTACCTTAGCCACTAGACCACTGCGGCGGGGCAGATTGACCTTGTGCATGACAGTGAGGACTGTGGCTCAACGAGTGATAGCTCTAGGAAAAGCAGCGACAATGAGCGAATTGTGACTGGCCTTCCAGACAGCGTATTCTGCTTGCTAAATAAAGCTTTTTCTGTCTACATATGCGCTGTGTTGCCAGAGCAGTAGCTTTTGTAGAGCTTTTCTTTTATACCAGATATGCAGGCAATACGCGAGGATTTTTGTTTCTTTCTCGGCAGGCTCAAAGTGGAGGCATGAATTATATGCAGGTGCGGGTTATACGCGCAAACATACAGTACATAAGCGATCTATACACATCAGTTCCTCAGAATGACAACGACAGAGGTATTATGACCAAGCGACAAATTTCAGCAGAGCTTTTTGCACCAGCACTATCATATGGAAACCAGCTATTTAGTGCCACCGTTGATACAATTACAATTCTCCAGCACTTGCACTGTTGCTTTACCTTGCTCCTGCAGACATCTGTAAGAATAGGAATATTCATTTATTTTGTCATCATTGTCTATGGCCTACCGTGTTTCAAAATGACCGTAAACAATGATCGATATGTGAGATTCAACGTCCCAAAACCAGCGTATGATTATGGGAGACACCAAAGTGAAGGGCTCCGCCAAAATTTGACCACCTGAGGTTCTTTAAAGTGCACCCAAATCTGAGCACACGGGCCTACAGAATTTTTGCCTCCATTGAAAATGCAGCCGCCACAGCTTGGATTCAATCCCGCGACCTGTGGGTCAGCAGCTGAGTACCTTAGCCACTATATCACCATGGCGGGGCTAACCTTAAAGCAATGCCAACCCAATTTAGTAGTACTGGAGATAAGCGAAAGCTAAGCTCCTAGTACGACATGCGTAAGACTTGAAAAGGGGCCCTGAAACACTTTTTCAATTAATCCATGGAATGAATTCACTGGAAGAGCTTATTGCCTCACGAATTCAATGCCGCAATTATTTAAAGAATCCGTCCAGTGCGAGTGGAGTTAAAAAGATTTATCGCATGCTGCAATCGCATTCTCTCTCCTCTCGCCACGAATAAAACGCTGGAAGTTAAGCAGGTAGGAATGGGGAACGGCAAACAAAGTACGTATCACGTGCCTCGCTACCTTGAGGTTTTTTTTTCTTTTTTTGTCTTCAAATACACAGCTTCTACAGCGTGATCACGCGAACACGCGTGAACAAGTGCCGGCCTATCACGGCTCTCTGTGTAACGACCCAGCAGGCCATGTTGAAATCAGGCCAATGGCTGATAAATGGGCTTTTTACGAGTAGTTTTGAGCGTCTTCTGTGATTGGTCGAAACAAAACAAAGCAATTTTTAGCCGACTTTGATAATTTACTGTCAATTCCAGGCCGCATGCTGCGCTATAATATTTGGCTCGCATGTTGCCGGGAGCCGCTACTACCAATTGGGAGCGTTTTCTGACCATGCTCAAAAAGTGCTGCAGGGTCCTTCTAAGCATTGCATCCTGCCACTCGTGCTAACGAAGTATGGTCAGCTCGAACAGCCATGAGTCGCTTGACATACGTGGTGCAGAGAGTTTGACCACTTCGAGGTACTCCGAGCTGTAGCAGGGGAACTTCTGCATGCTGGGGCGAAGGCAGAGAAGTTTTTTTGGGGGGGAGGACAGGGTTGAAGCAGAGCATTTTCCTTGGCCCCAGCGTACGGAACCTGGATGGCAGACGGCCGCTCCAACCACTTCATTAACTTGTATACCTGCACACACACACACACACCTTAACATTTGAAATACTACCCAGACGACTGTCTTGCATATAGGGCTTATTTGCATAAAATGAAATAGCCTCGACTTTGAAACTCTTAGAACAAAAGTATACAGGCAATCTTTTGGTCATACTGCTGAGCCCCTGCCCCATCGCGGTGGTCTAGTGGCTAAGGTACTCGGCTGCTGAGCCGCTGGTCGTGGGGTCAAATCCCAGCCACGGCGGCTGCATATTTTGATGAAGGCGAAAATGCCAGTAGGATAGTTTGCTTAAATGTAAGTTCACGTTAAAGAACTCCGGGTGGCTGAAATTTCTGGAGCCATTTACTACTGGCATCCATGATGGTATGGGGGTTATGGGACGTTAAAACCCCCCTTATCAATCAAATACTTATGACCCAGTTCTATACCTTGTTTTAAGTTAGCTATATGCACCATGCCCACATGGTGTACAGTAAGCTCTCATCAAACGGAACCTGAAGGGGCCAGGAAACTGTGTTCCTTCAAACAGGAGTTAAGTTTACCGAGAAATGAACAAGGGTGGAGAATCCAAGCATGAAAACAATCGCACCAGAGGTAGTTGTTTCATTTCAGCAGCAGTTCCGTTTAGCGAATTTTCGTTTGCGGCGAGTCCACTGTAGAAGGTCCTGGTGAGAGTGGAGCATTGAACTAATAATTGTTGAGGGTTTCAAGTCTTAAAGCCACGCCATAATAATGAGAAGTTGTAGTGGAAAGCTACGGATATTTAGACTATCTGGGGTTGCCTAAATTCAAGCAAACGGGCCTCCAGCATTTCGCCTCCAACAAAATGCAGCTGTGGAAGCTGAGCGGCCATACCGCGACCTTCAGGTCAACAGGCAAGCACCATAACCTTTAAACCACTGTGGCGGGTCAGCGTCCTTGAACTCACTCCGGTAGTTTTGAATTCGACGATGTAAACCTCATTACAGAGGGCCATTCAGTCAAACTAAACCATTCTGTTGAAAACTTAATACTGGTCGACTACTTTAAAAGGCTAAGCACTCCAGCACGTTCAGGAGAGAAGCTTCTTATAGCCGTGGCTTAACTGTAGCTGCCCCAAGCTGCCCGTGCGCCGAAGCTGCCTCTAAGGATGATGATGCTTACGACTATGAACAAGCCCATTCCAGACTACACATTCTCTTTCTGCCATCACGGCACAGCACATTCAACGTACCCACTATACGTAGTGACGATCACTGACAACAACAGGCTTGTGCTGTCGACGACGTCTTATTTCGTTTCACGACGCATTTCGTATGACTGGAAGCAACAAACAGCCACCAAGGGAATGTGCACCGACCTCTTCATTGTCCACACGGCTAGATCCAATACCACAGAGCAGTAATAATTAAGGCAAAACAAAATTCACAAATCAACAAAACATACCAGTTACGACCAATAAACTGTATATAACTGCAGTGGTCAATTTCACGGGTGATATACAGTACTAACACGGAATTATCCCATTGCTTCGCCCACACATCAATTACTTCATGAATATGCCGCGATATCTTTTTAGAGCTTCGATGTAGAAAGGATCAACACATGCGAGTACTCCTTTGAAGGAAAACCAAGAGCACTCCTTCTGTCTAACAACAATTTGTGTTTCATTTCTCTCCCTGTATTTCTGCCGCTTTCATTTGTTCAAAGTACTTTCAATTGAAATATTACTGGCTTCCATCGCAACAAAGAGAAAAAAATCCACAGGTCGACATAAAGCAATCAAATTATTTGGCAACACCTCACATACAAGCACCAGCAAGCTCCTTTCATGCAGTCTTGTACACTCCAGAGAGTGTAGACAGAACTGGTTGCTAGGCCAGTCCTCGACCAATAAAATGGTCTATTGACTTTTTCAAGGTTGCGATAGAAGCTGCAAGCATTGCGCCCCAAGATATTTCTGGCTGCTTTATTTATCATTCACCAACACTGAAGCAAGCCATGTTTTTATGTTTGATTGATTGATTGATTTGTGGGGTTTAGCGTCCCAAAACCATCATATGATTATGAGAGACGCCGTAGTGGAGGGCTCCGGAAATTTCGACCACCTGGGGTTCTTTAACGTGCACCCAAATCTGAGTACACGGGCCTACAACATTTGCGCCTCCATCGGAAAATGCAGCCGCCACAGCCGGGATTCGAACCCGCGACCTGCCGGGTCAGCAGCCGAGTACCTTAGCCACTAGACCACCGTGGCGGGGCCATGTTTTTAAGTTGACCCAGAATATGGAAAGCCTCTTTTAACGCTTTCGGATCAAGGACGGGCACGTAGAATTCAAGAAAACTTCTCATAATCTGGTGTGTAACTTAGAAGAATGCTTATTCGACAAATCCCCTTCAGCAGCGGTGTGTATGATTGTAGACACCAAATTTGGAGGTGCGTCATGCGACAAGTGTTTTTTTCAGATGGCCTGAAACTGTGTGCACACTCGTGCTGGCGTCCTCAGTTGACTACTCATCGTAATCTAACTCTTTTGTGCTGCGTTTTGCTGCAGATGATCACATTGCTGGATACGCTACAATGTACGGCAATCGTTCGACGTGCCTTGTAACGTGAGCAACGTCAAAAGTACTTTTTTCTTGGCTTAAAACAAATACTATGCGCAAAATTCGAAGTGTGCAGGCATTTTCGGTCTAAGATTTGATTATTTTTATCCAAGAGTTAAAGCCGACTGATTGCCAAATAATGAGATATTTCATGACACGCTATATAAGAAAAATTACTGAAACTGTCAAAAAACATGTGTTTATTTTATAGTTTGGACTATAATACTCAGTACCCTGTAATCATGTCACACGAATTTGATGCATTTGCAAACAGTTCATCACAATTGTGCTTGAAGGGGATATTTGGCTAAGTGCATAAACAAAAGTGTTCGAAATCCGTGGGCTTTTTGCCAAGGCCTTTCTTCCCTACCACTGCCGGTATGCTGCGTCTGAGGACTAACATGGAAGTAGTCCAGAGTCAGCATTTGTACACAGAGACTTGTACATGGTGTCTGTACATAGCTGTGAAAATGACCTGGTCAACCAGATGTGCAATCGCATTGCTCAATGTGGGCTGCATATGCCCTGTTAGTGTTAACGTTACGCGCACCAAGTACATTGCAATGAAAGTAGTGGACACGAAACTCGAGCAGACAAAAAGGAAGGTAAACTGCGCTCGCCGGCCTACATAGAGTTAGCTATTGTGCTAAATAAATCACTTCTTTGTAGAGCCATTTTCTGCCTGTAAAGGTGCCGTGGAACACTTTTTAAGCATGATCAGAAATCGCTGCCGATTGGTAGTTGAGGCTTCCAAGAACACGCGAGCCAAATATTATAGCGCACCACATGGCCTGCGATTTACAATAAATTATCGCAGTCAGCTGTACATTGCTTTGTCTTCTATCAACAAATGATGGAAGCCAACGATTTCCGAACTGGCCGCTGAAGTTGCGCTGCTAAGGACATCAGCAAATGATCATGGCAGTGCTGTCATTTCCTTGAAGAAACAGTTGAACCTTTTGTAAAAAGTATGAGGCCACATAAAACAAACGAACATGCGGAAAGATCGCCAGATTCTCCCTTAACAGCTGCAAGGCCTCTCCAAAAGACAGTGTGCCCCAATCGAACCTGCTTAAAGTCAAGAGTGTCGACAGTGTTGTGCCTGTGACTGCCGTGGAGACTTGACCGTGAAAGGACATATTTTCACTGTTAAACATGCACCAGTTAGAGCACCGTACATATGTGAAGTAGCAATGAGACTAACACATCTCTGAAGGCTTTCAGTCCTTTTATTACACAGACACGATCATTTTAGGACTTCCCTGAACTCGTGCACATGAGGTGAAAATTGTAGGTGAGCATTATTCATTGTGAAGAGGATTTGTGGAAGGATCATGCAGACTGTAAAAGGCCATCTGTGGAGAATATTAAGGAAAGGTTGGTAAAATTGTTGAGGGTAGAGGATGTAGAAAATTGTGCGTGACACAAACTGAAGAGATGGCAGAGGTTCGTTTGTTCTTGGACTGTTAGAATGTACGCCTTGTTGTAAATGGCACTACACTGAGTGCCAATGAAGGCTCCAGAGAGATTTTCCCACAAAAAGATAACACTTTCAAAGGTGGAAGGCAGTCACAAGAGGACGACAAATTGGCATCTTCAGAGAAGAACCAAGACGGTGGCTCACTTGCTAATGGGTGTGGCTCGCTTTGACAGATCATCGTACTGCGGTGACAGTGACTCGGGAAAGGAGGGTGGGGTAAATAACCTTGTTTGGAGCTCGAGAACATAGCGGTACATAAGAGACAGCTGAAGAGTCAATATGACAGCTTTATGTAACGCTGCCGAGCCTGGTGTATTCCTCCCAGAAATAGCTATAGGGGTGTTTTTTTTTATTGCGTGGCATAATGAATGACGTTTGCAGGAGACATGTTACTTTTAATCAACAGCCCTGGCCCACATGCAATTTATGTAGTCTCATACTATAAATGTTTGTCATTTTTTCCACTTCATGGGGTTTACGAACATTGTAATCGTTTTTCGAGAAGCGAAAATAAGATTGTGTGGTTATCACTGCGTACACGTGACAGCCAGCTATGACTACAATTATATTTTATATTACCCTGCAATTATTTTGCAAGGCTTTAAGGGCGTAATTTATCGAAGGTATACAGTATAACAGTGAAAAGTCTTGAAACCGAAAGAAGTTCCATAACATTCGCTAGAATATATCTTGTGTAAGAAAGGTGTCTTCACAAGGGTGGCCCGTGCCTCGTTTATGTTCAAGCGTAACTTACTGAAACGGGCCAGGGCAGGCTCGACTCAGAGTATAGTAAGCTATAAAACGTAATGTGTTTTACAAGTGATCATTTGCATATTACTGAAAATCAGATCCTGCTACTATTCCGTGTTTCTTCCACTTCCCTATGAACCAAGAAGAGTGACCTATGTACACGAATTGGTTCCATTTTAGGTATTGTGCAGGTTAAGCCATGAGAAGCATGCTCCTTTTCTTTCATATTATATAAAATATACTATTCAAATTTCCTTTGAAATTATTCAACCAAATCACTGTTCATTTTGAATTTGCTTCGAGCCAGAAATTTACTACACTTACACCTCATTATAACAAAGTTACATTTTACACGAGCTATAGAAAAATTCGTTAAATATATCTTACTAACGCTACATCCATTGCAAGACTATCTTTTTTTTACTTTGCTATAACCGATACTTCATTATATCAGGGTCCATTCTATCGAGGTTTAAGTTTATTCCTCCCAGCGCTTGGTCCACAGTTCTGGTCTCATTTTTGGCACTGTTAATAACATTACCTGTATATACTATGTATTAACACAGCCCAAATACAATATATAATGGTCATTTCAGTGCATCCTCACGCAGTGAAATATATGAGAATGCATTGCTTCAAACCTTGTTTTTATCGCAAAGCTTCAGACTGTTTTCAATCACTAAAAGTTGGTTTTCAATAAGTTTTAGGTGGTCATCGCCCTCAGTTGCTCTGTTATGACACAAGCAGTGAAAACTTGAGTGATGACACAACTGGATGTCAAGATGAAGTTTCAACTTGTTAATTTAAGTGTCTAAAACCCTTAGAGGACACTACAAATTTTCTATCAATTAAGAGCTATGTAAAACAAATAGACAGCCATGATTCATGATGTCACAGCTATATTTGCAGAAAGTTTATTGAGGCATCGCCAGCTTGATTTTCTTTTGGCACATTTTGCCGCTTATTTTGTCGGCTCAAAAAGCAGTCAAAGCTGTCTTGTGCTTTTTGAGGACTACAGGCCTTTGTGACCAACTTTAACTTTTGTGTAGTGCCACCGCTGCATACGCGCCAGCTGATTGACTGACAATCCTCCTTTTTTCTCTCTCTCTCTCTTCTCTTTCCTCTCTCTCTCTCATCTTTATGCCCCCTTCCTATTCCCCCAGCGTAGGGTAGCAAACTGAGCATGTGCCTGGTTAACATCCCTGCCTTCCCTTCTTGTTGTTTACCCCCCCCCCCCTTGCCGCTTATCGAGTGTATTTTCGTGTTAAGAGTGATACTTTTGCTACTTGGAAAGGGTACTTCAATAAAGTGAGAAAAAACTATGCCGGAGCAAAGGCTGCGTATTTGGTAGAGTGTTTTGCTGCTCATAAGCTTAAAGTCAAACTCAATTTTGAGAAGGTGCCAAATTAGTAATACATAACATTATAGGGCGAAAGTACGAAAGTGGGCCTGCCAAACATGAATAGAGGCTTTGGTAAGAATCGCATTAACAATTCAGAGGAGCTGAAGAAACACGTGCAGCCTGAAACGCCACAACTCTGTCATCAGTCATCAAAACTGAAGTCAATCACAATTAAGGCTTACTGCGATTTGCTTCCCATGTGACTCGGAGTTGCGGTCCGAGAAGTTCATAGGCATTCTGTTCGGCCCTGGGAAGAAGAGGCACTTCTCCCAAATGACGACGTACTCGTCCCCGTCCAAGTCCGAGCCTGCATGCCAGACATAATGCTCAGAGGGCAGCACACATACTTAGCGGGGTCTCCAAAGGGAGCCAAAAGGACAGTTCCCATCATAGTGTAATAAATGCGCGGACATTTATTGGCAACCTTCACGCAACTCTAAGCCTGCCAGCCAAATCTCAAAATAACGATTATATAACAAGTGACACTAGGATGCCAATATAATACTTAAAGACCACACACAAAATGTACCACCCACGGGGCAAGAATACTTGAGGAGCCAAAACTGCACTCGCTCGGGCGTCCTGAAAACGTCATGAAATCGGGCGCAGCACTGACGCGCCCTCCATAGGGAAACTTTGCTAGCGGAAAAAGAAACACGCACGCGCTGCCTTCGCTATGCTCTCGTTCAAAGCCACTCGGCATCCGAATCGCTGTTTGCGTCCAAGTGAATGTGTTCCGGTCGTTTTGGTGCGTACTCGTCGGCTACAAATTTTAACACGACAGCGTTTAAAATGCTAGTTTTGCAGAAATACCGGCATTGGCGTCATCGATTCTGACTGAAAAATTTACGCTGTTCCTGACCGCAAAATATAGACTCAAAATGAACAGGCATGTTTACTTTGAGGCACCCAAGTATCTGTAATTGCATGTTTTCTGCAAATTCCCACCAGGTCAAGTTAACTTTTCTTCCTGTATGTGCGTATTTTTGCCCTTGAGCTGCGACATTTTTTTTGCGCTCTATCAACTCCGGACCGTGCAAAGATGCAATGAGTACTTTGTAAGGCCAATGTAACTTGAGCGAGTTGCTTTGATTACCACAAGCATTGCATGAAGCGGTCCCACGCACAAGAGTGCAGCAGCGAAAAGCGCACGTTTAGTACACTTACAGTACGCTTACGTGACCGGTAACAGCGCTAGACCCGTAAGCCGCAGATATGGTCGAGGAGGTAGTTCACAACCTACCTACATTATTTAAGATTTCTATCGCTGGCAGATTTGTCACGATGAAGTGCCGGTGCATTCGTTGGCAGCCGTCATCATGCTCCTGTGCATTTCCATGCAGTCATCATAGCGCTTGAGCCGAGAGTAATTACTGCATGTTCTACAGTTGATACACTTACCGCAAAGGCACAGAATCAGAAGTTGGTTACAGTAACATATGCGACCAATTGTTTGAAAAGATCGAATATTCAAGTTACTTCAAATATTCGAAATTTTCGAATATTCATTTCGCACACCCCTCAAATTCAATGAATTTCAATACGTAATTATATTCATCAAAGGAATCTGAACTTTCATTCAACCTCTCAAGCTTTTTCAAAATTGCTGCAAAGGTCAGTAACAATAAATAAAATATGTGGCCTGGCAGTAAAAGCAAAATGATATCGAAGTTCTCTTTATCAGTTCATGCATTTGAAGCAGACAGCTATGACTATAAAAGCTTACCACTCATGTGAGCTAGCTGTAGATGGATACGATAATGTATTTATTTCCGTTTTATTTTTCTAAATTTCATTTATATTATACGGGTACTGTATAGACAGAAGCACCGTGATTATAAGACCTGCCACGGTGGTCGAGTGGTTGTGGGGCAGAAGTGCGAACCCTGAGGTCCGCGGGATCCAATTGCACTTTGCAGTTACCGTAAAAACCAGAATATAGGTCACAATTTTTTTTCAAGAAAATGCAAATAAAAGTCAACCCTCGTTTTATATATCGGTCATTGGCAGAAAAAATGTGGAAGTCTCGCAACAATGGGCAACTGAAGTCCAAAGCCTCCACTGACATCATAGGGCATCAGCACAGGAGCCGTTGGGCTAGGCTAGGCAAGGCCTACAGTGTTCTAGCAATACCATATTGCCTCGGTTATCTGCTGTCAGTCTGCTGTTTTCTTTTTTCTAGTATGTCCTTCAGAAGTGAGTGGTAGTGGACGGCAGTTCCAGATTAGGCTTTAAGAAAAAAGTTATCGAGTATGCTGAAGCGCACAACAACCTGACGGCACGACGGGAATTCGGTCATCAGAGACAAACGTCCAATACTTGAAAAGCCAAAAGCAACGCATCACATCCTGAAGCAACAAAAAAGAAAAACTGTTTGGTGGATGGACTGCAGTGCACCCCAAACAGGAAAACGTTACTAGCCGAATTTGTCCGGGAGCTGCGTGCAAGGTCCCTATTCATAGGAGCGGGGTGCATCTGCGTAAAAGATCTCGAGATAGCGCACAACTCTGGGCTCATGAGGGTGCAATTTGAGAGATTCAGAATGGTGGGTGCGCCGAATTATGAAACGGAAAGGTTTTGCATTGAGGTGGCATATTTCGTCTTTCCGCAAATGCCGCATCAGTAACGTATAAGATGAAACAGAGGACGATGTACTCTGGGACCCTTCTAGTGAAAAACGGACATCGGACTCAAGTTTGGACGAGCCTGACTGACAGCACTTTAAGGCCTTTCGGCGTTAAACTACACAAGATTAGTGTCCAAATAAAAAAATGTCACCAGAGTGCAACTGGTTGTGTTGCCTTTTTACCAAGGTAAGGGTGCGCCGGGATACTTTGCGATATTTAAAAATTTCTTTTTTGGAGATTAAAAGTTAGCGGGATCAACCTATATTACGGTAAACCTATATTTCAGTTTTTACAGTACATTTTCACGGACGTGAAACTTGAAAGGCTTGTATACCATTGCTAAGACACAATGTTAAACAGCCCCAGGTTGTCGAAATTTCTAGGGCCTTCCCCTACAGCGTCCCTCTAATTATATCATGGTTTCAGTACCTAAAACCCCAACGATTATTATTCACATAAAAAACAGCGCCAATAACGAGGGACAAGAAAAGAAGGAGACGGACAGTGGCACTGTGATTATTAAGCATAATCACAAAGTGCGATTAGCCACCTATCTCCTCAGGCTTTATTAGTCTGATGCTATCGAACCTGCTAATGGCAAGATTTAAGATAGCAGTCATGAAACGAAGGCTCACCAGCCATTTCATCGGGGTGCTGCCTAGGTCCCTGCGCCGGGAACACAATGCAGTCGATGAAGTGTTGGAGCTCAGGCACGTCGACCACGGTGAACTTGCGCACGTCACCCGGGTGGAGGCAGGGGCACTTGGTGAGCCAGGACCAGTGCCTGTGATGACCGTCTTTTTGGGTGGTCCCTTTTGCTGCACGTGCGGACTGCGCATCTTGGTGCACTGCACAAACACCTGCAAAGAAAGTGGGGCAACTTTCGAGAGAAGTGAAAGTCTGCACAGGAATAACATGTTTTATAATGCAGTGCATGTTCAGATTCCCTGAAGGGAATCTGAACATGCACTGCATTTCGCATACAACTGTTAGGCTACTGCATATAGCCGCCAGATGATGGAGACAAGGAAGTCACAGGGGGGCAGCTATTAGTGACATTTAACTGAAGGGTCATCAATTATAAAGTAAAGGGAAAGGAAAGTGGATCTAAAGGTTTCCAATCAATAAAGACCCATCCCAAAATCTTTGCACTACACATGCAATGCTTTAAAAACCATCCTTATTGCAAGACCCATTGTTTTCTCCATGCAATCTGTTTCTGTATATGTAACACCCAGAGCATAACACACAGTCTTGTCTAGGGAATGTGAAACACTGTTTACTAATTAGGTGTAAACAAGCGCTACAGTCTTGTCGGGCTTGTCTAATGAGTGCTGCAGCTTGTCAATAAGAAATCACCAATAACTCATTTCTTCAATTGTACAACAGATGTTTCCTATAGGTGGAAACATGGCCAATCAATTATTACACGCCACATATCCTACCTGGCAAAAAGAACATTGCACACTCACTTCCGTGCCAACGGGAGGCACTGGTTAACACTCTAAGAGTTCCACGTTTAGGACAAGAAAGCAATTATAGAAAAAGTTTAAGACCAGGTAGCGTGCAGTGAACGAAAAATTAGTTTTAAGTTCTAAGGTGGTAAGGTTTGCGTGGTTGCAAAGTTTGGAAGCAGAATGCACGCATCGATACTTCTTGAATATGAACTTGGAAGCCAGCCTTTGAACTTTTTCGAGTTTATATCAGTTAGCAGCAGTGTGGAGGTTCAATACTACCTTAAAATATTTTATTCATTTATTTTATTTTTTATGATACTGTAAGCTCTCTCTTGAGGGCTCTTTCAGGGAGGGTACAACCAACTACAAACCAACCAATATACATCTATGTCAGATAGTAGCGCAATCAATTAATACATATGTAAGACTTTATCAAACAGACAAACACTGCCTGCACTTATAGCAATGCCTGGCTACGCATTACAAGGCTTAAACACAGCTGGGAGAAAGAAAACAAAGAAACTCAAACCAAGGAAACATGCAGGTTAATCATCTGACAGCTCCATTCCACAAATACACATCCAACAATTTTTCATATTGGCAAAGATCGCTTGCATTTATTACAACGCCTGGCAACGCATTCCAAAGCTCACTCATAGCTGAAAAAAAAACGAAACACATCACTTTGACAAGAAAACGGCTACTAAAACAAAGTCAGGATTAACCCGACTGCTTCGTTTCCCTCGCACTTTTAACTACAAATCTTTTAAGTAAAAATTTTTAGCTGTTCTTGCAGTATCCTGAAAAGAGCTTCCAACCGGTTCTTTCGTCTTCGTGCAGTGATTCCAGTTCACAGGACTCAGACATCTGCGTGACACAATTTAACCGGTGGTGGATCATGCACATGAAGCAGATGGCATAGCGTTGTACTTGTACTTTTTCTAATTTTGTTTTCAGGCAGTCTTGATGAGGACTTCACACGAATGAGGCATATTCTAGTAGTGGTTTAACGAAGGAAAGTTTTGTAAGCTACAAGTTTTATATCTCGCATAGCTTGATGTAGTTTGTCTTAATTAGGTGTAGTTTTTGTCTCAATTATTGGTCGTTCTAACATTTTGTACACCAGATTTTTAATTTGGGGTGTTGCACCACGTAACCTTCACCTCAGTCCCCACTGAGCTTTATTTGAATTTCTACGGGCGACGTCTTTGAGAGTCTTCTACCTCAAGACTGCAAATATCCAGTTAACATCAAGCGAAAGAAACAAATCTGGGCTGGCCATGTAATGTGCAGAACAGAACCGGTGCACAGTAACAACAACAGAATGGTTACGAATGCATCGAAGGCTCACTTGAGTAACTGACAAAGTTTAAAAACTTGACAGGGATAAAATGGAATTGTTTCACTCATGATAAGGTAAACTGGAGATCACTGGGAGGGGCCTTCGTCTAGCAGCCGACTCAACAGTCCAAGAAAGATGATCATGATGATGATGGTAATGTTGAAAATTCCTGCCACCAAGGATCATTTGGCAGAGCACTAAATCTATAAAGTGAAGGTTGGGTGCTCCGTTCGAACCGGCAGAAAGTCGTATTTTTGTCCCCATTATCTAATTTTCCGTTTACACTCATACCTCAATATAACGAACCCAAATATCATGAAATACCACTTATGACAAAGTTAACAAAAAATACTTGTGATAGATAGTGTTAGGAATCTACCTTTACAATACATTCTCGGATATAATGATGTTATTTTTGTGTATTTTTGCTACAATGAAGTCTGAGTGTACCGTGAAAGCCCGCATGTAGCTCTGACCCACATATAGTCCGGGGTGCAATTTGGGGATCGCAAACAGAAGAAGAAAAGTTTTCACCCGAATATAGCCAGAATGAAACGAATAAATGCATTTATTGACACACTTCATTCATCTTCGTCGTCTGACGCACCTCTTCCAAGCTCCCTTGTCGGAAATGTTCTCCTACAGCACATCATCCTCAGTAGAATAAAGCGCGTTTATTGTACAATATAAAAAAGCTTTGTGGCATGTTGCGTGTGTTCCTTATGACAGCCTTACAAGTCTATTATCTGGTCAGTTCAATGTTCTCCCGTTTCATTTCAATTAGGAGTGGCGATGAAGTATAAAGAAAGCTTGAAACGAGACCACACTGGATTGATCATTCATCTTTGGAACTTAAGAAAACCACACCACCTCAACTATGACATTCGAGAGCGTGAAACTCAGGCTGTCCCTTTTTCACGAACAAATCATGGAAAAGACCGGCTGCATATCGTATATCACTACTGGTTAACAATCTTGAGGGGGGAAACCTTAAGCTAATTTTCACTTTGCGTCGGATTCTAAAACAGTATTTTCTTAGCCGCGCGGGTATATGCGAGTATGAGAGTATGACACATATTTTATTTCGATTTTGTCAGAGAGTAATCTTACATACTTTTATGTATGCGGAAATCCGTATGGTTTCACCATGCTACACTTTTACGAAGGTGTTCAGAAAAGTTGTGTACTGCTCGCAAGAAAAACGTCAACTCGTAAATTGTAATCTAAACATTTTCACGTTCTGGAAGATTATCCTCCGCCCCACCGTGTTGGTCTAGTGGCTAAGGTACTCGGCTGCAAACCGGCAGGTGGCGGGATGGAATCCCGGCGGTGGCGGCTGCATTCCCGATGAAGGCGGAATTATTGTAGGCCCGTGTGCTCAGATTTGGGTTCACAATAAAGAACACCCGGTGGTCGAAATTTCCCGAGCCCTCCACTATGGCGTCTCAATGGTTTAGGGCCGTTAAACCCCAGATATACATCATTCATTCAGATGGAACATTAAAAACATGAGATAATAAATAAACATTTACTCGCGAATGTCGGAGTGCTTCCGCGCATTTTATTCGAGCTAAATATTGAACCTCATCTGACGCATTATAACTATGGGTCATTGGGGTCTCGTTGGGACCGCGATCAGACCATAACATTACCGAACAGGATTCGATTACAAGCCCACATTAACAACCATATATATGTATCCTCTTCAATCATCAATCAACCATAGGTGGCTCCGTATATTACCTTATCAGCTCTTATCGGGAGCTCCAAGGTTCATGCATTATACTCATTGGGAACGCTCGGGTGTCCATTTCCTGCATGTTGCCGAGGTTACGGGTTCTTGACCCTGATTACTCGAGAGATTGAATGTTGAGCTCCAACACTTCCTACGTTATGGGTAAGAGTTGTTATTTTTCCACGTAGCTCCACGGACCTGTGTGTCCTAATACAGGGTGTTTCACATTACAAGGACCAACAAATAAAAGTGCTTAACCACAATTGATAGAAACTATCCACAAAGCACATACCGTCATCTGCAACTCGTTTTAGATTTTTCATACCACACTTGACCAGAATAACAAATAAGATTAACGATGTGAATTTTTCGATATTCATTCCATGGCCAAATGCATCTCGTTACAATGTGGAAAAAACACAAATGATACAGTTCCTTAGTGACAGATGGCTGCATGGCAATATTTTTTTGCCTTTTGAACAACACGCGAGAAAAATCAAAGGAAATCACGTGAGTGCACTCGAATAACACCCGTTTTTCGAGCGAAAGGGTCTTGAGTGTGGACCTTGCAAAATAATTGGTTGCGGCTCAACAAATCAGTTTGCACAGCGCATCAGCAATTTTGGCGACACACGTCAAGTGAGCGTCGCCGACAATAATATATATTATTCTCGGCAACGCTCACTTGACTTGTGTCAAAATTTAATGTACTTTTATGAACAGGCTAATGTCATTCGACATCACAATTAATAAACAGTCTAATATCAGTCTCATGCGCTTTTCTAATGTGTACCTAATGTGAGTCTAGTAGTAATTGGCCACCGTTAGTTATAGAGCTATGACACTAGAGTTTCTGATGACTATAGTCTAGCGTAAGTCTTTAGAGGCCCGACATGAGAGTTTCTGATGACCATTGGCTAGCGTTAGCCTGTAGAGTTTTGACATCTGAGTTTCTGATGAGTTTCTAGTGAAGTGCCATCGGGCATATGCATTAGGCTGATATCAAACGTCGCATTGTAGACTAAGGCCCTATGCCGACCGAAAGCAGATCAATAAGTCACTTCTTTATTAATATGAACGTGAGCGCACATTACAAGATTGTAAAGGAAATACAATCAGACCATTCCCACCAACGAAAGGATCATTCTTTTTACAAGTCAGAATCTTTCGAGTACGATAAATATTGCTGCAAATATATAATGCCTGCATTTGGAAACACATATTACATTGTCAAGCAATTCAGTTCTGATAGGACAATAATTGGAGCTAGTTCGTCCTTGTATACAATTCTTGCAAAAGTGCTGTTTTATATTCACAAATAAAGAAACACCAAATGAGGCATTTCCAGAAATAACCACATTTGTATTTAATTTTCGACTTTGCACTGATGACAGGGTCTCCTGTAGCGCCGTCGTAGTGGCATCGCTGCTGTAATTAAAACATGCAAGAGAGAACATGACAACTTAGAAGGCACTGAAGCAAACATGTTAGCACAGCACATGAATAGATATTGCAATTGATGAGTTATGCCTTTTAAAAATAGTGATATATATTTATAAGGTATATTAAATAATCCATCTGAATTCAATGTCTAACCACATAGCTTGACTTCATGCTGCGTTAAAAAAACTAATCACTATACATCAGTTCGGAGGGCTGCCGATTCATCAGTAATTGAAGAGAAGCCAGCTATCACGAAGGAATCAGCTCAGTCAGCTTCTCTTAGGCAATATTGCAGAATAACCTCCTTTCACGACTTCAATGGCCCACAATGTATGACTACGGCATGTAACAGTTGGTCTACTCCAGATCTTTGTATAGCACAAAACTTCCACATTAAAATCTCTCTTCTTTAACAAATAACTATTGAGAACTCATGCTCAGAGGTGCAAAGTCATAGGCATGCGCAGGGTTTCCCTACACTCGGATGGCAGGAAGATTCACCACGGCACCCCCACCCCCCCTACTAAGTTAAGTAAGCTTCCAATTTTGATGCCCCCCGTCTTAGGTACAAGTTGGGGGTGAGAGGGCTGCCCCCCCTCCTATGCGCACGACTATGTGCAAGGTGAAATTGAGTATCAAAGAGGCACATAAAATGTAGAGCTACATCAAGGTAATACAGCTACACAAGTCTAGTGAAAACAATAAAAAATTGTGCTTTTAATAACCTACAATATATTACACAGATATGCATGTTGTAACATGTTACAGGTCGTTTCTACACATCTCTCTACAAGCAACAAATCAGAGGAAGCAAGCAAAACATTTTTGTACCCTTGATTACTTTTGCATACTATTCAATAGCTAAAGATACATTCTTTAGATACCGTGAAGAGGTGACAAAAGTTTTATAAAAAGTAATCTTTTTACCTAGCTCCTTGCTTTAGAGTGCATAATTGCCCATGTTCACTAGCCAGTATTGCAAAGTATGAAATTGATCGCTGGTCATTAATAAGCACAAGAATCCACACTAGGGTGTGTTGGCACTTGCTGAACGTCTTGATAGGACAAGGATTGTGCATGTATTTCCTGCTGTTGAAATTGTTATAAAGAGAAATTTTAACAGATGGAAAAACATGCACTATCAAAAGGGCCGCAGCGTTAACTAGCACCACTTTGTGTCGTCTCCCTTTTCTCTCTTCGTATTTTGCCGTACCTTAGAAAAGTTTCTAGGCGATGAATTACCAACCTGAACAAATGTTTGCGTTAATCAAGTATTTAAGGAAAGAGCACATCACAGTGTTGAACTCATGACTATTTTAGATCATGCAGATGACAAAAATATCACCTGAGCCCACACTTCACAGAGATAACACAATTTAGAGTGTATGTACGAGCTAAGCGAGGAAATAAAATGTGCACTCAGTAGTGAACACGTGGCTCGTGGCTTTCTGTGCATGTGCCACCGCTCAATGGTGCTCGCGGAACCAAAGTTGTCACCGTGGTATAGAAAGAGGGCGAAACCAGCTACGGAGCAGGCTTACTCCTTTCGGTCGCTAAAGATTTGGCATTTAGTTCAGAAAGTGCACACTGCCAGCGTGGTGCTGCAAGGATCGCACACTTTTGCATGCATACAGCCCGAATTTAGGAGACGGCGCGAACCATTTATATTGTGACGCAAGCACACGACGCTCTCGATCGGCGCCCTTCTACGATGGGGCACGTAGGCTGCGCAAGTAAGAAATTGGATACGGCCAAGATTTACCGCCTGAAATGCGCTCGTTGACATAATAAATAGCTGCAAAAAAGCATAAAAAGTTTTTCAAACTTTTTGTCATGACGAAAAAGAAAAGACCAGCCACGGGCCTGTTTCCGTGCAGAATAAAAACAATGACTTAGTACCTTGTTGTCTTTCTCCGAGCAGTGAATAGTGCGGCTATTCTGCGTGGCAAGCATTTGTAGAGCTGTCGGCCATGGTAGAACGAGCGAGCTTCTCGCAATTTCATTCAACAATAGGCCACAGTTTGCCCCTAACGACACTATTGCATGATATTATTTCTATGTTGCATGAAGGAAAGCACACAACACGTTTTCTTCCTTGTCGAGACAGAAACCACAAAGAAAACTTTTCATGCTTTTGTGCAGATGTTTATCATGTCTACAAACGCGCACAAGGTACAGTCTACTAACTGAATCTGCGTCTTAATTGCACAGCATGCGTACTACATTGCCTAAGCAAGCGGAACAAGAGGGTCGTCTGCTGGCGTGGCAAAAAAAGTGGTGCGCAGCGGCGAGCCAGTTCGGTCGACATGCGAGCGTGTGTGAGCCTTGCAGCGCTGCCCTGGCAGTGTACACCTGGTGAACTACAGGGCGACAATTTCGCAATTGGAAGGAGTAGTCCTGCTCCATAGGTCTTCCCCCTATCGCCCTATATCACAACCAAACATATAGGTTCTACGCGCACCCACGAGCGGCAGCACATGTACCGTCGGCCACACGCTCCGGCTCCGAGTGTGCTGTTTCAATCCGCGAGTACTATACTTTCATAAGAGCATGAATTCATTCAACAATTTAACTTTGCAGTCCAACAAGGCTATTCAAGGCACTATCACACAGATTACACTTCTCTGTATGATATGCCTCCATGTTTTGTGAGCTGTGTGACATACACCATTCATGGTATTTTCATAGATTGTGGTGGGAACATGTTTTAAACAATGTGATGAAAAATGAGTATTTGCTGCCATCCAAGAAAAGCTGCCCCTAATCCAGATTATCAAACTATCAGGCATAACGATTATATGAGAAGGCTTTGTTAGAAAGGAATAGGTATTTGCATGTTGCACGATGTTACTTGAAACAAGATTGCACTACAAATCTGCTCATACACGTGAAAATTTCAAAACGAGCTGAAACAACAACCCCTGTAACTTCCTTAAACACGAATTCACCAACTTCTTGTGACAGAATGTGCACACTGCAAAAGTGTGCTCATCTAAATTCATTAAATTTTTGACTACAATGTTGTTTGCTGTCCCTTTAAAAAGCAGAAAAAATGGATGACACTTCTACTTGTAAACAAAGAACTTTTTAAAAAATCTTTGATTTCCACTAAAAAATTTTAGGTTAAATCAATCATCATGACAATAAGCGAAACATGACTATAAGTAAGATTTCACTGCACACAGTTGCATGACAGTCGAAAAATTGATGTTGATGGACAAAACTTGAAAATACCAGCAAATCCTATAAGAGAAATTGTCGCTCCAGCCAACTTTCCAACTTATGTGATATTTAGAAAAATGTAACACAAAGACCATGAGAGAGGATGCATCACGTGCCCTAATTTTATATAAAATTGTTTATTTCAACCGAAGCACTAAAATATATAGCATGAGCATCACGCTGCAAATTTTTGTGTTTCCGTTGCAATAACCCATTTTGTTTAAAGTGCCCCAGTCTCATCCTTGTTTTATATTGAGGTAAATTATAACTAATGTTTAACAAACAATGCTGAATGTTTTCTCTTGAGCAACCCTTTAACAAGAACTCTTGCCTTGGTCAAGACAACAGAGAGAAAGAACAGCTGTTCCCATTATCAAGACGCCTCCGAGTGTCACAAAGCACAACGTCTGCTCCGGCAACATTCCATGTTCAAGGAATACTGCACTGAAGTGCACGATATAGGCTTACCACACCTAAGCTAGAAGACAATGTATGCTATATCTCAATAGGTGCTATGTGTCCAAACTATCACTCTGTGGTAACAAAAATAAATGCCTACCACTTAATAAGGCTCGTTAGGGTTTGCACGAAGACCGCTCCAATCGTGCACTGCAAACTTTCCTGTGTGGGGACCATGGACTGCTGTCATCGCTGATACATACATAAAAGATACCACAAAAGATTACTTTCACACACAACAAACATTATATCACCCACAGATAGCGAGTACCAAACATGTCTCAGCAAAGTGTATACTGATACATTCAAAGGTAAATCCTTGAATAAAGGAATCAGGGCACAATCAAAATAGGCAAATTGGACTAGCCCCTTCTTGAAGACATTTGGCAGAGTGCCACTGAAGGTTTTGCATTAACAAAACTGCATAATAACACTACGCAGAGCATTCCAATGTGTATGGGCGATCTAAAGGATGAAAACAATATTTGCAGAGTGCATGGTCTATGCGAACATGGCGTGTGTAAGAGCGAACCATACATATTATATTGCATCATAAGTGTAAGCTATTCCGGAAACAAACTGCTGGTACTCTGAAGTAATTCCCATGTAGTTTGACTTTTGTTCACACAAGCTATCTGTAGAATTTCTTCTATTACTTAAGCCCTTCGCAAAAATAATTATATTCTGAAACTTTCTGTCAACATCTGGAAACGTATGAATAAGATTTTTTTGCTTCTAATTTGCTGCCTCACAAAAGAAAGTAAATTCTAAAATCCCGAATGCTACACATAGGTTACACTACCTTGTCACAAAAGCAAGTAGGTGATATCAGTACAACACAAATGTAAAAAAGAAAGCACAAAAATACAACTTGAAGCACCACACAATCAAGCAACAATCATACTACATGAGCACAGTGTAAGTTATTTCTGATGGACAACCTGGTATGCTTCAAGGTAAAAAACAAAGATTTATATAGCTAACAAAAGTACACACACATATTGCAACAAAGGGTGTCATGTAATAGCTTAATTAACTAAATTAAATTAATATATTATACTAACACTCGGTATATACATATCTTCAATGCAGCAGTAGGAGTGTATTCTTAGTCTCAGCACATAGTGTAGATTACTGAAATACGTATACTTCAAGTTAGCTTTTTTATAATATTTATGAGAAATTCTAACCACAGTGAAATTGCATGGATTTCTGGCACAAGGATTCGGAGCGCAGCCACGAAAACATCCTTCGTGTGTGCTTGACAGAGCTGTGCGTTTCTCCATCTACGTGCCCAGTCATGTGATTGTTTTGCGCGTAAAACCGCACAAACTATGGAGTTGGGTGAACGTGAACTGCTCTCGCGACACCCGTATGTTTAAAAGCAGACACTTTTACAGGAAAGAGCAATGGAAAGAAAAATGGCAGGTGTAACCTTAAGAGACAAGAAGAGAGCACAGTGGATTAGGGAACAAACGGGGGTTAAGGATATCATGGCTGAAATCAAGAAGAAGAAATGGACATGGGCAGGGCATGTAGCGCGTAGACAGGATAACCGCTGGTCATTAAGGGTAACTGACTGAATTCCCAGAGAAGGAAAGCGGCTTAGGGGGAGACAGAAGATTAGGTGGGCAGATGAGATTAAGAAGTTTGCGGGTATAAATTTGCAGCAGCAAGCACAGGACCGGGTTAACTGGCGGAACATGGGAGAGGCCTTTGTCCTGCAGTGGACGTAGTCAGGCTGATGATGATGATGACTTTTACAGGGCAGCAAGGGATCAAAGGATAATCTCGTGCAGTCAACAGCCAAGGAATAACAGCACGACAAGAGGCTTGCACGACCGATGGATAGATCGCGTAGTGCAACGCGAATCTTTAAAACATGCAATCAATGCACACAGTGACTGTTTATTACGGTGATATAAAATAAGCCACTTCAAAACATACCTGCCTATCGGGGCTCTGGTTTGTCGTCCTCGCTGTACCAACAAACCGCCCGGGCAATCGCTTCCTGCATAGCATTTGTCACGCAATGAAATAACGCAGTTACGTAGTTCAGCGCCTTTCTTCAACTTACCAAAGTTTTGGCATTGGCTGTGCACTCTTCAGTCGCCCGTCAAAAAGCTCACGCTCTCGCATAACATCAGTCACCGCTTGTCACACCACGGGGTCGTGGATAGTCTTTGGAAGTGCACTCGAAATTAAATCACGTGAACAACACGAGTAATCGATAAATAGAGGAAGAAATCACTTTTCAGAGCGAACACAAAGGCGCGCGTCCGATGGGGCTGTTTGAAGCGGCAACGTACGGCGAGGCATCATCCGCCACTCGATCAACGAAGCAAAACTTCCCGACACGCGGAAACTATCCCGTAGACGAATACCAAAGAGGATAAGTATACGTTGCAGGCAATATTTATCAACACGGTAATTATGTAACCGCGGACTTGCTGCACATGTCTTTGCGAGAAGCTGGTAGTGAGCCCGCAGTACAACGAGGCCTGTTGGAACTGCTGATTGACAGACTTAACCAAAATGATGGTGCAGGTGGCAGAACCAACAAGTCGCTATACAACTACTTCACAAAAACAATAAAATGTATTTATAACTTTTCAAGCCAAATGAAGCTTTCTTTATCATTATTAGTTTGCAATATATGTAGTTGTATGTATTTTGGTTTGCATAACAAAAAAGTTTCACAACTCATTTCAAAAGCGATGGTCATGTCTGAGTCTCTGCATCACATTGCCACTAATTACAGACCTCAAGGGCAATGCTTTTGCAGCCACGGCTTTGATCGTGTGCAGAAAAGAATGAATGGCATGCATTCCTGCCCTACAGAGAAGAAAGGTGTCTGACCGGGTGTCCGTTCCTTTACGTATCTACGCAGTGGCGTAACCAGGCGTTGGCACACCGAACTCGTTACCTTTTTCTGCCTCCCCCTTCTCCGCGCCTTTCAGGCGAAATTTTTTTTTTCGCCGTGGCAAATTGGAGCTAAGGGACTCCCCCACCCCCCTTCCCGAGAAAAACAAGGGATTTTTTCCTTCCACACCCTTGTTTTTTTTTAACTTACGCCGCTGTCTCTACGTGACAGGTAGCGTTGTGACAGCAAAACAGTGGCGGGGTAAGAGGCATGAACGCGCTTTAAAACTTCTCTCTCCCTCTCCATCACGCCTTCGCTCTCCACCACCTACCGGTGGCAGGGAGGGGAGAGAGGGGCACACATGCGGCAGCTGCCACTCCCAGCCGTATTCTTGATGAAAAAGTGTGACAAATAAATACGCTTTCAAATGCTCACTTAACAATACGATGAGCCCTCGGTGTCCACTGATCAGCTAATGTGACTATCCTCCTCCATGCAATTGGCCAATTGGCACGTCTATGTAACTGTTTAGGGTACCGCTTCAGTGTAAGCGATCGGTGCTATGCTTGTTAGTTTTAAATACATACTCAATGTTTATGCGCGCAAGGTGGTGGAAAGCAATCCTGATGCCCCAGTAAATTATTCCTCCACATCGCGCTTCTGGCTCAAAAATCTCATCAATAATAATAATAATATTAATAATAATAATAATAATAATAATAATAATAATAATAATAATAATAATAATAATAATAATAATAATAATAATAATAATAATAATAATAATCGTTTTTAGATGCGCCTGTACAACCTCATAATTGTTTCTGGGCACGCTACAAAAGTAAGTAAATAATAAATCATTGAATAATAATAAAATCGCAAGCCTTAGATGCCTTGATAAATGAAAAATTTGATTGTTGGCAGCGTCTCGCATCCTGCACTGTAGGGAACGACAGATGCATGCAAAAAATAATCACCACGAGATGACGTGTCATCATAGCGTGACATGATAAAGTCGTTACATCGCACCCAATAGCTTACAGCTATTGGGTGCTCATAGCTATCATAGCTTTACAGGCTGGCTGGCTGATTGGCTGCGCAAAACAGTGTCTTTAACCGTGGAGGCAATGCATAACCACATTAGTTGCAGAAAGTTTCCGAAGGGCGGCAGGATGAACACATTGACTGATTGGGGAAAAAAAAGAGATGCCTATCACCTTCGAGTTGTCTTACGTGAATGCAAAAGGGTACTGGATTATTAATAATATTATCATTATTATTAATAATGTCATTGTTAATAAAATTATTCTTCTTATTATTATTATCATTATTATTATTATGGTATTGTTATTATTATTATTATTATTATTATATTATTATTATTATTATTATTATTATTATTATTATTTCCCTTATGGTCTAGCATACTTGCACTTAAGCACGTGTACGAAGACATCATAGTGTCAATGTTATATTTACTCAAACATGGTCGAAAAATCTATGGGATTACAAGCTGTTTAGTGTTTTAGATTTCCGAAAGACAACATGTACGTGAATGTCGAGAACAGCAGGTAATTGAATTCGACATAGGTGCACGTTAAGAAATCACAGATCGTCGAAATTTCTGAAGCACTATGCTACGGCGATCTTCATAATCATATAGTGGTCTTGGAATTTAGAATTCTTGCGAATATTACATTTAGTAGTAAAAATTGAGTTTTTGTTGGCTATAAAAGATTAACGCAAATTTTTCTCATTGTGATGTGCTTTGACATTAGGACACGCACTGGAAAATCTGCGTACTTTGATCACAAGAAATCCCGGTGCATGTTGTCATCTGAGTCTCGATTGCACAACTGATGCTAAGAGACATTAGGCTTTGCAGGTCTAATGTCAATCTAATGACTCATTAGGTGCGCATTAGCCGCACAATGCACTCTCAAAGCCCCACTGCGGTGGTCTAGTGGCTAAGGTACTCGGCTGCTGACCCGCAGGCCGCGGGTTCGAATCCCGGCTGCGGCGGCTGCATTTCCGATGGAGGCGGAAATGTTGTAGGCCCGTGTGCTCAGATTTGGGTGCACGTTAAAGAACCCTAGGTGGTCTAAATTTCCGGAGCCCTCCACTACGGCGTCTCTCATAATCATATAGTGGTTTTGGGACGTTAAACCCCACATATCAATCAATCAATGGACTCTCAAAATTCATTTTCATAAGATAAGTAATTGATAGGTGAACACGCGCGTAATCATTTTGCTTGAGCCATGGTTCAGAGCACTGGAATTCAGTAGTGCAGTTAAGTGGTTTCAAGCCATATTTTGTGGATTTTCATTGAAGCCATCCAAATCGTTGAAAGAGCCAAATCTCCATTAAACATATAGCACGTTGCCAAATTGACCGTTTTGGAATGCGTTCTACAACCTATTCAACCGCTCATGTCTCTAAGTGAATATCTAAAATGATGCAATATAAATTTTAATAAATTACTAATATACGCCAAAAAAATTGCCCGCAGCTTCCCTCGGGGGAACACTGAGGAGGATGCGGAGCATATAATTGGTTAACGGGGTGTTAAAGTGCGACTTATTTGGGTCGATGGCTAAATTGGTTAACGTGGTTGTGAAATGGGGTGTTAAATTGCGACTTACTTGGGTCGATGGCTAAATTGCTTAACGTGGTTGTAGGAGGGGGTGTTAAATGAGTGAACACGTACACACGTATGCGAAAGGGCGGCGCTGGTCGAAGGGACGTCGATCATTGTGTTTGTGGATTCGTTGGAATTCATTTCACCGCGACCTTGGACGTCGACGCGCCGTACAAACCAACCGACCAGCGGCAACTGAGCGAGCGAGCGCCGACCTTGAGTATATATACAGCGCGACGGCGCATGCGCTGTCAGCTGTCGAATGTTCTCGAAGGAGAAGCGCGCGCGCGGCACAGATGGCGATGGCGCGACGGCGCATGCGCTGTCAGCTGTCGAATGTTCTCGAAGGAGAAGCGCGCGCGGCACAGATGGTGGGCGACGGCGCGACGGCGCATGCGCGCGCGTCAGCTGTCGAATGTTCGAGAAGCGGTGCGGACGGCGCACTACAAGGCGCGAGTAAAGATGCTTCCGCATCTAAAAAGCCGGGCGTAGCTGCCACTAGTGGCGCAAAGCACTACCCGTCGGGGAGCTGACCAGTTCCTAGCTGGTGACACAGTGACGCTAAGTTTTACGAAATAGTTGTGCCAGCTAAATGACAACAAGTTTTTCGAAATAATGCCAAGTGAGATGAAGTTGTAGTCAGGTTTAGCGCAGTTGCATCTCGCCGTTTCGGCCTTACGACGACATGGACTATAATCAAACTCATCAAGTCCAGCAGTCTCGCTTCGCAGCACACCGCGATTCCCGCTAAGCGGCTTCCTCATCGGCAGTGCTCACCTTCTTCCGTCTCCACAAGTCCGTCTGGAGCCACCAGCACGCAGCGACTTTATGCAGAACGAAGGAGCGCATGCGCAGTGTGCAGGCATGCGGGCTGGTAGCGGAGCAGTGCAACTGTGAATCCGGTTCCTTGGGACCACGCCGAGACATCATCGCAAGCGTGGGATCGTTTCGTTAGGCACATTACGGGCGACTTACACTGCTCTTTTTTTAAATACCCTAACTTGCCCCAGGTTACAGCAAACTGTATGTTTTTGGTTTTATTCATTCGCGTTTGATCATTTCATAAACATATCCTTGGTTCTCATTACGTGGAACACATGACGCCGTAACGTCACAGAGGGATGGGTGAATTCACTGGGGAAAAAGAATGAAATTGCTTAGTCAATTATTCAGCGAAGCTTGCGCGGATCCGACTACACAATTTTTTATTAGATGCGAGGGCTACGATTGAGTAAAAAACTAAAAGCCATTAAGTCAGCGCGCTCACCATCAGTCGACGTTGCCACGGCCACGAAGATGCTGTTTGGCCGGTGCTGCCCAGTGGACGGGAACGAGGGCGGCAAGATGCGACATCTCCGGTGAAGTTGGCGGCGTAAACGCGTGCATGGTACCCACGCGGAGTTGCCTGGCTGTTCTCCCAGGGACCCGGCATTCCGGTACACAGCAGCCTTCGATCACGGCCACTTCTTCCTGGTGCTCTCGGAACGCAAGGCATACCCCGTTGTCGCTGCTTGCGTTGTCTTCTAGAGGCTCTCAGAGAAGCTAGCTGGGGTTGGGTAGTTGATGCCACGTCACTCCTGCTGAACACTGATCTGGCAATCCCAGTGTTCTTGCTCACAGGATTCGAGCGCGTGGGCCAATAACAGCGCACCACAAGGGCACACACCGTTCAGTGGACCAGTAGGACACCAAGTGGCTGAATCGCGAAATAGCCCGTTGGTTAATTTCTTCAAAATTATGACACATACCCTCTCTGGCGGATTAGGCAAGACTGCGTTCCGTAACCTTCAATAAATCTCACTAATACGTATTTTAAATCAAGAAATATCGGACGTCGCCACTCTTCGTCATCGTCGTTCTCTTTTTCATTTTACTAACCACTCTATACGCTGCTTGTGTTTGCACGTCTTTTTTTTCACTCTATTCGCCATTGTGTTTCAGTGGCTATAGTGCGTTATTGAAGGCCCGAAGGGTTCGGGCTCAAATCACAGCAATGGCGGCCACATTTTAGATGGAGGTGAAAATACTTGAACCCCTTCTTTTTATATTTAGCTGCACATTGAAGAACTTGAATAGGTTTTGATTTCGTGAGCTCCTCCATCATATTTTCTAATAATCGTGTCGTAGTTTTGGGCCACTAAACTCTAGCAATTATTTTAATTATTCTTTTTCACATAACACTGACTCAAAATTTGTCAGAATTTCGGGAGTCTAGGTTCCGTTGCAAAGCGCAACAGATGTGGCAGTGGTGATGTCGGTAGAACCATCTTGCTTGAATTTTTGTGTATTTTTAGTGTTTTCTTGGGTTAAAGACTTTGGTTCTGCGTAATCGCCAAAATACGGATGAACCGACGCTGCCATAAGCCTGCTGCACCGCCAGACAGATCAAGATAACTTGTACAGCTCTACTGAAAGACATCGCCCTTGTATGTTATCGATGGGACCTTCTGAAAGCGAATGTTATACTGGTGTTTAAATGAAACGAATAATTATTTATGGCTGTGCTGATGGTTGCATCTTTGTATATTTATATTTTTGGGGGTTGGTAAATTGACTTTGGTGTTTTTAGTGTACTTCTAGCCTGGATGTCAAACGAGTTTTTTTTTTGCTTGCTGAGGGGGGAGTTATGTATTGGTGAGACGTTATTTGATGCAACTGCCCCTTTTTCAGACCATTGAAAGCCGTCATGCTCGTTGGTCTTATTGCTGGCACTCCGCTACCAATGCATTTTTTTAAAGTTTACTAGCTAGTGTTAGTTCTGAAAGTGACTTTTTTCATATAGCTTCCAAAGAGAATGATGTATACTTGGCCTGAAATGAAGGGCTTCAAGTGACCTTGTTTTTGAAGTGGACAGAAAGTAATCATTTTTTATTCCGAAAACTGTTGGACTAAGATTGTGTTATAAGGCGAACACAACAATAACATGAAAATGGGAGTTAAGCAAAAACAACATCTATACAATGCCCAACAAAAACAAAGGTATACTCACAACTTAACAGTATTATCAAAATATGAAGCGAATGCTATAAAACCAAGTCAGGCCGTCAGTGCAATGAAACAACTAATTGGTACTTCAACAACATTAGCTGTTGCTGAAGTGGGTTTTCATGCTACGTGGCAAAAAAACGTTTTTCTACTATGCGCAAGAGTGAGCAAGCAAAAACATTAACAGTATAGTTGTGTAATGACGCTACTATGCGAAGCTCGAAGGTTCCTGCAGAGGTGCACTACACCACTGTGATGACAGGGCTTGTTTTGTTGCTGGAGGTAGGAATGAGAATGCACATGCGTGAATATCTAGCTGAGGCACAATAAACATGAAACCGTCTTTGAGAGTTCGTTTCAGATAAGGCGTTTTTTACGGGGAAATATCAATAATAAATTGGTGCTTGTAATGTAAACATTTCAATTTTAGGCTTGTAACTATGGGCGCCGTCGTAGTAACAGTGGTAGTTTATGCACTTCGAGCACCACTGCTACGGAGTGAGTCGATCAGTGTTTAGGAAGGATAAACCTCGCAACCCTTTGGACCTTTTTCAGATCATTTATTAGAGGTACTTGAAACGCATCTCATATAACGTTTTCATATTGCAGCGTTGGCCTAGTTTGGGTTAAAAACGCGGCTAGCATGCCAGGTTAGGATGTCTGCTTGAACCTTCTACGCAGAAACTAATGTTCATTTTTGGCAGCAATAGAGATTTATTCACTTTATTCAGAGATACCGCGCTTTACCAAAATGCGTGTAAGCAGCAGGGCCGTACAACTTGAAAAAAAAAATTTTCGTTAATACAGCACACTTGATCTCAACAAAAAGAATTGCGTTCTACTGAGTGATATGATTTTTCCAGCTTATATTTGTAGCAATAGTTATTCCTTATTATTATGCGTATATATTTTAGTAAGAATTTCAGAGTTAACAAAATATTTACAATCCTCTTCATGTATTATTTTCTTCTATACCCTGAAGACATCTGCCACGACGCTTCAATCGCAGCCAGAAGGTACTACTGCGTCGGTGTCCGCCTTTAAAAGAGACATTTGTGATGTACACCTTTCTTCGCAATTCGAAACCACTGCCTCGCCCCCTGCCTCAGACAGATCTTCCTAAGCGCTTTTTTACAGCGAAAGCTGTTATGAAACTACAACTCGGGTCACGCGCAGTTGTTCACCGCCAGCGCTGGTGTCCGTAACTATACATTGCGCGAAATTAGAAAAAAAACCTGGCATCAAAGACACGATGGGGCTCAAACCCCGGTTCTACTCGATGCAGCCCTGCATTCTGCCACTGAGCTACGCCGGTGCTTGTGGTTAGCTTGCAAACTTGCTTTAGGCATTCTTGGTGTCGGGAAAGCAATCGTGTTAATACAACTGATAAAGCGTTGTAAAACAGCGAAAGAACAGCCTGTCGTCGCACAATGCGAATAGCGTAACGATTAGCCGTGCAATTCTCCAACCCATTAGAAAATATTCTTGTTTCCCTATTAACTTTGTCACATACCCACTTCAGCCTTTATGCCTCATCGTCTTTAGCCACTGCATGAACAATTGGTCCGGAAATATTCGCAAGTGTTTAGCGGATAACAAGCTTCTCAGAATAATGACGAAGAATAGCATAGTGAATGCCGGTCTAATACCGAAAAGTTTATTATTAATGCCCCAGTGGGCATCAAGCAAGTGTGCTTGCAATACTTATCCAATGAGTGCTTTGATAAATGCCCTGAAAGGCCGCTCTTATAGCCTTTGATGTGACTGTACTGCGACTTCCGTGCAGACATGATGTCTTTTTTTATCCCTCAGGTCATTGCTCTCGCAGTGGATTAGACAGTCGTCTGCATAGAATGGCATAGTAATGCCTTCGCTAATACCTGAACTGGTGTTATGGATGTACGCCATTTCTAAGCCATTTAAATTCACACCACGTTCATCTGTATGGAATGGAATGAAAAAAACTGTAGTTCAGTCCTGCAGGACACGCTTTGCGCGTAGTGGGCGTCTCCCACGTAGGGACCAACAGGGAGTACCTGGCGGCCGCTTCGTGGGTCTGCTGAACGGCCCATTGCTAGTCGGCGAGAAGTGAGCTCCTGAGGGACCTCTCCCACTTGCTTAAGGTAGAGTCGGGAGGAGTTGTTCTACACTCCCAGAGCGTGTGTGCGAGTGTCACTGTGTGTCCACATGATGAGCATGTGTCGCTGGGTTATGAGTCTGGATAATAAACGTGAAGCCTGGCAAGGTTTAGGTACGTGTGTGTCTGTAATAGGCGCAGGGTTAATGCCTGCGGTCGGTTAAGTTCCTCGTCGTTCCTGGGTTGTTACGAAGTGTCAATCACCTATGGCACATACCGGCATACCAGCGCCATATACCCGCCTGTGGTTATGTGCCACTGTCTGGCGGGAAGTGTTTGGCGACGTACGTGACGCGATTGTGACATTATTCATGTCCGAAGTTGACCAGCGCGTCATGTTCGTCAAACCATCTTTTCCTCCCATGGTAATTTTGGTCCACGCCAAATACCACGAGAGCACCCAAACGTAAGCAGATAGATAGATAAATAGATAGATAGATAGATAGATAGATAGATCGATAGATAGATAAATAAATAGATAGATAGATAGATAGATAGATAGATAGATAGATAGATAGATAGATAGATAGATAGATAGATAGATAGATAGATAGACACGCTCAAAGTCAGCAAAGTTCGCTAAGGAATGCTTCGCATTTCAGACAACGCATTTTTTACTATCTAAAAGGAACTAGTTAAATGCGTATGTACACAGCATGCAGATGAACGTGTATTGCACCCGGTGCACTGGTGATCACGGTTAAACCCCATCGGAATCAAATTTCTAAACATTGATTGGCGTCCTTCTGCGGCTAGTGTAAGATAGTCAATCACATCAGGCGTGACCGCGATCAAAAGTGCCCGTGTGACAGCGCTTCAGGTTATCACTCTCCAAAATATGAAATGGCTTAACTTACGCTGCACAGACACGAATGGTCCGTGGGTTGCCACTTGTCGCGCTTGATTTTTACCGGCCACACGAGTCGCCTTTTCGACTATTTCGGAAACCTGAACATCCTATAGTCGTTTAGCGAGAGGTTTGTGCACTGTGGCATGCGACACCTGGACATTTTGTCAGAGAAAACACCGCGCACGTGTCTCACTCAACAAGCCGGGACGACACTGGGGAGCCGAATGGCGGCCGCCGATCGAAAGGCAGCACTCACTCCTACAAAGGGAGACTCCACCCTGAAAGGGGGCGCGAGCATCGAGAAACCGTTAACATTCTTAGAGACAGAAAATACTTGATTGAACACAATGGGGCCCGCCATTTGATCTCGGTGGCTTTAGGCGGCGGCTCGTAGTCCCTGGACTCAGGCGGCATTCTCGGCCTCCGGATGGTCCAGAGTTGGTCCTAAAAACCATTTTTTTGTCTGTGTGTCAAAGTACCCCAAGAAAAAAATATCGTCTTTAAAACAAATGTAGCGGCAACCGCACCCCTCCGGCTCTGCCTCCGCTCTTTGCAGCTGTAGCAGTACCCCTACAGCGTCCAGCAAGAAACCACGGACACAGACACACCCTCTACCAGCGCACAGGGGAGGGAAAGCCTGTGCTGCACCTCCTACTCGCTGGTGTAGTCGTGGAAGCAAAACAAAACACGTGACGCAAAAACCAAAATAAAACACGTTTCGAGGAAGCAAACTAAAACTCTCGACGGAGGACACACAAGATGGCCCTTGCACTACCCAGGTTATGGCACGGGGAAGAGCAGGAGCCTGCACAGGCTCCTTGTGTCCACGGGCTTCTCCTCCTAGGGAGGAGGGGGGAGTGATTTTTAGATAAAAGAAGAGAAAAGTGAGCCCCATAACTGTCTCTCCGGGGGAGACCACCTACACAGTAGCTCACAGGGGGGGGGGGTTAGGAAGGATTAAAAGGTAGGGAGAGGGGGGAAAGAGAGAGCGTGGCGCAGGGACAGCGGCATGTCCAGAAGTAAGGAGAAGATAGGAAAGATGGACAAGGTTGCACAAGTACGAGGTCGGGGCACTACTCAGCGAGAGCTCTTGTCGGCGTCAGGAGATGGCGTAGGGCGAGCCCAGTCGGCCAGAGGTAAGTGTGGTCGCACGCACCGTCATATTCTGGTATCCATTGAAATGCAATCAAGTGGTTCATTTCTCTCGCTTCTGCGTGTTCTTTTATGGTCTCACATAACAGGGAAGCGCTCAGAAAGAGTTTTATGGGGCTTTGCAGCGACGCTAGAGCGGCCCGTGAATCACTAAAATGACCCATTTTCGCGCCTATTTTTCGCGCCTCTGAAGCCACCCACTTAATATGGTCATTTTATACTTTCCATGCCTCGTCGAAAAAAATTCGGGGGGGGGATAGGGGGGAGCACTTGCCTAGTGCGCCTCCCCTGTTACGTTCTGTGGCACGACTACCAGACTTTTCCGAAAAATGACGAATAATGGCTTAGCGAACGCTTCATACAATTCATAGCTCAATGGGTGCCACGCAAATGTGATTGCAGTAGTTGCCCCATTATCGTTCAAAATAGGCTCTAAAAAGACTGCTCTTTCAGCTTTCGCTTTAAATGCTCTCCGCGTTCTGCGCAGGCCTGGCGGTTTTTTTTTATTTGTTCAGGAGAGCTGCTTGCAACCTTCACACATATATAATGGAGCGCTTACTATACTACGAATCGTTTCTACTTTTGCTAAACATAGCCGCATGCGTACGGCTTATTCCGTCGTAGAGTTCACACAATATAAGTCATTGCCACACCTTTTTTTGTTTCTCTAAACAGCGTATGCCTTTTTTTCGCATTTCAGCTGAGTAGAAAATTCGGCAATACATTTCTTACTCATGACGTGTAAATGCACGGAAAGGGCAATGACACAGGATAGACATTACAGCAGACTAGAAACAAGCAAATGAAACACTATATATATATATATATATATATATATATATATATATATTTACATATACACGTCATGAGTAAGAAGTGTTTTGCCGAATTTTGCTCACGGCTGGTTATTTTTTCATCCACTTTTCTTTCTTCTTATTTACATTTCATTGGTTCTAATAACTTTTCCTGTACATTTCTTGGCATAACTGTCTGTTAGATCTCATTATTATTGTGTTAAAACACGGAAAAACGAGCCCATAGGTATTCACTTCTTTCCTCATATATATATATATATATATATATATATATATATATATATATATATATATATATATATATATATATATATATATATAGCTACATGCATGTATATTGATATTCTAGGGGGCTACGCACGTGTGTTCCTGACGAGGAAGACGAAGAGTTGTCTCCGCTCGATCGCTGGTGAACCAGGCACGCCATTACCGCTGGTTTTGAATATACCTAATCCCCAGCCTCGTCGTTACGGCGTCTCTACTTTTCCGTAACATATTTAGTGGAGGTGCGGGGTTCCCCGTCTTCATCACGAAGCTTCGCAGTGGCCGCATCGTTCAGTCTTCGGCCATGGCTACCAATGACAACAGCCCATCAGCGTCTCCATCTGTAACTCCAGCCACAACATACCTGACGATGCCCACCCCCCGTGATCCCGGTTGTGATGGTTACGGACGTTCGTCACTATGTTTGCTTATAGCGGACGAGAAGGGATTAACATGAACTTTTTTATTTCATGGCATGGGTGGAACCGGCTGACGGCGCACGGATACGCTACCGTGTGCAGCGCCGTTGAGTCGGACGTAGCGGCCAACCCAGCAGTCAGGGTCGCAACTCCCGAGGCCCAAGATCAGGCCACGACTCACGAGGATCACAACCGGTAGGCCTCGCCCACGAACCTGCTCCCGGCCACTGCACCCAGGTAGGAGCCGTTCAGCAGGCCCCGTCCTTGGACCTTTTACAGGCCGACGGACTCGACCTCGAACAGACCACCGGAGCTCGACCTGGCCGCCACGTACGGGTCCCACGTCCGGTTCAGGAACGCTGCAAGGAACTCGTCCTCTCGAGTGGCGCACCGCTTCCTCTGCTTTCGTGGCCTCCATCCTCGAGCTTTCCTTTCCGCACGTTCCTTCTTCTTGGCCAGGGCACCGCCAGGTACCCTCGGGTGCACACTGCAGCTCATGAGCTCGCGGCCCACGTCCGAGTCTGGCGCGTCGCTCGGCACGGCTCGGCACCCCTCAGTGATCCTCGATTCAGCCAGAACTTCCCTGGCACCTGGAATCCTCGGCCACCCTGGATCTTGCATGGCTCCGTGGTCCATGCATACACCCGCGTCTCGCCCGGCAGAACGTCTCGCTCGTCTCTTGCCGATGTGCGACGCTGTGGTGACACCGGCACTTGTTGGCATGGGTGCGACTACTGAGCAGTCAACCCGCATCGGAGACGCGATGCTCCATGCGGGGAATGGCCAGCCCGTCCAGCGAAGAGCGTGCGCTGCGACGCGATGCTCGACGCAACCGTGACCATTAGCCAGGCCACGTCCATCGCTGTGTCGAACGGCTGACCGTGGAGACGCCTCGCCGAGATCCGCGATGCCCTCGGCAAGGAAGAGAACAGCAGGCCAGGCCGCGCCCCGAGATGCAGTACTCGTGCCTGGCAATGCCGTCCCAGCTGGTGGTTGGACGACAGCAGCGTGGACGGCCGCATTCCCTGGCCGGAACCTGGATCGCCTGCGTCCGACGCTTCGGCCCGCTGTCTCCCGTCTGCCGCTGCTCCGGCTCGTCCACAGCCACACAGCCTACTGCCACGTAATGGTCACCCATGGCCCAATCGTGGCACGCCACCTCTATGGGCCACCACAGTTCATCAGCTGATTCGCTGATACTCACGCGCACATTACACGCGCCTTTTCCCGCACTTCCGTCGTCGTCGTTTTTTTCACTCATCACACCGGTACATTCTCCGCACAACCTGGGCTCGACGTCGACTACTGGCTCCGTATGTACGAGCGTGTTAGCCACACACACCGATGGTACCCTACCATGATGCTCGCCAACGTAATATTTCACTTGGACGGCACCCCACGGGTCTGGTTCGACGCCCATGAGACCGAGCTCACCAGATGGGATACCTTCAAAGAGCGACTACGCGACATCTTTGGGGACCAATCCGGTCGCCAAATAGAAGCGCGAAAAGAACTCGCCACTCGTGTGCAGTCGTCAACAGAGTCGTATGTCTCGTACATACAGGATGTGCTGGCGTTGTGCCGAAAAGTCGACGAGCAAATGACAGAGAGTGACAAGGTGGGCCACATACTTAAGGGCATCGCGGACGATGCCTTCAATTTGCTCGTCTACACTAACGTCACGACCGTAGACATGACTATCAAGAAATGCCGCCGCTTCGAAATGGCCAAAAGCCGCCGTGTTCAGCTTAATTTACGTGGCTACCAAACACGGCTGTTACATCCACTTGCACCGATCTTGGTGCCGCACCAGCCATGCAGGACAGCGTGACACGAATAGTTCGACGGGAGCTTGAGGCATCACGTCTGGCACCATTTCCTCCACATCCGCTCGACCATGGCGCCGCACAAGCGCCTCCGTCGGTCTCCGTTATTCGAGCCGTCGTGAGGCAGGAAATTGCAAAGCTTGGTTTTCCTGTGGCCTGCTCTGTCTCCCGACCCGTCTCCAGACCATTGACAACAAATGCACCACTGCCATGACTTACACTTTATTCCGCGATGCCGCAATCCGGCGGAATGGAGAACTGCAGACGGACAAGCCGATCATGCTTCCGCTGCCACCGAGTTGGCCATATCTCCCGGACCATACGAGGACTCCCGTCAGTATTCGCCCAGTCGTGTGTACCCTTCTTCCGACATCCCCAACAGCCGCTCCACTGCTCGTTCGCCGCCACCTCAACGCCGCCGATCCCATCGCCCCACACGCCACTATCCGATGCCGGTCAACTATGGATCCTTTCGGACGGAAAACTAGATCATGCAGCTCCGGGAGGTAGTGCTGCATCGCTTGCGAATGATCCAAATCCTCCATTGACGCTCCCTACTGATACGAACTTGATTGAGGTGTATGTGGACGGTATTTCTTTGACGGCGTTAGTCGATACCGGAGCTCAAGTGTCCATAATGAGTGCTCATCTGTGTCGCCTGCTCCAAAAAGTCCTCACGCCTGCAGCAACTAAAGCCCTCCGTGTCACTGATGGTGGAACTGTGGACATCACTGGAATGTGTACCGCTCGTGTTAGTATTGCCGGTCGCCATGTTTCCGTTTTATTTACGGTGCTTGAAAATTGCCCCCACGACCTAATCTTCGGCATGGACTTCCTATCGACGCTTTTTGCCTTCATTGATTGTGCCGCCGGTACTCTCTGCCTAGAACTTCCTGTTCTCCCGGATTCTCACCCTAAACTCCCGAACAGCTTGTGCACCATTGACTTCTTCCGGATACCGCCTAAAGCTCTCACATTCATCGAATTGGCAACAACCTCTCCCGTGCTCGACGGTGATTATATCGTGACGCCGATTACTGATGTTCTCCTGGCGCGTGACATTACTGTCCCACACTCTGTCGTAAGCATGGCCTCTAACCGAACATATTTACCTGTTATCAATTTCGGTTTCATAAAACAAGTGCTACCCCAAGGAATTTCGGTCGCCACACTACCCTTAACTGACGACCACGTCACCTGTTTTACGGCAGACGTATTTCCCGAGCACCCACATCACTCGCAGGATGCCACGTGCCTCCATGCGACCTTACGCTCCATGATCGCCCCGGACCTCAAACCTGAGAAGGAAACCGCGCTATGCCGCCTTCTGACTTCATACCGCGACATATTCGACATCGACCACCGTCCACTCGGCCAGACTTCACTCGTCAAACCTAGAAGTGTGGCAGCCGCATTAACACAGGTGATTCTCATCCCAATTATCGGCGACCATACCGGGTGTCTGCCACCGAGCGTATATAATTCCACAAGAAGTCACCAAGATGTTAGCCAAAAGAATTATTCAACCCTCTTCGAGCCCTTGGGCGTCCCCCGTTCTGCTCATTAAAAAGAAAGATGGCACGTGGCGCTTCTGCGTTTATTACCGTCATCTGAATAGAATCACGAAAAAGGACGTTTACCCCTTACCCCGCATCGATGACGCTCTCGATTGTCTCCACGGCGTCCGATACTTTTCCACAATAGATCTACGTTCCGGCTACTGGCAAATCGCTGTCGACGAAAAAGACCAAGAGAAGACGGCATTTGTAACTCCAGACGGCCTATATCAGATTCAAGGTTATGCCATTTTGGCTATGCAACGCCCCAGCTACGTTCGAGCGCATGATGGACTCTCTGCTACAAGGATTCAAATGGTCAACATGTCTTTGTTATCTTGACGATGTCGTTGTATATTCCCCAACATTTGAGACCCACCTTCAGCGTTTGTCAGCTATTCTCGACATATTCCGCACTGCAGGCCTCCAATTGAACTCGTCGAAGTACCGCTTCGGACGCCGGCAAATTACAGTGTTGGGCCACCTTGTCGACGCCTCTGGTGTACAGCTGGACCCCGAGAAAATTCGTGCAGTCACCAGTTTTCCTGTACCCCAGTCAGCGAAAGACGTCCAGAGTTTTGTAGGACTTTGCTCCTATTTTAGAAGGTTTGTGAAAGATTTCGCAGCCATCGCTCGACCCCTCACAGAGCTTCTAAAGAAAGACGTCACCTTTACGTGGGGTAGCGATCAAGCTGCTGCTTTTTCTTACCTAATCACGCTTACTGACAACTCCACCCATATTGGCTCACTTTGACCCATTCGCTCCGACGGAAGTTCGAACCGATGCTAGTGGTCACGCAATCGGAGCCGTGTTAGGCCAGCGCCAACGGGGACACGACCGAGTTGTCGCCTGCGCTAGCCGCCTCCTCATAGCTGCTGAGCGCAACTATTCTATTACGTAGCGTGAATGTCTTGCTCTTGTTTGGGCAGTCTCAAAGTTCCGCCCATATTTATATGGCACTAATTTCTCGGTGATAACTGACCATCATGCGCTATGTTGGCTTACGTCACTGAAGGATCCTACTGGACGGCTCGGGCGCTGGGCTCTGCAACTCCAAGAGTATACCTTTAAGGTGATGTACAAGTCCGGACGCCTACATCAGGACGCAGACTGCCTGTCGCGCTACCCGGTCGCTGAGTCGAGCACTATGCATGACACCGACACCGAGGCTTGCGTCTTTTTCCTTTCGCAAATGACATGAATCGGTGACGAGCAGCGCTATGATGCGTCCTTGCGTGCTATCATTGAGCGCCTCGAATCACCATCTTTCAGTCAGTCCGATCGCTCATTCGTGCTCCACGATGGTGTATCATACTGCGAAAGTTTTGAGCCGGATCGACCGGCTCTGCTGCTTGTCATTCCGAAACACCTTCGCTCGGAAGTTCTACATGAACTTCATGACCTTCCGACTGCTGGTCACCTTGGTGTGTCACACACTTACGACCGAATACGCCGACGCTTCTACTGGCCAGGGCTTGCACGCTCAGTCAGAAGATACGTTGCAGCTTGTGAGAAATGTCAGCGCTGCAAAACGCCATCGACACTTCCCGCCGGACGCCTTCAACCACTTGATATTCCGTCAGAACCGTTCTTCCACGTTGGCTTGGACCTACTTAGCCCTTTCTCTTTGTCTTCCTCGGGCAACAAGTGGATAGCAGTGGCCACCGACTATGCCACGTGTTATGCCATCACACGAGCTCTCTCAACAAGCTGCGCCACAGATGTCGCCGACTTCCTCCTCAAGGACGTGATTTTGCAACACGGAGCCCCACGGCAGCTGCTTACAGACCGTGGCCGCGCCTTTTTGTCGAAGGTCATAGCCGACATCTTGCAGTCCTGTAAAACGAGACACAAGCTGACTACGTCATACCACCCGCAAACCAATGGACTCACGGAGCGTCTAAATCGAACTCTTACAGACATGCTCGCTAAGTATGTTTCTACCATCCACACCGACTGGGATCTCGCGTTGCCGTACGTCACATTTGCCTACGATTCTTCGCGCCATGACACTGAAGGTTACTCTCCATTTTTCTGCTGTTTGGCCGAGAACCAATATTGTCTCTAGACACCGTCATACCGTCCCCTGGAGTACCGACCAGTGAATATGCCTCGGGCCGCTCACGCACGCGAAATCAGCCGTAGTCGCCTTCTGACCTCTCAAGAGAAGCAACGGCGCTTGTATGACCAACGACACCGCGACGTACACTTTACGCCCGGTTCTTTGGTACTGCTCTGGTCTCCGACCAGTCAAGTTGGCTTGTCAGAAAAACTGCTTACTCGCTACACAGGTCCATACCGAGTCCTTCGTGTGGTTACTCCTGTAACATATGAAATTGGTCCTGCCACCCCGTTGCCTGCATGTGCCCAACAGGCTACCGATATTGTACATGTTGCGCGCTTGAAGCCTTTCAACTCTCCTAGTGACGTTGACATCTAAATGCGCCGCCGGGGGTTATACTACATGCATGTATATTGATATTCTAGGGGGCGACGCGCGTGTGTTCCTGACGAGGAAGACGAAGAGTTGTCTCCGCTCGATCGCTGGTGAACCGGGCACGCCATTACCGCTGGTTTTGAATATATCTAATCCCCAGCCTCGTCGTTACGGCGTCTCTTCTTTCCCGTAACAATATATATATATATATATATATATATATATATATATATATATATATATATATATATATATGTATATATATATATATATATATATATATACACTCCCGACTGTTCAAACAAAGCGCCTAACCGAAAAATGATGCATGACGTCACTTCCGGGCGGCGCAGCAGCCGTTTCTGTGTGGGGTGGCTTGTGCGCCGCGCGGCGCAGCAGTCTCTGCCTTGCATAAGAGATCCACAGAACACCTACCAGTTTGGAGGAGAGACGCTCTAGGTGCCGACCAGTGCGGACGCGCGAAGATCGGCTCCTGCTTTCAAGAATGCTTTCCTGTGGTATTCACGAATTTGTCGCCGAGTTTTTACTCTCATCGTGTGCCTAAGTTCTCAAGAAATCAGCAGATACCACCTTTGTGCCGGTGAGTGGACTTTTAAACCGTTTTTTGGGACATTTTTACACGGCAACGCCACCGGGGGATTTAGGCCTAACCAAAGAGGCGATTGTCGCTGATGCGCCGGCCCGGCGCCAACGCGACTCAGCGCTCTGCGCGTTCCAGTATCTGCAACTGAGAATGGAATTCCAAGTAGATGGAGAGGACATCTCTCCAGAGGATTGCACGAAAGAAATGGGTTGGAAGGAAGCCGAAACGAGACGCTCAAGGAATAAGCAAGCCGCGGTTAGCGTTCCTGCTGCCAAGGGTTCGACCGAGGCCGGCGTTGCGGCAGACGCTCGAGCCAGTCGTAGTAGGTATGAGACCAAGCATACAATCGTGCGAGCAGGACGCATGCCGCCACTACCTAAGGACTTCAGCAAAATTGTGCTACGACCACGTGGAGGAATAAATATCACGAGAATTGGCACTGGAGCCGTGGCAGACGCGATAGTACTGGCGGCTGGCGTCAAAGAGGAAGAGGCCATGCAGGACATCATCTGTTCCAACTTGCAGCAGAACATTATGGTGGCAAGCACTCCGGACCAAGACAGAGCTTCAAGATACCTCAAGGTCAAGCAAATTGACATTGGAGGCAAAGTTTTCGAGGTTAGCGCGAACGCCGCGGCACCCCACGACACTTGTAAAGGAGTGATTCGCGGGATCCCCGTAAGCGATACTCAGGACATTTTGACCCGAAAGATTGTGAACGCGAACAACCCGCTCACGCTGCAGGCTAAGAGAATCAAGGACACCGGGACAATCATCATAGCGTTCGAAGGACACAAGGTGCCCAGATTCGTGAGAAATGGACCATAACTTTTGCAGTGCTCCCTTTACCGCAAGAACATCGATATTTGTTACGTCTGTGGAAAGCTGGGACCTCGGTCTGACGTCTGTCCGAACCCAGCTGAAACAATCTGCAGAGGCTGCGAGATCAAGAACCCAGATAGCCTGCACCAGTGCAATCCAAGATGCAGGCTGTGCGACGGTCACCATCCCACGGCAGACAAGGAGTGCAAGAACAGGTTCTTAGTGCCATACGTCATCAGACGCAGACGTTGGGAAATATCGCGAGCAGCCGCAGAAGCCCGGGACGCATCAATCACATCGAGTCCAGACATCAATGACAAGCAGCTTATTCCAGCCTACGGGACCCAGAGCATCCAGACTACACAAGAACAGGAAAGGCGGCCCCACTCCAGGGGGAGGTCGCGTTCCAGAAGACGTTCTAGACCCAAGGCCCGCTCCCAATCACGGGGGCGCTCGAGTTCTCAAGGTCACCATCAGGGTCAGGATCAGCCTGGGCGGCACCCGAATGGCCAGCTGCCTGGCGTTCAGTTCGAGATCACGGCTTCACACCCGGGGAGGACGCCTGCAGTTACTTCGAAAGGCAGCTGGGCTGAGCGAGTGCGCAACGGCGGGGCAGAGGTGATGACAGGTAAGCTGCCAGAGCATGACAGAATTACACAGCTAGAGCAAGAAAACGCGAGACTTACAAAATCGAATGAGAGGCTATCAGCTGAGTTAAAGTAAATAAAAATTCTTCTCACTAAGCTAACCAGCAAGCAATCTTCACAGCCAATGCCTCAGCCAGTTGACGTCCCTGTGGCTGAAAACGCGGGGGACTCGAGAACCGCGAAAAAGAGCAGTCATGGCAGAACACGTGGAAGCCAACCAAACGACCATGTCAGATATGAAAGAGGTGTTTGACACGCTCAGCAAAGTAGTAGCCAATCTTAGCGAGCAGATGGGTAGGCTACAATCAAGCGTGGCGGCACTGGAAGAGCATATGACTTTGCGCATTATAAAGCTCGAAGCAGATCTGCACAACACAGCAAGGCCTCCTCATGCACCAAGCTCACCCCTTCGGCCACCAATACTAGTGGTACCATACCTGTCGACAGGTGCAGCATCAGGCTCTGGCCGCCCATGTAATAACCATGATGGCAGCGCTACGTGAAGCATTTCGTATCTGGCAATGGAACTGTAGAGGTTACCTTAAAAAGAAGGCAACCCTGCAGCAGTATATCAAGAGCAGCGAAGAAAATCCTCATATTATATTATTACAAGAGACCCTTTCACCGCAAGCAACGTTGCCTGGATTCCGGCCTGTAATAGGGGATACTGAAGGGAGGGGAGTCTGCACCTTCGTATGCAACAAACTAACGCACGTAACCCACGACCTCAAGATAGAATCAGGCCGGTTGGAACACGTCTTGGTAGAGATCGTGCCGGGTACCAGCAACCGTCAGAGCATTTTCATTCTGAATATATACAGCAGTCCAAAGGAACAAAAGCAAGGGTTCAAGACGGTTCTAAAGAAAGCTGTTAACATTGCCGGGGAATGTCCACTCGTCATAGCAGGTGATTTCAACGCCCCTCATCATACATGGGGTTACAAGTACAACACTGGGAAAGGAAATCGACTTTGGCAAAGTGCCAGTGAACTTGATCTCACCCTAATCACAGACCCCAGCCTACCAACAAGGCTTGGTACATCTTGCTGCAGGGATTCCACCCCGGACCTTACATTTGTAAGGAACATCAAGAAGACCCAGTGGATGAACCTTGCTGTAGACCTAGGGAGTGACCACTGCATTCTTGCCACTACCTTCTCCGTGGAGCGTAAAAAGCAGAGATAATTCCACTTCACAGACTGGGATAAGTTCAGGAAGATAAGGATGGAAAGGGAACAAGATGGCCACAGACAAGGCTTGGAGCAGTGGGTCAAACAGATTAAAGATGACATCAAATCCGTCTCCTCCACCATTACCACAGATTTTCCGGTTGAAAGAATGGATAGCCGGCTCGCTCATCTTCTTGAGGCAAAGCAAGCACTACTGAACCGTTCGAAGGGTCAGCGCCTGAACCGAAGACTGAGGAAGAAGATAGCTGAGGTAAACAGATCAGTCGAGGAACATTGTCGCGCACTATCGAGGCAGCAATGGGACGAAGTCTGCAACTCCGTCGATGGTCAAATGCGCAATGGCAAGACATGGAATATGTTAAAGCATCTCCTCAACGAAAACACCACCAAAACAAATCAAAAGCATGTTATCGCTCGAATTTTGCATAAAGAGATAGGGCGCACTACAGAACGGCAAGTTGTCCAGCAGCTCGTGCATAAGTACCTCCCAATCAAAAGAGGTTTGGCACCACCAAGTAGACAGTACCAGGGCACGCCAAATCTAGGTCTTGAGGGAGACTTTAACATCGAGGAGATCAGAAGAGCCTTGCATGATCTCAACGGCAGGTCGGCCCCTGGCCCGGACGGTATATCAAACAAGGCCCTACGTAACCTTGCAGACGATTCAATTGAAACCCTGAGGGATATGATCAATTCAGCATGGAAAGAAGGCAGGGTGCCAGAGCAGTGGAAGCTGGCCAGCACGATCCTTATTCCTAAGCCAGGAAAGCCCCCTAACTTGGACAACATGAGGCCAATGTCCTTGACATCATGTATCGGCAAGGTCGCAGAACATGCCATACTGCACAGGATAAACAAATACTTGGAAGATAACAACATATATACACACAATATGGTTGGATTCAGGGCAGGGCTATCCACACAAGATGCATTGAAGCTTATCAAACACCAGGTCATTGACAATGAAACCAGAGACGTGAGAGCCATTCTGTGCCTAGATCTAGAAAAAGCGTTTGACAACATCCACCACTCATTCATACTCGAAGCAATTTCCAAGCTTGGTCTAGGGAAAGCCTTCTATGACTACGTATGGTCCTTTCTTACAGATCGGAAAGCTGTGATGAAGATTGTAGATATCGAGACCGCAGCAATCGAACTAGAAGCAAGGGGCACGCCACAAGGGGCAGTGATTTCACCAATGCTGTTCAACATTGCCATGATTGGACTGTCAAAAAATTATCGAGCATTGAAGGATTGAAGCACAGCATCTACGCAGATGACATTACCATCTGGTGCACAGGTGGAAGCGAGGGGCAGATTGAGAGCGCTCTGCAAGAGGCGATTGACACCGTAGAAGACTACCTTCGCCCTTCCGGGCTCAAGTGCTCCTCGAGTAAGTCAGAACTTTTGCTTTATCGGACTGCACGCCGGGGACCGAAGCCCAGGGGATGGAAGCCGTTAAACCAGATAGACATCCATCTCCGTACAAATCAAGGGGATGCCATCTAGAGGGTCCACTCCATCAAAGTCCTGGGAATGCTGATAGAGTCTACCGGCGCCAACAGCAAATTTATAGCCAAGTTAACTCGGAAAACAGACAGTGCGGTGCACCTCATACGCAGAGTGGCTTACAAAAGAAATGGGATCAAGAAAGACAACCTCATCAGGTTGATGCATGCGTTTGTTCTAAGTCACTTCACATACGAGGCAGCAATGCACAACTGGTCAAGAGCAGAGTCCGAGACACTGAATGTGCTCCTCAGGAAAGTTATCAAGAAGGTCCTGGGCCTGCCCATACATACCAGCACCGAGCGTCTGCTTGAGCTTGGCATACACAACACGCTCGAAGAAATAGCAGAAGCCCAAGAAAGAGCACAGTTTGCAAGGTTATCTACTACAAGGTCGGGGAGAATGATCCTGCAGGAGCTGGGCCAACACCCAATAGCAATCAGACGCAATTACAATGATATCCCTGACAACATCAGGGAGACTATCACGGTATCTCCTATACCGAGAAACATGCATCCAGAACACAACGTCGGAAGAAGAGTAGCGAAGGCCAGGACTATACTTCGTCAAGTCTCAAACGAGGAACGAGGGGTCGTATTTGTTGACGCGGCTTCCTACGCCAATGGGAAAGCGTTTGTGGCAGTGGTAGTCGATGGGGCTGGCCATGTCGTCAACTCAGCGACGGTCAGGACGAAAGACCCAATCATTGCGGAACAAGTGGCCATCGCCTTAGCACTCAAGATGGATAACATTGAAGTCGTCTACAGTGATTTCATCACTGCGGGCGTCCGCCAAGGGGACGGTCTGTGAACAAACGCTGAAAATACTGCAAGGCAAGAACATAACACATCATCTTCTGAGTTGGTTCCCAGCTCACCTTGGACAAATCAACGATTCCCCTCCCAATCTCAACGAAGCAGCACACGAGGCGGCGCGAGAACTCTCCAACCGCGACTCCCCGGGGATGCGCTCTACCGGTGAAGGGGATAACCGGGAAATCCTTACAACATATAACGAGCTCAATAAACATTTCTGCCTGTCTAGAAGGATTTTCCCTCCACCTCACAAAAATCTAACCCGGCCCCTAGCACTTACAGTAAGGCTTTTGCAAACGCGGATGTACCCTACTTTGAAAATGTTACACATCATGTACCCTGACCTATACCCAAGTAATCTTTGTCCACATTGTGGGGAAATAGCTTCATTAGAACACATGCTCTGGCAGTGCACCAAATTCGCTCATTTATCGCACATCACCTCTGCCAGATGGGAGGCGGCAATCCGCAGCTCGTCCTTAGCAGATCAGCTCTGGGCTGTCCACCAAGCCTGCGAGGCGGCTGAGGAGCTTGGCATCTCAGTCCCCACGTGGGAGCTGCCCGCAGCACAGTCATCTGTGTTTTGGAGGACCAAATAAAAGTTTATCCAATCCAATCCAATACCAGTTTGGAGATCCACAAATGTCATTGCCATCATCATCAATAGCAAGTTCGTGGCGGCCTTGGTGCGTGTGTAGCGCATGTGAACATTGTTGCGTCTCTTAATTGCTCAGTATCGCGCCTGTACACTCGCAATTCTCCAAGAAGTTTGGTTTCGCGATGATAATTAAAAATTAATAGTCCCGTTAAGTGCATGTAAGTACATCAATCTGAAGGATACGGGCAATTTTGATCCTCACAAGTGGTACAGGGTGTTCTGGAAGGATAACAGATACTGCGGCCACTATCACTCTCAGGTGATTAAACTTTACGGTAAGTCCGTGCCTCTTGTATTCCCAATACGAAAACAAAGAGGAAGAAGCAGTCATTCTGAAGTTATTTACTGGTCATATTTTCTTAGGCACCGAGGATGATGCAAGGAATGCAAGAGAAAAACGACCATTCATTCCGCAGACCCGATTGAGACTCCTGCGATAGCTGCAGTTCAAATGAAGTGGACAATGAGTCGTTTAAAAAGTAAGTTGCAATTGGTCACACTGCAGCTGATATGCTACTTGCAGCGTAATTATTACCGACAGCCAAGTTTGGCTATCGTTGACATTGCGGCTGATGTGCTACTGCGGCGCAATTATAATCGACAGCCAATTCTGCTCTGCACGTGGTGCCGTGTCACACATGAAGCACCAATGCTCTGATATATTCCCCGCCCCCTTAGCGAATATATCAGAGCATCACTGCTCCACTACTGCGCGGGCGCCGGAACGTCGTATTGAAGGTGGTGGTAAAGTTGCAGTATGCTGCCCAATCAGGGGTCGTCATTTGTGTTCTCTCTATTGTGTGTGCACTGTAGTGCACCAGAATAATGTACCCACAAGCTCAACTCGCCACTTTGATAATGAAAGGCTATATTGCAATAGCTGTCCCATTTGCTTCTTGGTTGTAGTTCTGTAAAATTAATTAATATACCGTGTTCTTAATTTATTACAGTAGTTTACTTCAAGCGTTTACCTAGTAGATTATATGGAAGAATCAGATTTAAGCTGAAGTAAACAAAACTTGAGAAGCAAAAGCTTGCTAGCGTCTCTTGGAAGCTTAGGCGTAAAAGGACCAGGAGGGGATGCCACAGATGTTAGCTGAACAAGCTTGCTTACCTTGGGCTCTACTCAGAATAGAGCGAACATTTGTATACCTGAAGTGTTTTTCAGAGCTAAGCTTTGCAAGATCCGTGACTTTGGAAATGTCAGCTCGACTAAATAGTAGCTTACAAATTCATCACATGGCCCTTCTAACGCCCAGCATGTATTAGCCTGAGAAACAGTCGACATGTTCATTCCTTATTACAGCAGTGTGTAAGAGGCACTAAATGATGACATGTTCTTCCTTAATATGCGAGCTTAGGTTTTTGGTGGGAAATTCATGACAAATATTTCCACATAATTTTAAAAAATTAAGTTGTTGGATAAAAGTAAAGAAAATACGCACTGGTTTGAACTCGAAACGCTCATCTCTATGCCTGCAAATACAACAAGTGATGCAATACATAATTAAGTTCGGCTTCAGTGTCATACTAGTGAGCTGCGAAGAAGCACGCAATAAAGGTACTGGCGTTTACCCGTTCGGCTTCACCACTATGTACATAAGTTGTGGGCGTTTAGGGTCATTACAATTACACTATTGTTGTTCTCTCAATCCCAAATGGGCAACACGAAGCACAATTTAATTTCGCCATTCCAGAATATCAGTGTAATGAGAGGATGACCAAAGAATTCAGCACTACATATGGGAAGCATCTGGGAAAGTGTTCTCGAATTCTGGCAGCATAGCCCTATATTATCATGCTATCTGACGTTGACAGGCATTTTTTTTACTATTACATGCGGAATAGCAGTCAACAGGGCAGAGTACAGCTAAAAATAATAGAGACGACTGCTTATCTGTTGTGGCAAGGCAGCGCGCTTCAGCCTGCGACGTCTGCCGATTGAGCAAGCGCAGTCACCACGATGTAAACAAAATCAACACGGGGCACCGGTTCTAAACCACGTTAGCCACACGAAAGCTGCACGACTCGCAGAGCCAAATACACAGCCAAACGATCAAACTCACTCGAGAAACTTAGGGTCGCAGCTTGGGCTAGTTGGTATGGCATGACGATAACAAAACAATGACACAGAGACAAGAAGGACACGATCGAAGGACATGAGCGCCAACTTCCAACTGAGTTTATTGTGCAGAGCGCGAAAATATACAAAGGAGACAGTAACCATGTGACAAAAACCATATGGCACAAAGAGCAAAACATGAGTAAAGGAGGAAAAAAAAACAACAAAAGCACAGAAAAAAGGCAAAGAAAAGTCTTAAGAAAACGAAACAGAAAAGTAAAGGTAATATTCAAAACAGAGGTCTTGCCGCAGCGATTCAGACACTAGAAGCAGGTCGGTCCTTTTGATAGAACGCCCAAGAGAGTTCTTCTTTTGCACCCATTTCATTGTACTTCATGGAACATGCACAACTGCAATTGTCTTTCTTTTTGACAAGCACGTGACGTTTTGCGCACATCTGTATGCCGACAACAGCAGCGACGAACCACGCGGCCGTTTGCGAATAACCGACGATGTGACACTCCCACCGAGATCCTGCTGCCTTGTGTCGGTGTCCAGTGGGTTGCCTTGCTATAAAGATGTGATAACGGAGCACAGAGTCACTCTTTTGTTCACGCAAGGCATTTCCATCGCGAGGGGCATCCTGGCGCTTACTGGTGGAGGTGCTGGAGCCTACAACCTGATGCAGGACAGTCTTGCTCGGACCCGTTCACCTAGTCCAGAAATAACACGGCCCCTCGTCACGACTCTGGCCAGTGCACCGATTCAGTCGGTGCATGTAAGGCATAAGTCCGGAGTCCGCACCTGTTCCGCATCTTTCCAGCATGGCCGCTCCTATTACATCCACGGTTATCCCGCCATCGCAGACCACTCTACCCTCGCAGGTGACTCTTGAACATCCTCGCGTTCCTGAAGTTTTCCATGGGGAAGAGTACGAGGATGCCGAGGACTGGCTCGAACAGTTCGAACATGTCACTGTATCCAACCACTGGAGCGAACAGCACAAACTTGGCCATGCATACTTCGCACTAGAAGACAGCGCTCGCCCGTGGTATGAGAACCGCGAGGCTACATTCCAATCTTGGTAATATTTTGTCGAAATCTCCTCACTACCTTTTTTAACTCGGACTGACGGTATCGCGCACAGCAACTGATTGAGGTCCGCGTGCCGAAACCCAATGAAACAGCCGCCATGTATGCAGAGGGTATGATCCGTCTGTTTCGACGAGCTGACCCTGACATGCCCGATGCGAAGAAGGTGCGTCACCTAATGCAGGGTGTTAAGGAACCAGTGTTTGCGGGCCTCGTACGAAATCCACCTACAACAGTAGATGAATTCATAAGAGGCGACTGTCATCGAGCACGCACTGCAACAATGATACCGACACTTCGACCGCTTGCCGAACCACACGGCAGTAAGTGCTGCAGCTCAGAGCACTGCCGTATGCGAAAGTTCCCTGCGACAAATGGTTAGGGAAATACTGCGTGAGGAACTTCGGGCCCTCTGCGTTCCCCCTACCCAGCACCTCCACCAGTGTCACAACGTGAAAACAAAGGTCTTTCCACAGAGATTGAGACAGCAGAAGCAGGTCAGTCTTTTTATTAGAACGCGCAAAAGAGTTCTTTTTTTCATCCATTTCATTGTACTTCAATGCACATGCACAACTGCCATTGTCTTTCTTTTTTACAAGCACGTGACAATATAACTACTTGCGTGCACCAAAACCTTCGAGGAACCGTAGTTCCTTCTCAGACAGAGACATGGAGGGCTTGCTAATGCAAGACACCTGTTCGCGTGCCGTCTGCGTGGCCTCGAAGATGACTCAGGTGCCCTCATTCTTGTGCTTGTACAGCGTCGCTGTGTCCTTGAAAAGAGGCACACAGTTGCACTCAGTGCAGTGCCAAACAAGAAAACCATCTTTCCAGTTTCTAACATTGTTAGCGTGTCCTCTCAGTCGATCGTTCAGACACCTTCCTCTACTTCAAAAAATGCTTGGTGGTATTCTTATAAAACATGAAGTTATGCACGCCTACATTCCTTTTAAACAATTTCCCGAAAAACTTGATCTCAAGCTTTTTGATAATATCTGATACAGGATATTGTGACGAAAAATAGTTTAATCATCAAAGCATATTATATGCCAGTTGGGAGTTTATCCCTCGCTACCTGCTGTATGGTTATGAAGAGACATGTTTATTACAAATGTTGACTGCCATATATTCATTTCAAATATATCCTTGCAGTCTTCCAGCAGTCGTTTTTTTTTAGTTTTTTTTCCGCTCTGCAAATAATCGCGTACATGCAGCCTACTGCTCTGGCCATGCTTCAGCCTTGTGGCTCCATGGGGCAGCTCACTATAGCAACGCGGCAGCGTTCGCAAAAAAGGTAAACTGATAAAAAACAACAACAAACCAAACAAATAACGCTGCGGGTGAAAGGTGACCAATTGGGAGGTTGGTGTGAAGGAAAACATATACTTGGCGGGCTCGAGAGCGAGCACTTTTTCTTAGGTACAAACCGGGTTTCTGTCAATTGATGTCGAACACGGATGGCATTTAGAATGAACTGCAATGAAGTATAAGAGAGCCCTGACGCATTGAGGGCAGAGACGGGCCCCGTCGCCCCTTTGCACCCCTCAGAACAGCTACGTACTAGGCATAGCACAGTGCTTTTGGGTTATTGCAGAGGGGGTTGTAAAAGAGAAAGTGGAAGAAGGAACAAAAACGAGGTTGTGGGCGGGAGGTCCCGCTGCCGATCTGCTTGCTTTACATGGAAGCGAAAAATTTCCCTATATGTTGACAAATTTGCTTTTCCCCTAAGTAGAACCAAAATTCCTTAGGTTTAAAGAAGTTTTCTTAGAGTTGGCAGCACTGCTTATCACATTAAAAAGTAGATAGCCCAGTTGTTCTTTCCAAACTGATGGAAAACTATCGTTCAAAAATGTTTTAGGCTGGTAAAAAAAATCAAACACCAAGCAGGAAACAGTACATAAATGCCATCTTAATGCATATCTCTGTCATGCTGAAGTAGATAAGTACTGTATGTGGTACGGCATAGTCCACTGTTGTCCACGCAACCAGAATATTTAAAACAAAAAGTGTATTCTGAAATAAAAAAATGGCTACTGAATTCCAAAAACATAATTGTACATTACAGACACACGTGGTATTTGCAGACACAGTTATTGCAAATATTGTACGCATTTTTTATTACTGTCTATAAACATGTAATAAACAAGTGTTGTTGATACATAAATTGAACAATGAACTGCAAAAAATATGCTTCGCAAGAAAGAAAACCTGGCAAAAAGAGTAGCAGAAATATTTTGTGAGTCACTGCACATGTATGTCTCCTTTTGTTTGTGTCTTTTTGTTGACATTTATCACTTCACAGTGCTTCAAAACGAATAAGTCCGCAAACCCATTACTGCAAGCAGGTTTTCTAGACAGTGACATATTTTGAAATAAATTAATGTGTGAAATAATATTACTTCACTATGCATGTTATCTAAGAAATAATGTCATGATTACATTAAAATGACATTTGTGTTCTCAGTTTCACATATCATACAGCAGCCAAGCTTAGATGAACTTTTACTTGAAGCAGGATTAGAAAACAACAATATGTTAAGTGGTGTTAAATTTTGGAGCAAATTGCCTGTTCTGATACCTTACAGAGATGCCATGAAATTGCACCAGAACACCACTCACAGAAAGATATGTGTTCCTACTCTTTGCTGAAAATTTTGTTCCCTCGTCCAGTTCATGCAAATGCACAGTCCACTTAGCGTAGCTTTCTTTACAGTTTGTCCACAGTTTAGGTTTAATTTTTCTCCTAGTGATTTTTTTTCATGATGTCATGTTATTCAGAAAGCATGAACTCCCCCTTGAAAATTTTCTTCAACATTAGTCTTACCTTGAATGTAGCACTAGGCATATATGATGCTACTTTCTAAGGACCGACATGGGGCTAAACGTCTGATGTATTTATTGATTCATTTTTTTAGTTATCTCGGAGACACGTTGTTCTTGGGCAGGAGTGAATGTAAAACGAACAATGTAAAAGTAAGTGAAACAGCATGCGAATACATCTGAGCAATTAATGTATATGGAAGCTACTGCTGCATGTCGCAGCACTCTGCGCAGCACACGGCTAAGTAATTGTTGAATGGCACAGCTAGTCATTCAAAAGCAAGCAAAGAGAATAATTACACAGGTAATTGATCATAAACAAGGTAAAAAGGTATGAGCAGAAAAATTGGAGCAAGCAGTGTGAGATTGCAGTTGAAAATTCGACATATACAGCATCTTGATGTCCTCATGTATGACAAGTAAGGACTAACAATCCTGGCTATTTAAAACAAAGAGAGAAGAATTATTGTATATCAATAATCTTAACTGAGTTGCATTATCAGTTAAAATGAATTACCAACTCGCCCTGCAGTCTGTCCTTCTCAAGTATATCAAAGGTGCATGAAAAGTGTACGATAGGCCCAAAACCAATTAATATGAAATATAATGTGCACTCAAGAAAAACAAACTAGTCTGGTATTGAACCACCTCGATAGCCGGATACTTTCAAATATTAGCACTGCTGCAGAAGAACAACTTTTGTGCTGATATTTGGTAACATTCATTGGACAAAAGGCCCAGATTCGCCCCTTCTATACTGGTGGAAAGCATTGTTTCTAATCTGCTCCTAGCTCTCTTTCTTATCTACATGACTATCTATGTGAATCATCATAACTCTGAAATTCGGTATGCTGGTGACTAAAACAATAACTTAATAATAAAATAATAAAGTAAAGTTGGTGGAGGGAAAGTACAGGGAACCCTCCTACGTAATTCACACATATAATTAATAAATATTGAGATGGTGTAAGAACAATACTATTTTAGATTGCTAGTGAGTAGACGTCAGCATAAAAAAGAAAGCACGTAAGGCTCATAGTAATGGTGAAGATGCGTGTATAGTGCCATAAGTCGGCAAAAATTAGTGAAACTCGCTCACATTCACTCAAGAATTATAGTATCTTGTGTTTGGACTCATTCAGACGCTCACTGACAAAACCTTTCTTCAACCAGTCTCACTTGGACTCGCACTCGCAAAAATAATACTCAGACTCACAGCCCGATCTAAGTTTGAGTGAGTTGACTCATGAGTGAGTTAGCCGACCTATGGCAGGAAGTTGTCAACTTCGATTCACGCATGCAGGTCACAGCGTACAATGTGAGGCTTCTTGTTACTCAACAGTACACAATTTAAACAATGACCCCAGCACCTAACTTGGTGCAAGCAAATGATAATTTTGATTCAAGGTTATGTGCTTTTGCTTAAAATCGTGCTGTATACAGTGCCCAAGTATGTCATTTCTTCAGTGATAAGCATACAATCGTATCCCACAGCAGTTCATCATTGCTAGGGTCATATAATTTCCATCTGTGTCATAACTATACAGAAAGGAAACTTCTCGCAGTGTAAGTTATGAGCTCACAATCGCCAGTTCCAGAGGCAGTATTGTCTGCAACTGCCACCAGAGTTCATTACAGCTGTCATCCTTAGCAACAAAGACAGCTCAGTGTTAGAGCAATCTAAGCCAGAATACATATGGTGATCGCACATCCTGCCGTAAAGTCGTGAAAGTGCTTGAAGATTCTTCGCGAGAACACCTTTTTTCAGATAGCATGTTAGGTGACGAATCATGTTGTTTGCTTGAAAGCAGAGTAGATTTGCATAAGACATTACCTCATGTGAACTACTCAATGAGTGGATGGTTGAAAGCTTCCCACTCATTGCAAAGGGCCGAACCATAATTCGCCATCCTTATCATCATCGACCGGAGCATCAGCAAAGTATGCAAGCTATGTAAACACCTTACAGATGCACACTGGATGCTTCGTTACTTTGCACAATGATGCCGATCGGTGTAGTGGGTACCTAGCTAGTGTACCTGCATTAGGGATCTCATGAGTTTACTGGGAGCTCTATGGACGACCACTCTTCGAGCTTGTGCTGTGATTGTGCTGAGTCTCCCACACAGGCCTGGCATCTTTAGTCTACTTGTTTTTGTGCAAGTGATCTTTTCTTCATGGCGATTTTTTTAACCACGTTTTGAAATCTTGTCAGGTCAACAAAAAGTATCATTTGAAAGAGACCTTTCAAGAGCTCAGATGTTGCTGATGCTATCATATCTCACTTATTCCTGCCGTTATCTCTGAACTCATTACACAGTTGTTTCGAACCTGCTGCCGTCTGTTGAACCAACCTGTAATGTCCTATGCCGTGTGTGATTGTAGTGTACTAGTTAACTATGAAATGATTGCACACTCAAAGTGAACACATATTTATAACATTAAGATGTAGTTTTATAATCTACATTAACAGTTTAAGGGATGAATAGTCTGGTATACATTATTAACACTAGTACAAAGGCCTGCTGTGGTGCTGCTTCACAACATTTTTCAAACTGCAACTTATGATGTGTGCCACTGTGCTTGGACAAGTTTGCTTGTTAATAAAAATTGTCCAGAAGAAAAAGTGTTCCCTTTGGCTCGGCAGGTGTGGAAGTTACTGCCGGCAGTGACGTGAAATTATAACTTTGCTTTTGTGAACAGATGCTCAAAAAGGAATACCTTACAATGTTTTTGGCGCTGTGAAATCTTGCAGCTGTGACCCTGCAGTCTGTAGCTTTCTTTTAATTGCCTTTGTCTTGCACCTATTTTCACTTTCAAAACAGAGTGAGGAGACTCCACTGGAAATTCTATTCAACAGTACGTTGCAGAACCTACCGTGATGCGACACCAAGGCCGCCCCAAGTTTTTTTTACACTGTTTTTTCTAATGCAATAAAAGACGATGTCACACACACCAGGTTTCGTTTTAATGGATCAAATATAGTTCTAATGTACCTACAGAAAATGAACTTGTTCAAATTTAGCTTGTTTAGGGACGCATTTATGTTACTTTTTACAACATCCACCATTATTCACAACCAGAATACTACGAGGTGAACTGGTCCCACCCATAAAAATGTCACAGTTATTTAGCAACTACAGCAGATACACTTTTGTAATAAAAGCATGGGATTTACAAAAAGACAGAGTATGCAACACTGTACGTGAAGATACACTAGCTGACCTTAGAGTCGCTGAAAAACAAATTTTGTCTGTTGAGACATACAACAACGATTGACAATATCTAGCGAGACGGGACAACTTTGAAACACAATTTTTTCGCTAAGTTTATATACGCATGTGAATCTAGCAGTATAATTTAGACTTATGAAAGTTTTGTTTCTTTATTAAAATGTGCTTAACATTTTACTTGATAAGGGCTCCCAAGAAAGGTAAAAAGTCATGCTTTTCTTGCAATTTCCCTAAAACTGTTTCACATGAAATGCTTTCATGTTTGATAGTTCCTAGGAAAAAAGACTTGAGCAGCATTTTAGCACTGAACAATAGGGATACGAATAAGGTCTTAAACTAAAGATGTGTAGTTTGCACTCTCCACCACTAGTTTGTAGTTATCACAAGTGCAAATTTAAAATACACGACATGCAAACACGGATGCATGAAGTATGTGCAGGCAAGTTTGCATGTCTGCTTTCTTTTCTGCTGCTGTGTATCTTTTCAGTTAGTTAGAATTTGTGGCACTTCTATTTCTCTCCTGTGTTCATGTTCGCACACACTCTCTCTTAACGGGAATACAAGCGACCTAGCTCAGCTATGTGATTGTAGTGCTCATGCCAACTTGTTGCTCCTGAAATAAAATTCACTCAGAATTTGCTCGCTACCACAAGCAGCTGTAATGCGTTAAGCAGATGCAACTCTCGCATATCATTTGGTCTCACTGATGATACTATGCTTAGTGTCATGACATTGACATTTGCCCTCTTGGCTCTTTTTTTCCCCCAATACTGCTAGTTCTTTGTCTTTGTGGCCATGTTCCTGTACGGGGGAGATGCCTTCTTCAAATACAAAGCTAGGAAGTCGGGAGAGCCTGCCCAGGGTGCAGAGATCGGTGCCCAGTGCAGGGCTTGGAGCTTCAAACGTGGCGTTACCTATCTGTCCGAACTACCCTGCCTACTAACTATGCACGCTACAAAGTCATGCACTCACCCCTCAGGCTATGACCAGCTTGGTGAGTGTGACACTCTCACTGAATTGCTCTTTTTCTGATTCAGTGGCACTATTTTTTATATAAGCACGAGTCCTAATATAATTAGGCAGAAAACATTTCATTGAAAAGGGCAGGGGGGGGAGATGTGTAAACAGCATGGCTTGTGTACTGCATCAGATTACTGATCGTGCATGTCATACACATTTTAAGTTTCATTTCCACCAGTGTGCAAGTGTCTTTCAGGACTTAGCTCAGTTATCTTGCATGCTGTGACAAATTTTAGAGGCTAATTGTAAAGGTTCGTAAATTTACCCCATGTTGAACAGCGCTGTGACAGCTTTGTTAAAATTTGTTAACCCTTAATTTGTTAATTTTTTAGATTGGCTTACACTAAAAAAATGCTTCGCATTTAAGAACAAGTGAACAGATCATATATGGTGTTAAACTTTAATTTGCCTATGACAAACCTAAATTACGTATAGTACTATAATACTAGCAGCCTTACGAATAGGCGACACTATTCTCGAGGCTTATGGCTAACCAAATGTTGAGCAAGAATAATGCCAGGTGAAACTGTTATTTAGAGTACTTGAGTAATTTTTCAAGGGCCAATATAAATTTTAATAACTTATCCTTTCAAAACCCATTTTTCACTTTTCAGTGAAGATTATCCTTAAATAATCATGTGTCATGAAGGAAACATTTGTACATTATAATCATCTGTATAATGTTCATGTGGTTTGTATAGGCCCCTCCGAACGAACCCTCTCCTACATAGGCCGATTCCACTTGATGCCTGTAAATTCTATTACATCACGTTACTTTCCTTTGGCCATTATTGTTGGTGTTTCACATCTCTTGGTTTCTATTTCGATGCTGTGATTGACCGTCGTCTGTTATGTCCTCATACTGTGTCTTGCCCAGGTGCATTTATTTATTTTAATACTTGTTAGGATATCGGATGAACCGTTTTTTTTCTTATCCACTCTGCTGTCTTCCCAACTCTTAGGGTCACACCTATCATTTTTCCTTTTATTGCATGCTTTGTAGTCTTTAGCTTCTTCACTAGAAGCCAAGGTTGGGCAATTTGATGCCTTAGCTTCTTTTTCAGTTTTTTTTGTTATTCTCCTTGTTTACTCTCCATATGTTAGAACTCGTTAAATGAACTGTTGTACACTTTCTGCTTTAGTGACAGTGGTAAGTCACTGGTCATGAGTTGAAAATGTCTACTGTATGCACGTCAACTCGCCTGTGTTTTTCAGTGGATTTCCTTCAGATAAAGCAGACTCCCTTGTTAATATTTGATCTAGATAGACACCATCTTCTACTTATTTAAAGTTCCAGTTGTTGCTTACAAATTCTTGCTTTCTTACTAGAACACCTGCCATTAGCTTTGTATTCTGCATTGTCATTTTTCCAATATTTATTGCAGTCATTGCTGATGACTGGAATATTGTTGGCAAAAGATAAATTTCCGACTTTTTTTGTACGAATCTTTATTATTATTTCTTTCCAGTCTATTCATTTACATGCCTCTAGACAAGCATTGAATAGCACTGGAGAGACTATATTGTCTTGACAGACTCCTTTTTTTATCAGGATTTTCCTGCTTTAATTGAGAAGGACCAGAGCAGCTGTGAAGTCATTATACATTATCTATATGGTATGTTTCAGGTACCCCAGTCGGCACAACACCTTCAGAACTTTTGGTATCTATAAAGTCTGATTCCATTTTGCACTTCAGCAATGAAATATAAAGAAGTTTTGTGTGTTTGGCTATAAATTTCTCAATTATTTTATCAATCACATGAAATGGATCCATTGTAGAATACCTGAAACAAGCTGCCTTGTTCTCTAGGTTGAATAAAGTCAATTGTAGTGTTCATCTTATTCAAAATAAGTTTCGTGAATATTTTGTTCAATGCTCAAAGAAGACTGATTGGTAAAGTATTTCACAGGTCAATTTTGGTATATTATTAAAATGATGCAAGACACCAGAATGTTCAGCAACTTTTTCTCTTTTTGAAATTACTGTAGGATTGAAAGTTGCAGCACGAGGTAAATATGTACTCAAAGATGCCAGTATGCACTGCAATGTATGTTTTAGCCAGCTGTCTGTTCTTATATGCAGAGGGAAGAGTGGTGTAAAGATGAACCTTGAGAGTCCTGCATTCAGTAAAATGAACGGCCGCCAGGGTGACAGTGATGGGAGACAGCTGCTGCAATGAGCAACCAATACGGTGGAGAAGAGAAGTGGCTCCTATCGTACTTTCTTTTCAATTGGCTGTATCACCTTTCTCTGTGTGTTAATGCATATTTAGGTCTTTGTAAATGGAGTGTGCAAAGAGGAGGGCTAAGATAACATTTTGTTGGCAACAATTTAGGGACAAGAAGCTATAACTTTCACTTAGTTTTCTCTTAAGTTTGCCTTTATGTCTCACGATTAAGAAAGAGGATCAACTCTTGCAATCAGCAGCGAAGTTTTAAAGTTATCGGCTGCTAAAGTGCTGATATGCAGTGCTGCTGCACACTTTTATTTGTGAACAAGTAGTACCAAAGCATAATTTTTTTTTGCCACCACAGGGCATAGTAGCTTTTTATTTACCTAAATCCTTGCATGCAGGAAGAAAAGTTGTATTCAGCTCAGATCTTGAAGGCCGTGCTTTTAGTGCAAGGAAACACTACAGTTTTTTGTGTGACTGTGAACAAATTTTCTTCGATGCATATTTTTTTGCATTCGTGCAAGTGAAAAGATTATTGGGGATAGTTAATCACATTGTTATGTACATAATGATCTATGAGATGAAGTTAAATGTTCTGTGGCCCAGTTTGGAATGTGTTGTAGGCAAAAGGAATGATGTGACATGGGTCTGCTACTCTCATAAAACACCTCATAGGTTGTATCTTAAACAGCTGAAGTGTAAAAACAAAAGCAGTAATTGTATCGAAACCTTTACATTTGTGGGATTATTTTTATCACATTTATTTGTTTGTAACTGATATTAATGCTTTACAAAACATTGTTAGTACTTGCTGTGCATTCGTACTATGCACATACCGGAGATGAGGCTGCACTTTTGCATGCTCAAGAGTTCACTTTCACTAATATTTGTTTACTCCTATAATTAGCCATGCAGTGAGCATTGCCCTGACTTGTTAGTCCTTCACTGTGGTACTCTCATGTAGCACAAAAGGATCAGCTCAAGTTTTGCCATTGCACTAATTCTCCCCCTTGTAGGTTGTTCATTTAGCCGGTATGTGAATGCTTTGCATGTATGTATCTTACAGTCTACTCAATTTTCTTTTTTTTTGGAGCTTAGATGTTGAAAAACTTGTGCGTATCTTTTGTTGCACCTTACCCGAAAACTGAACAAGCACTGAGTCAGTGATGGAATGTCTATTTTAATGCCCTGTTCCTTTCATAGAAATTATTTACACTGTGTACATTTTTCTGTACCTGCAGTATCATTCTTGTGATGCTTGTGTTCCTGCCATTTTGTAACCTTGGATAGAATGAAAACGCAGTTTGTCCATTTATGTTACTTATAATTTAAGGCCTGCCAGTTGCAGGGTGATTTGCAGCTTAGCACAAGTTGCATACCGTGAATAAATGGCCACTGTAGATGACACTACTGCAAAATATACCATTTAACTTACCTTGTTTTTGTTGTACTGTATTTTTAAAAATGCCTCTCTTGGTGAGCAACAGCAGATTTCAAAATGTACTTTTGTTCCACTTCATTTATGTTCACATGTTGCTGCTTGTCTGCTGGCCTCCTGAGGTCAAGAGATCTAACCACATGTCCTTGGTTATTGTTGCATCTTTTCTGTTATATCCTCTGACCTATTTATTGTACACAAAGAATGTGGTATTAAATTAAATATGATGACGTCTAAAGACTAATGTAACTAAAATTTTAATTCTCATCAGCCTTTTTATTTTTTTTCTATATTTTTTGTCTTTTGCTGTTTCGTCAACTAGAAGTACTTTTTGCTTAGTGAATCCACTAGGCGTCTGGCTGTGACTTTTCACTAAAAAACTTTAATGCAACATTTTTGTACAAAGCTCTTGCTGTTCCTGTTATGTGAGGACACCTCGAGAATGTTGCCTGTTGGTGGAAATGTGCCATAACATATACAGCAGTTTGCATCTAGGCTGTACTGAAGGAGACAATGCACATGATTGTGCTACATGACTGGCAATAGCATTGACGTTTATTTTTGTGTGAAGGGGTACCTTAAAGAGATTTATTTAAAGTGCTTCATGCTGAATCTCTTGCTGAACAACCTGAATTCTCATTTGCACGTGTTCCCAAACTGCACTGTCATCCATTTTGTGTCAATCTGTTATAGTTAGGCAAGGCCTACAAGTGAAGCAGATACCAGACTTGCATTGTCTCTGCTAGGTCAGAGCATTTATCATATAATGTGATAATGTGTGTAAAAGGCAACTATGTTAACGTGCAAAAGTATTTGGGCTGGTATGGCGGCTGAAGGGATGCCCACATATAAGTGCTCCTTCAGGAAATGGCATTGTCAGGTGTAAACCACTGTTAAATGGGTGGAAATGTCTGTGTGTGTGTTTGGATACAGTGTTAGAAAAAAAACACATTATTTGTGGCTGTAACATCGAAAACTTTGTCACTCACCTGTTTCATGTGCTGCTTGTAGTAGTTTTTATCCCAGGCATTGCTCAAGTTTCTTTCCCATTTGTGACCTTGCCAGACGTTTTGCACCGTTGAAATTGTCTTGGTTGACTTGTTTTACAACATGTGCTTTCACCATACATTAAATATCAGTGCTAATATAAAGCAGATACCAGGCATTGTTCAATATAATGCCTTTCTTACTATGGTTTTATGTTCTTGAGCTCGCTTAGTTTTTGAAACCTAATTTGGCATGCGAAATCAAAAGCAATTTCATTATGCTCTAGCCAAAGGCATCATGATGTCCCTGTAATTAGGTTGACTGAAATTTCTCAATTTTTCGTTGATATGCAAGCCACACTTGTCTGTCAAGTGGCCCAACTTTGTAAATCATAATTAGAAACAACAGCTGCACCTTTTGAATGATTTGTGCAAAGCTACAGACATGGCAAATAGTATGCCTTGTTTATGAGCGTCATTGCAGCTCCCATCAGCTGTTGAGCTATAGTAGCTGATTCCAAATATTTTTATCTATAGCCTGTACATCCACACATGCATGCACATCGTATGTCTGGTTCAAACAAAACTGCTATATTTGTTCACCTTTGTGAGTTTTTTGTTGTTGTTGTTTTGGTTGTTACCAATAAAGTTGTCGCCACACTTGAAGTATATAAACGTTACAGATATGTATGGTCTGCATTGTACATGCTAAAGTAACACTAGTATAAAGTGCAGTCATTCTGAATGGGTCTGAAGTGACTGTAAAAATAACGGTACATAAGAAATTGTCATTGTTGTGTGTCCATATATTTCCACAAACAGTTGTACAGACATAAATACTGTACAGTAACAAAAGAACAAATTTATTGAAGTAGCAATAAAACTTTCTTTTAAAGTGGGACAACAATGATAGAATTAGCATACTGCATATTAAAGGAGTAGGATCCTGGAAGAATATATTATGAGCACAATATTTAATATTATCATTTGGATCTTAGGTAACTGTTCACTGATTGGAGGCTACTTTTGCAGTTATGGCTCGCCGAATACATATCTTTTCTTTTCTTTTGTACCACAAAACTGTTGAGAATAACACTACCTGTATCAGGGTTACCGAGACTGAACAATTACCACTGTCAGGTTTCCTAGTATTATATTTAGCAGATTACAAACTGTGTTATGTGTGCATATGTTTAATTAATATGTTAACCAGGAACACCTGCCCAATGGTTAGCATTCATATGCTGCTATTATGCAACATCAGCAGCAAACCAGGCAGCAGTTCCTAGTACGAAAAAAGTTTTGAAAAAAAACTCACAGAAATGGTTTGGGACTAGCATAAGTTGAGCATTTGTATCACTTGCTTTCACAGTTGTTGCTTTAATAGACTGACCCTTCATTGCCATATTTTTGAAAAAAACTACAAATATGTAACATTTTTGTATAATTTTGAAAGAATATCATTTTATAACAAAGTTAAGCGCGAATTTAAACACAAATTATTACGATTTTCACTCTGTCAAAAAGTTCAAATGCAACTTTTTTCCTGTTCTATAGTTTTTCATGACATGCAACATTTTTATAGACCTGATACAGGCTTATAAATATAAATACATTTGTCTGCTTTATACATAGACGCTAGTGCTGGTTATGTTAGTATTACCCACTGTACACATTCTGTACATATGCCGTGTAGGCATTTTGCCCATTATGTAACATATGCTCAAGCACTGACAATGCCCTTCCTTCCTTTGATGAAGGACGTATGATATGAAAATAAGGATATTGCCAAGAAAGTTCAGCATTAGGTTATTTGCTCCTTCATTGCCAGGGTCCCATTGTGTCAGAAAGAGCCAAGGATAGACATCAAGTCCTTTGTGTGCATTCTCATAGAATGCACTATGAAACTGTCTTAGAGACATGTCAGTGAAACATAAATCTGAGTAATATTATCACACCAATTAGCTAGAACTGTTCAACTGCAGTAGTTTCATTTGATGTAAGCGATGCGCTAGCGGCCCGTGTACTGGGCAGGCTAAAGAATGCCAGATAGTGGAAATTTCCGAAGCCCTCCACTACGGTGTACCTCGTAATCATTTCATGGGCTTTGCACATAAAAACATACATATTGTTGTTATTATTAGAACTGTTCAATGTAGAATCATCTTTGTTCACAACGGGCCACTTGGCAAGTGCTGGTACGATTTCTTTGTTGAAGAGGTCTTTTGAGGGGATGCCAGAAGTAAATTTCCTTGGTTATCATATTCTGACATGATTAGTGAAACTTCAACGAAACATCTAAAGAACCTGTCGGCTGTTTACACTGCCACTCTCCACAAGTGTAAGCATATGGAATGTCTCGATAATGTGCCTAGTCCACTGTTTATGTCAAGGCCTAACCATAGTAGCACCACACATAATGCAAACAAGGAAGAAGCAAGGAGTGAAACAAATGAGCGCAACTTGTCACTCCATGCTTCGACCTTGTTTATCTTGTGCAAAATAGCTAAAAGGTCAATTAGTTCTAATTAGGCCAGCTAGCAGTCTTGCTTCAGTTTTTACACATGTGCTCATTGCTATTGATTTGTAATATCATAGATGGGCATAAAGAGAAGACACAAACACTTTCAAAACAAAACGTTAAGTCGTAGAAAATTTTCTGATAGTCATACTCCTCAGGAGGAATTGAAGCAAGCTGTTATATATGGTCACTTTGTGGGTATATGATGATGATGATGATATATGGTGTTTTTTGGCGCAAGGGCCATTTGATGGCCAAAGAGCGCCAATTCATGGGACATGGAATGTGGACGATGATTGTGATTAGCGGCTGTATAAGGGCCATAAAAATCCTCGCGGTAAGGCGGGTAAAAACATACAAGTAATAAAATGATGACCATGCCGTGAAATGTGTGTGTGGTGTGAATAGATGACAAAAGTTGGTGATAATAAAAGGCGATGGTGGATATGTATGGCTTTAGCACAAGTGCCTCACACGTTCATACCCTTGCGTCCAAGGGCCGTGAGGCACGTGCTTTCTTGTGTAATCACCGCAGCAAAAACCTCTCTGGAGAGGTCATGCTACGGATGCCCGGGTATATGACATGAAAACTATGAATTTCTTTAAAAAACGCTAACAATGATTTGTGACTAAAAAGCGGTTCCCTACCGACGAACATTGCAGGGTGTAAAGGTATATGTTGTCGGTAGGGTAATGGAAAGTGTTGTCTTCTAAGAGTGTCTAATTGTTTACATTGTATTAAAACGTGTAGAACTGTTAATGCCTCACCACATTTATCACACAATGGTGGATCACCACCGGACAAAAGATGTGTGTGTGTCGTGTATGTATGTCCTATCCTGAGTCTCGTTAGTGTTACCTCTGTATGACGCGATTTCGATACGGGCAGCCAATGACCAAGGTGTGGCTTAATAACGTGTAGTTTGTTTTGTGTGTGTGTATCCCACTTGCTCTGCCAGTAGTCCCTGAGGGTTCGTTTGAGAGACGGCTTAAGATCAAGGGCCGGGATTGATATGGATGTAATGGCGGTGCTCTCATGGACGGATGCAGCGAGCTGATCCGCCCTCACGTTGCCTTGGATCTCACGGTGCCCTGGCACCCAGCACACTACAACATGTTGTTTGAGTGTGTAGAGTGTGCACAAAATGGAGTAAAGTGAGACAAGGACCGGGTTTTTTTGTTTTTTAAGACTGTGCAGAGCCGTTACCACACTGAGGGAGTCTGTATAAATTACTGCTTTTTGTATTTGTAATTGTTTGATGTGTTTAGCTGCCACAAGTATCGCGTAAGCTTCCGCTGTGAAAATACTTGTGCGTGGATGTAGAGGGCCAGCTTCCGAAAAGGATGAGCCGACAGCAGCGTAGGACACAGAGGAGTTAGTCTTGGAGGCATCTGTGAAGAACTCAGGACGTGTGTATTTGTGTTGAAGTTCCAAAAAGTATGTTCGGATGTGGGCAAGAGGTGCATGTTTTGTAACTTCTAGGAAAGACACATCGCAGTCTATAGTTTGCCACTGCCACGGTGGCGGGTATGCTACAGGAGCCATTAAACTGTGTTCAAGTGACCCTGCAGTTTCTTCAGCTAGACACTTCAGGCGAACTGAGAAGGGCTGCCTCATCGATGGCCTGTTTTGAAACAGAGTTGAGCTCGACAAATCATTAATTGTAGAGTATGAGGGGTGCTCCTTGTCTGCTTTCACCTTAAGAAAATTAACAAAGGACATGTAAGTTCTTTGCAGATGAAGCGACCACTCATTTGACTCAACGTAAAGGCTTTCTACGGGGCTGGTGCGAAAAGCACCCGTAGAAAGGCGGATGCCCAAATGGTGCACGGGGTCCAGCATCTTCAAGGCACTTTGAGTAGCAGACTGATAGACAACGGCCCCATAATCTAAGCGGGTGCGAATGAGGCTTCTATAGAGGTTCATGAGGCATTGCCTATCACTACCCCACGTAGTACGTGACAACACTTTTATTACATTCATGGCTTTTAAACATTTTGTTTTTAAATACTTGATGTACGGCATGAATGTCAACTTGTTGTCCAAGATTAGGCCTAAGAATGCAGCGAGCTTTTTCACGGCTATATGTTAGCATATGTTACATAATGGGCATTTCACGGCTCGGCTTTGACGGACAGACGTTGCCCGTTCAGTCGAATGTCAGGTTCCGAGTGCATGCCTCTCTTTCGAGAGAACAAAACACACGTCCTTTTTTGTGGGTTAAGTCAAAATCCGTTTTCATCTGCCCATTTGGATACCTTATTTAAACCCAACTGAACCTGCCGCTCACACATTGCCAAGTTGCACGACTTGAAGCCAAGCTGAACGTCGTCGACATATGCACAATAAAACATATTGCGAGGGATAGACAAGTGCAAGGAATTCATTTTGATAATAAAAAGTGTGCAGCTAACTACACCACCTTGTGGCACGCCTGTTTCCTGGACAAACGTTTGTGAGAGAACACTGCCCACTCGGACACGGAATGTCCGATTGGACAAGTAACTCTCAATTATGGAAAGCATTCTACCGCGCACACCCAGGCGAGACAAGTCTCTTAATATGCCAAAACGCCATGTTGTGTCGTAAGCCTTTTTGATATCGAGAAACACAGAAAGAAAGTATTGTTTGTGGACGAAAGCGTCTCGGATCTGTGCCTCGATACGCACCAGATGGTCGGTGGTAGATCTACCCTCTCGAAACCCACATTGGTATTGGTCAAGCAGATTGTGTGTTTCAAGGAAATATAAAAGTCGGCGGTTTATCATTTTTTCAAAGAGTTTACAAAGGCAGCTGGTTAGTGCAATTGGCCTATAACTTGAAACAGAGGAAGGGTCCTTGCCCTGTTTCAAAATAGGGATAACATTGGCTTCTTTCCAGGAAGTAGGTATGGTGCCAGAAAGCCAGATAGCATTGTATAGGGAGAGTAAAGTTTTTCGCGTTTCAAGCGGCAGGTTTTTCAACATTTCATACGTGACATGGTCGTGGCCTGGGGCAGAATTACTGCAGGAATTTAGTGATGTTTGTAGCTCAGCTAAGTTGAAAGGTTGGTTGTATGCCTCGTATTTTGTACACTTGTATTCCAGTTTCTGCTTTTCGATTTTTGCTTTGTATCTTAGAAAAGCTTCAGTATAGTGTGAAGAGCTAGAGACCTGCTCGAAGTGTGCACCGAGGAAGTTCGCCTGATCTTCCAGGCTGTCACCCTGTGTGTTCACGAGTGGGAGTGAATGCACTTGTCTTCCTGCTACTCTACCAACCATGTTCCAGACTTTAGCCTCTTGGGTATAAGAATTAATCCCCGATAAAAACTTGTGCCAGCTTTCTCTTCTGGCTTACCGACGCGTTCTCCTGCCTTGAGACTTTATTTTCTTAAAGCTCTCAAGGTTTTCCGCTGTTGGCGATTTGCGCAGCAACCTCCATGCCCTGTTCTGTTCCTTTCGCGCATTACGACACTCTGTGTTCCACCATGGGACGTGTCGCTTGCCGGGCTGTCCAGATGTTTGTGGGATGCATTTGGCTGCTGTGTTAATAAGGAGAGCTGTGAAGTACTGCACAGCTTCATCTATGCTTAGCCCACATATGTCAGTCCAAGATAAGTGAGCTTTGTTATGAAACTGTTCCCAGTTGGCTTTGTGTATAAGCCATTTGGGAACTCGTGGAGGATATTCGTATGATGTTTGTGTACTCAAAACGACAGGAAAATGGTCGCTTTCATAGGGATTATTTAGAACTTTCCATTGGAGTAATGATACAAGTGAAGGAGATGCGATGCTGAGATCTATGGAAGAGTAGGTTTTGTTGGCGAGGTTATAATATGTTGCCTCTTTCCTATTCAACAGACAGGCGCCGGAGGAAAAAAGGAACTGTTCAATGAGACGACCTCGTGCGTCGCAGCGAGAATCACCCCATAGACTGCTATGAGCATTCAGGTCACCAAGGACCAGATAAGGTTCGGGTAGTTGGTCTATTAAGGACTCGAATTCTCGTTTTCCAAGACGATGGTGTGGGGGTATGTACAGAGAGCAGATGGTGACGAGCTTGTTAAAAGGAACTGCTCGAACAGCCACTGCCTCTAGTGTTGTTTTTAGTGGTAAATGTGTGCATGCTACTTTTTGATTAACAATAATGGCAACACCGCCGGATGATGCCGCAGCATCATCTCTGTCCTTTCGGAAGAGAACATACCTACGCAAAAAATTCGTGTTTTTAGATTTTAAATGAGTTTCCTGTACACACAGCACTTTCGCCGAATGTTTGCAAAAGAGCTCTTGAACATCATCGAGGTTTCTAAGGAGTCCTCTGACGTTCCAATGTATTATTCGTGTTGCCATATTGGAGGTAACGTAGTGCTGTGTGTAAGGAACAATGGGTGTGTCTGCTTCTTAAGCTAAGCGTTAAGACTCAAAGAACAGGGCCGTCGCCGGGCCCCGTTATTGGCTTTTTATTTCTTTTGGCGCGCTCCAGGGAGCTACGCCGATCTTTCTGCACCAGGGGTGCCGTGGTGTCCATTGCCTCCTCAGAGGCACTGCGTCCTCAGAGGCCTCCTCAGAGGCTTGGGACCTCGCCTGGTGAGACGAGGCCTTCATATCGGCTGACCCTGGGGTCTCCTTCACCTCGGGGGGCGAAACCTTTGGTCCTCTTGGGCTAGAGGTCGAAGGAACCTCCTTTGGTGCTGGGATACCCTGGCTGCTGGAAGAGCTTGCAGCGGCCTTGGTTGTCGCCGTGGGGAGGAATGGCAGGGCAGCCTTGGCTGTTCCCGCCGTGGGTGGGGGCATTGGCGACCGCCTGGGCACACTGTGCCTGGCATGGGCAGTTGCCGCAAGCCGTTGTAGTGCTGCCCCCTCTTGCACTACATCGGCAAACGATGGTTTGTTTGTGAAAAGACCAGATACTTGTTGACGGGCTTCTCGGAAAGTAATGTTTTGTGTGATTTTGATTGTAACAACTTCTTTTTCCTTTTTCCATGTTGGACAGGTTCGGGAGTATGCGGGATGGGCACCATCGCAGTTTGCGCAGCGGGCCCCATCCTCCACCTTACACTCGTCCGTAGCGTGTCCTGTGGTGGCACACTTTCCGCAGGTGAGTTGGCCGCGGCAACTCTGAGAGCCGTTACCAAAATGCTGGCATTTGAAGCAACGTCGTGGGTTGGGAATGTAAGGTCTCACATTCAACTTCAAGTATCCTGTTTCGAGATGTTCAGGCAGGGTGCTGGTGCAAAATGTCACAATTATGTGTTTCGTTGGGATTTCCTTCTTATCACGCCTAATTTTAATTCTTTGTACTTGTGTCACTTGCTGGTCCTTCCAGCCCTCGAGGAGCTCACCTTCAGTCAGGTCAAGCAAGTCTTGATCAGATACAACGCCTCGGGAAGTGTTGAGTGAGCGGTGTGGTGTAATTGAGATAGGTATGTTTCCAAACGATTCTAGTTTTGAGAGGTTTTTATACTGGCTCTGACTTTTTACCTCGAGGAGGAGATCCCCACTGGCCATTCTTGTAGCCTGGTAACCTGGTCCAAGTGTAGTGGTGAGGCATTTGGAAACAACAAAAGGCGAAATAGTTCTGGCGTTCTTTTCAGCGGTTTCACAATGAATTACATGGTAGCGGGGAAAGGTTTCTTTCGGTTTGCTGAAATCATTGCAAAAGTCTACGGTGCGCCCTCTCTTCGGGAGAGGACGATCGTGCAATGAAGGGACAGAAGAAAAAGCCATAAACTAAATGTCAGTTCAGCAGCCATGCCAGCCGCCCACCATGGAGCCCAACACGGGGACGTGACAAGTCCCAAATTTATATGGGGCATGTCAACGTCAGCTGTACACAGCCGCTATAACCAAATGTATTGTGCCCAAGACAGAGCACATACACAAGGTTAACCCTTGCCGCCAGGAAAAATCGGAAGTAAATGGAAGAGAGAAGAAGACAGGATAGATTTAAAGACGAGAAAAGACTAAGATGTAGAGAGAGAGAGAAATAGGAAAAGGCGACTGCCGATTTCCCCTGGGTGGGTCAGCCCAGGTGTGCCGTCTACGTGAAGCCGGGGCCAAAGGGGTGTGTTGCCTCTGCCGGGGGCCTTAAAGGTCCAATCACCCAGCGTCGGCTCAACCCCCAGGATCCCCTTTTCCCCGGACACGGCAAAGCCACGCACGGCTAGGCGTGGGAGGGAGTCGAAACTCCCCCGTTAGCTCGGGTCCGTGGTGTCGCTACACACCAAACGCCTACTTGCGCAGGCGCCCCTGCGGGGGTCACTTTGTGGGTAGAGGTTCCACATAGCATAGTATGGTCATTCATAATAATGTGTACTTTATATATCTGTAATGCCTATGTATTGCAGCGAGGCGAGGAAGTGTTCAAGTATGTTCAGCTATGGCTAGTCGACTCTCTTCGCAAGTGACATAGATGAAGTTCTGTGATAATTTGTTAGATTTGAGCACTTGGCTTGTTTGTGGATGGAGTATGAAGTGCTATGCGTAACAGTATTGGCAACTTCGCATGGGTGGGTTAATGTCCCTTCAACACGCAATACTGGACAGAGGTCTGTGCAAGATGTCCTTAGCTACCTATTGGAATAAAACAATAATTCCCACAAAAAAAAACAATTTAACACTAATGTGTTACTTCATCTACAAATGTGTACACACAAGTTTTGACATGTGCAAGTGGCGGCAGCAGAGTCGAGCTGCTCATGATGCTAAAAATCAGGCAACTGTGAATTTGGATACATCGTGCATTAGAGCATATGGCATCATTTGTTGATAGAAGAGGGAGTAATTTCTTGCTGACTAAGAATTTTAAATTCCAGGCTGCCTGCTGCGCTATTTGCTGAGAGATCGAGCAGAGTTGCAGCCTGGTGGTTGCTGGTTGAAGCGCGCCTAGTCTGGATTGTTCATGCATCTGTTATTGCCACTTTAAGCTTGTGTGCGGCCCCGCCGCGGTGGTCTAGTGGCTAAGGTACTCGGCTGCTGACCCGCAGGTCGCGGGTTCGATTCCCGGCTGCGGCGGCTGCATTTCCGATGGAGGCGGAAATGTTGTAGGCCCGTGTACTCAGATTTGGGTGCACGTTAAAGAACCCCAGGTGGTCTAAATTTCCGGAGCCCTCCACTGCGGCCAAATACACAAATAATTGAGATCTAAATAATTCACTATCACTATACGTCCTCCCCATGCGTCGCGCTCAAACCCACCAGTCACAATGGCAGATGGGTCACATAGAAGAAACACTGGTCGATGCCAGAAGACGACTGAAAAAATCATCCTTATTTGATGTCACCGCCTCCTCAAGGCAACCGCATACCCTGCGAAGGTTAAAACCACAGAAAAAAAAAGATGCAGAAAACCAATATGACTTCTGCACAAGGTCGAATCTCATAATATGAGACAGCACATGCACAGAACAAGACATCATCAAAAAAAGGGTAGTAGAGTTAAAAATAAACACAAACGAAAACACTAGGATGCTAATTTCGTAAATAAAGGCGAAATTTCGATAACGTCGGTGAATACCTCTTGTCCTCAAGGTTACGCAAATGCATGCATTTTTTTCTAAATAACTCTACCTTGGCGTGAGTTATATTCAAAAATTGCCACTAAACTCAAAGCATGCTGCCCAGCAATGACGGATGCCCACAATGAAACATGTCTGCCAGAATGTAGACAAGCAGTTTTAAAATATCACAGGTGTGAATACTGTACAAATTGTACATTTCAGTAAGTATAAAGTGTCTGTACACTTGTACACAGGCACTCAGGCTTTGCGTGGCAATTTGTAACCTCGTCAACACCTTCTAGTCTATGCCTATGACGAGATCGCTGTCGAGCCACATCATGAAAATGTCAAAGACGGCAATCAATAGTGCTTGCCAGATGCCAAGTTTCGGGCGCCCAGTTTTGCCTGGCGAGCCTGCGGATTCTCCCTCAGAAACTTGAGGATGTCCCCACAGTCGATCGCCTGCGGCAGCCATTGCTGGAGGAGCAGCTCCTCTAGGAACCAGATCTGCCAGTCTCTGCCAGTCGCGGTCACCACGTTGTAGGCGTCATCAAAATTGTCCAGATGATGGATTTGCACATCTTGGACGCCTGTCCAGCGCATAAGGAGCTGTTGCACCTGGAGACAAAAGAACTTTTTAATGGGAGAATCGTTAAAAATGAATAGATCCCAAAGTAAATGCACACAACAGATGCTTGTGTCGGACGCTAAATCCACTGGTGCCACTATACACTCACAAACCTCATCACAAAATTGCATCTTAAGAGGAAATCAGTTTGTTATATTAAAAAATTTGTTATAAAGGTTATTTTTATTACTGTTGTAAGACTTTTTCATTTACTTTGTTATAACCAATATTTCATCATAGTTATGTTCATTATATTGAGGATTTAGTGCAGTCACATTCCATAAAATCTACTGAACCAAACATATTAAGCCAAAGAAAAAAATTCAAGGAACCTTAAGCTTCGCTTTTTAAGAGTTGAACGCAATAGCGAAATCCGGCCCCTAGTGCGCCCTTCGATCGCTGAGTGCATACTTATTAATATGTTGTGTTAGCACGAATCGCACACACAGGTTTTTGATCTAGACCAAGAGTCACATGGCCTCCAAAATACACGCCCTGCGATCGCCATTTCGGAGGCCATAAAGAGTCTCACAATGCCTCAAGGATAGCAGCACATTATCTAGCGTTTGCGGTTTGCTTGATCAACGCCTCTGGAAAGGCATGATATGTTTTCCGCTAGATAGACATACTTGTCCATTTTCAGAGCTGTTCGAAAGTTTCTGTGTGTTTTTACTGGCAATGGCTGCACTATCCCGGCCTTTTTCGGCGTAGTTCAAGGCTTCCCAAATGCGCCTACAAATCGCTGAATTGGCTTATTTTCGTTGTGACACCTGTCGAATGAAATGCGTTAAAGAGGCCTTTAAACAATTCTTCAAGTAATCATGGAATGAATTCACTAGAAGAGCCTATTACCTCACGAATTCGATGCCGCAATAATTTTAAGAATCCATCCAGTGCGAGTGGAACTTCAAAGGTTTGTCGCATGCTGCAATTACATTATCTCTCCTCCCGTCCCGACAAAAGTGCTGGAAGCTAAGCAGGGAGGGGTGGCAGGGGCCGAGAAACTACCAGGCCTCGTGACCTTGAGCACTTTTTTTTCTTCGAATGCGCAGTTTTTCAATATGACCACGCACGCATCCTTGGACAAGTAGCGGCCTCCTGGGGCGATCTTGATAACCTAATTTTTCGGTCATAGACGCAGAGATTATTTTTTGCTCACAACCAACGGGGCCGACGCCGACAGCGGGATTTCTGCGACACGAGCTCTCTAACACAATCGCGTTAAAAAGTGTTTGGTACAGTGCACCAAATAAGCTGCCTTAGCATTATTTGTACTTTTTTATTAAAGTGCAGCAATTACGACCAAAGGGACATAGATTATGGACAAAAAAGCTTGCCACCAATGGGTATCGAACCCACAACCTTCAAATTTAATGTCACAGGCTACAACTGCGGCTATTTTCTTGTCTCTTTTACAGGGTAAAATTTCTGTACATGTAGTCCCAGGAGTATTAGTCCGCACCACTAGTAATGATATGTTTTTTGTCACAGCTAGCGTCAAATAAGAACTATCAGAAGTCTTTAGTTTACCTTCTATTTCTTAATGCTACTATGTTGCCGTGTTACCTGAACAAATGTTTCAGCAATGTTTCAGCTCCCCATACACAATGCAATGATGATAGCTTCATTTATGACTATCACTGCTATAGTTTAATAAACAATGGCATCAACATCTTCTGGTTTTGATCAACAGCAATTACAGAAAGAAATATTTACAACACAGCACATAAAGCTATGCTATTTATACTGTGCATATGACATATTTCGCTTTTATCGAATCTTCCTTGTCTAATCTTGTCCCTTTGTCAGCACATCATCACATTGAAAGCTTATGCAATCAAGCATGGCTTGGCAACGTTACATTATGAGTTGATACGGCATATGCATGCTAACTTGAAGCACTCGAAAAGACTCCAGAAATGTCCCTATCGACATATGTCACTGTTCAGTTTGTACAGTGAAGGAGAAGTTAAAGGGACACTAAAGGCAACTTTTAAATCGACATTGATTGTTGAAATAGCGGTCCAGAAACCTCTCATTGTTACTTTTGTGCCAAGGAAGGGCCTATTTTAAGTAAAATCCTGTTTTAGAGGTGCACGTCGGGTTAGCGCACTTCAAATTACCTGCCTCAAGAAGCGGACCGACCGGACCAACTCATCACTCACATGACTGTTGCAACGCACAACAATGCCCAGATTTACTGCGGTAGTAGCAGCAGACTGAAAGCAGTGGGAGCCACAGCAGCAACAATGGCCATTGATCAATTTCCCATCCTTGGCTCCAATATTGCCGACATTTTTCAGTTCAACTGCGGCCCGCTGAATGGCACCACCTGTCCAGTGTAACTACGCCAAAATCGAATTTTTGAACCTCTCGTGTCTTTCCCCATAGTAACACCCGGCGATTCTTTTTTCCACGAATCAAACAGAAATGAATAAGCAGCATTTCAATGTGTCTTTTGATTCACAGAAAGTTCTTTATTTAGTGCAGCTAGATCGATTACTAGCGATTAATTGTAGGCGGTCCATCTGATGTCATCGGTGATCATTTTGAAAATGCCCAACTGAGGCGCAGAAGTTATTGTGCATTTACCTTAATTTCTCGGTAATTAGAGCACTGTTGTTGATAATATTGTCATTTTAGATGTCATACATAGAGCTGTCACTCTGACGTAAATTGTTATTTGACTTTGGTGTCACCTTAACATTCGGGATGAACTTGCGTGGACACGCATGCGTCTACAAAATATTGATGACTAATATAGCCTACAACATACTTAAAATCAAGTTTAAAGAGCGTGCCATGCCACTGTGAATGAAATGCACTTTTGGCTTTTGTGTAAACAACCAAACACTCCTTGTATCACGAGTTTGTGTTGATTGCCACAATTCTTGTGAGCGCTCCCTTCTAGCAGACCATTTTAAAGGGAAAAGGGGAACAGACTTGCATGAGAAGAGTAAAAAAACAGATGGCCTTACCCTGGTGTGCACTGCCATATGCCATAAAAATTTGTCATCTAGCCTACAAGTACGTTTCAAGCTCGCCTTGGCAGTGCATTTCTCGCAGGCGATGCATATCTATGCCACCTCAGAGGGGATTATAGTAGCACCCAGGAAATTTTTCACGTAGAGAGTTGTCAACACGGTGCTCATGTACGTGCCGTCTTGTGTGTTCACATTGCCAGCTATGTTTAACCAAAAACTACTCTGGCTCCTACCTCACTCAGTGCTCTGTGAAACCGAAACTTCAGCTGAGCGCTACAAAACAGATTCCAAATAACTGACCGTTGCACGCTCAAGCAAGCGAGCCTTCCAGGCATGATAAGTCGGTCCGTTCGCTACCTATTGCAACAGAAAGAGTTATATTGCATACTGATGGGGACATATTTTATAGAAACGCAGTGCATCGAAAGACGAGGACAAGCACATGCTATTAACTGGTTTATTAATAAAAAAACTGCTCTACAAACCCACACATTTAGAGAGCTGTTGGCCAGAGCAATGCTCTCGAAAGCAGAAAGATCACCGCGAGAAGTTTGTGTGCCTTTTCTTATGGGTGTTTCGCAGATCACTCTCACGAGAAACAGAGCAAGCTTTTATTAAAATGCAATCCCCACCCGCCCCCCTCAAAAAATACCCCGCGACAACTGTCCTAGAGGTAAGCTTTGCGACTAAGAAGGAAAAGCTACGGAAGTGGGAAAATCTTTACAAACCTTTTTCATTTTAAGCAGAGTCATACGTAATGCAGTACAAGTAATGGATCACTAGTAATTGACTACATTTTGTTGTAATTTTGAAATTACCCTTCAGAATATTTTAATTTACTTTTTATATAATTGATTATCCTCTTTTTACAAAATCGAGCTTTATCCAGACATCTAGGGCCGTTCTCATCCCAAGGAATACGAGACTGCTCTGTAGGGACTCAGTAGTGATCTATTGACACCCCTTCTCCCCACCCCCCTGGGGGGACATGACCTAGGAAAAGCCTCCCCGCATTCACACGGGCCTACAGCCTTCTCTATACCATTGTAGCTAATTGTAGTTAGAGTAAATTTGAGTTGTTGCGTTATGGCAATGAAACTTTGAAGGAAAGCAACTTAAATTTGATGTGTTAAATTCCTGTAATTGCATTGAATAACTGTAATTGACCACTGTAATCAATCACTTTTATAAAAAGTAACTGTAATAGTAATTGGTTACATAACGTTTGTCATGTGCACAAGTATGAGTCTCAGCCACATTAGCATATGCAGAATATTAGAGAACAAGCATCTGATAATATCTGAAAACAGCAGAGTGATTACGAGATAAGGCAGTACAAAAGGCTCTGCATTTCTTTCAAGTACCTAAGGTTAGCTTGCATATGCCATATTTACTCGATTGTAACACCAGGGGTGATGCTCCATAGTGTCCAGGAAGAAAAACAGTAAAAGTGTGAGTATCATTGCACTTTCTTTACCATATCAATTTTTCTGCTATATTTTTGCTATAAAGTGCTGTATCACTGCCATTTAACCACACCTTGCTTTGGCTAAAGATATGGCTCAAAATTTGGTTAAATTCAGGTAAATGAATGAAATTAAGGTAAAATGAATGAAACATTTACATATTCCGAAAAGTTGGGAGCTTATGTCGATGCCACCACTACGGCCTCTCCCAGACCAGTTCATGATATCTATCTATATGTTGGCGTTCTGATACTGTCAGGAAAGAGGCCAAAGTTGGTCGAGATAATCGTCATCCTAAACGCGCTCACGCAGATAGATGGCCAAAATATATCTCACGGCATAAAGCTTCTCCTTCAGCATCTGGTCCATCACTGGATTGGCTATCAGGATGCGGACGGGATCCCGCTCGAAGACTTCCTGATGAGGTTCGTGGTAGGCAGGGTCACAGGGCAGCGAGATGTGGCATGGGCCGAGGGAAACTGCCAGCGAACTGTACGCCCGCAGCGCCACCATCGGCAGCCTGTGGGTCTGGGAGTCGTAGCCACTGCCCTGCACAGGCGCCCACACGGCACATTCTGCCGCAGCAGCTGATGCTGCTCCAGGCACCACCGCAGAAACGAGACCACCAGAGTGCTTACACTGGGGTTCTTGCCATGGTCTAGCTCGGTGTCGCACCCGTCCCATGGCTCGTGCAGGAGCACTGCCGTGGAACTAGTGACATCTTTGACGTCCTGCTCGTTGCACTCACCTTGTCCACCCTGCTCTGACAATCCAGAGTCCACTTTATTGTCAGAGTCGTCCAGACAAAGGGGCTCCACAAACCAATCGATAATCTGCCAGGCTTCAGTAAGAGCCTTCTTGTGGGAAATGCATTTGCCTTCACTCAGTTTCTTTGATGCCTCCACAGTTGGCTCGGCACTTGGCTCATCCTGGGAAGCTGCTGTTTCCAACATCATCATGGCATGCCGCCTCCTCGCGACAATCTTGCTCAAGGGTGCAAATTTTCTATTTTCCACAAACTCATTGTGAATGTCTAACAGGCAGTTGGAGCAGAGCCCGGGCTTGGATTGGGCGCAAGGTTTGTGCTCGCCAAGCAGCGTCTCCTCTTTCAGCCACTTTTCTATTATTTGAAAGGCTGTCTTGAAGGAATCGCAACTTGCACCCAGACCATCATTCTCCGCAAGGCTGCTGTTCTCTTCGACAAGTTGGTCAATCTTCCAGTACAAAATGTTCGGGCACCACACCTTGTCCTGAGCGTCGGCGCTGCGCAAGATCTCGATGAGAAGGTCCACGATGCACCAGGGAAAGCTAAAAAATGAGTCCTCTTCTTTCTGCTCATACGTCACCATGTACCAGGCTGAGGCCCTGCGAAGCTTCCACTTGGTCGATTCCTCTTGATCGAATATGCAGCTTTCTGCATTTCTTTCAAGATGCCGTTGTAGAAGACGTCGCATGTGGTGACCGTCAGAAACTTGACCATCTTCTCAAGGAGGTCTTCCCTGTTGAGCTTGTCTGACTGGGCGCTGTGATAGGCATCGAACGTGTTCACCATGCACACCATAACCTCACCCTCGGACCCGATGCCGTACTGGTTCAGTATTCGCCGAAGGTTCGTGTTGTAATCCGTCAGAGCCTGTGCCGCCGACTCTCGGTACTCTTCCCAACCTGGTATGGCAAGCGCCTGGCACCGACCAGGGTCAATATGCCGGTGACCCAACCTGCCCACGGCGGCCTCCAGGAAACGGCACGTTCGGTACAAGACACAGAGTGCCCTGTCGACCGGTACCTGGTCTTGTAGCTTCCTTTTTCCATGAATTCTAAGTACAGCATGAGCCGCTCGTCTCGTCGAAGGTAGGCAGTCTTGCCATTCTTTTCAAAGTCGAGGCAGATGCCGATCTTTTCAGCGATGGCAAGGCACTTCTGTGAATAAACTCCTTCCTTCTCCTGGTCAGCCCAGGCCAGGTGTGCGTTGGAGAAGATACCAATGGAATCATTCTTGATATAGTTGCATATGAATTGAATCATGTCATCGGTCTGCAATAGAGACAAAAAAGACGTGCTTTTGTGATGGAAGCTGTCGCAACATGCAGCGATTGGTTAACCATGCCAGCTCAAACAAAAACAAGAACAAAAAAGGTACCCTTGTGTTTTTACGTTGCAGTGAACTTCTGCACAGCAAAACAAGCAATACTCAAATCACAACGATAGCACGAAGCACTTTGCCAAATCCAACATTACAGGTCAATTGTATCATCTCGCTCATGCCAGAGTATCAGTGATGCTTGTATGTTAATATTATTGACATGTAGCAGCATACATGCAAGAAGTTGGCAAAATACATCGAACAATGATGCTGTCACTGGTTAATATGATGCAACAAGAGAGTACATGACATTAAGCACTAAAATTTTTCGGTTTCACCTTGCCAAACAAGGCTACAGACGTCAGCAACGAGTGAAAAAATAGAAAAAATTGAGGAGAATAAATATTTGATCGTGCAAAGTGATGAGTACAATTTGTATGGATAGGATTCGCTGGTCACACATAACAATATTGCAAAGTCGCAGACCTGAAAACGTAAAAGCAAACTGAATTGGTTCCTTGATGATCAAAACTTTATTACTCCCAAAAAGGGGACCGGTGGAGAGGTCGGTTACGCTGCTTAGAGGAGGTCAGCGGGGATCCCTTAGGACACCCCGGCCTCCAATGCGCGTAGCCTCCAATGCGCGTGAGAAAGCGAAGACCTTCGCAAGAAATAAATTGTTGGCAGTTCAGCGCTCTGTCTTGTCTTTTCTCCTGTCCCCTCCTGCCCTGTCGTTTTCGCTGGTAAGCACTCTTTAGCACGTGAGATTACCCGGCGTTGCTGTGCCGAGTCAGTGATATGCAGAAGGGACTCCCATGTATCTTCTGTGTGAGAAGCGTCAGCGTACTGTGGGCGCATCCATGCCATGTGTCCTTGAGAAATGTAGTGGATGACCAGTCAATCACATCCCCAGGAGAGCAACTGAGAAATACCCTGATGAAACTGATTATTTCCGTCTTTAAATGGGACACGTTTCTACTTGTTGGTACAATATCACTTCTGGAAATAGCGCGAAGACACTACAAGGCAAGAACAACATAAAGAAATGAGTGCTGAAAACCAATTGTGGGCTCAATCAAGCCTATTCAAAATATTATAAACTTCAAGGTATTCGAAATGAGCTAACAGACTTATAAACCACACGTAACTTCTTGGAAATGTGGTTTCACTGCAGTAGAGATGCTACACCGTGAATACACCTATCCGGTAGAAATACACAATGTTTCGAAACCCCACCACAAGGTTGAAGAACATAACACCCTCACATCTATTCATCGAGTCAGGGTGGGCTAGACTCCGAGTATAGTCAGTTATAAAACGTTAACGTGTTTTACAAGTGATCAGTTGCATATTACTGAAAATCAGATCCTGCTACTATTTAGTGTTACTTCCACTTGCCTATGAACCAAAAAGAGTGACCTATGTGCATGCCTTGGTTCTATTTTAGGTATTGTGCAGGTTAAGCCATGAGAAATATGTTCCTTTTCTTTCATAATATATAAAATATACTATTCAAATTTGCTTTGAAATCATTCAACCAAATCACTATTTCTAGCCTGAAATGCACTACACTTACACCTCAATATAACAAAGTTTCATCATACACGAGTTTGTTATATACAAAATTTTGTTAAAGATTTTTTTCTAACGCTATATCCACTGAAACACTATCTTTCATTTACTTCGTTATGACCAATAATTCATTATGTCAGGGTCCATTATATCAAGCTTTAGGTTTATTTTTCCCAGCACTTGGTCCACAGTTCTGGTCTCGTTTTTTTGCATTGTTAATAATATTACCTGTATATCTTATTTATTAACACAGCCCAAGTACAATATATAATGGACATTTCAGTGCATCCTCGTGAAGTGAAATGCAGAATTTATTGCTTCGTACACTGTTTTTATCCCAATGCTTCAGACTGTTTTTAATCCCTAAAAATTGCATTTCAGTAAGTTTTAGGTGTTCGTCGCCCTCAGTTGCTCTGTTATGTCACAAGCAGTGAAAATTTGAGTGATGACACAACCAGATGTCAAGATGGAGTTTCAACTTGGTAATTTAGGTGTCTAGAACCCTTAGAGGACATTAAACACTTTTCTATCAATTAAGAACAATGCAAGACGAGTAGACAACCATGATTTATGATGTCACAGCTATTAGTGCACAACATTTAATGAGGCATACCCAGCTAGATTTTTTTGGCACATTTTGCCGCTTATTGAGCCTATTTTCGTGTTAAGAGTGATACCTTTGCTACCGCAAAAGGGTACTTCACTAAAGTGAGAAAAAAATTCAAGTTAGAGCAAAGACTCAAGCTTGCAGTGTATTTGGTGCAGTGTTTTGCTGGTCGTGAGCTTTAAGTCAAACCTTCAATTCTGTGAAAGTGCCAAGTGAATAATACATAACATTTTAGGGCGAAAGTACAAAAGTGGGCCTGTCGAACATGAATAGGGAGTTAGTTAGAGTCTCATTCACATCACAGAGCAGTTGACAAAACATGTGCAGCCTGAAACGTCACAACTCTGTCAAGGAAGTAATCAAAACTAAAGTCAATTGCGATTAAGGCTTACTGTGATTGGCTTCCCGTGTGGCTCGGGGTTGCGATCCGAGAAGTTCATGGGCCTTCTGTTCGGCCCTGGGAAGAAGAGGCACTTTTCCCAAATGACAATGTACTCGTCCCCGTCCAAGTCCAAGCCTGCATGCCACACACAATGTTCAGAGGGCAGCACACATACTCTGTAGAGTCCCCAAAGGGAGCCACACATGAAAAAAAGGACAGTTCCCACCATAGTGTAATAAAAGCGCAGACATTTATTGGCACCCTTCACGCAACCCTAACCTAAGCCTGCCCACCAAATCACACAAATAAGGATTATATAACAAGTTGTACCAGGATGCCAATATAACACACAAAGACAACACACAAAATGTGGCACCCACAAAGCAAGAATACTTGAGGAGCCAAAACTGGGCTCGCTCTAACGTCCTGAAAACATCACGAAATCAGGCGCAGCAGCAAAGTGCCCTCCATTATGAAACTGCGCTAGCGGAGAAGGAAAAACGAACACGCTGCCTTCACCACGCTCACGAGAGAATCCGCCAGCAAAACGTTGTCGCGTTTCGTCACCGAACGATAGGACTGCAGCTACTGTGAGCTCCAACACAGAGACCTGCGATCATGGCGCAGCCGGGGATGATGATAAGCCTCCAATCGCATCTCCTTGTTTTCTTTTTTTCACTATGTTGAAAGCCTGTATTGCTTGTGTGCTATGTGATGACGCTTTATCAATATTGATCCTTATTTATGCATTTTGCAGGTGGGGCGATAAGCACTGGAGGCTGCATGCCAGAGAGAGAGGAATGTCTGCTCCATCTCAGACCTCCAAGCTGTAAAAGACCAGCTTCGAAGCACTAAACACCAACTGCGTTTGTGCCAAGTGAAGATTGCGAAATCGACAGTACAGGCGAATAAGAGCAGAAGATCGCATCAAGACGTCCAGAAACGCTCGGCTTGCGAGAAGCTCATTTTGACCAATGGCTCATGAAAGCCAACGCGAAGTCTGCAACAGCTGCGCGGTAAGTTCCAAATACTCCATCACACACGTTGCATCGCTATTGGATGACTACTTTTCGGTTTTAAAATGTTATCTAAAGGTGTAGCCCATTTCAACATCGTGTATTTGTTTCTAATACACCGAAAAACAATTCCTATTGAGGCAGACGTTGGTTTGGCAATTTTGTTTTGTATAGTGTTCTTTGTAATTTTGGGAAAAATTGCAGGTTTGTTTAGGCAAATATAGTGTGTGCGGTTTTTATAACACCCTTCTCTCATTACATTTTGCTTTGCATGGATAGTTTCCAACAAGATCATAATGGAAAATACATTTGCAATCCTATCTCTCCAGGTACCAAAAGGAGTGGATTTACGACTGCTTGCTGCTAAAGATGAAGTCCACAGCAGTCTACACTTTTCTTCAAGAAAATGAGTTTCTGCCTCTTCCGAATCCGCGCACCCTCTATGGCTACCTCAGAAACCCGAAAGCTGACTTTGGTTTCGACAGCACTTTGTTCACGGTTCTGCGTGAAAAGCTAGAGGCAGTTTCAGAAAGAGAGCGTCGAGTTAAGAAGCAGCACTCAGTTCTTTAATTGTACCATCTTCAGCAACGCCATTGAGACAAAATGTTAACCTACCCAAAACTTTGCAGCGGTGCTCATGTTCAATGAAATGAGCGTCAAAAAAAGCGTGCACTTTCGCTAGTCGGACATGGCACTACTGGGCAAGGTGGATTTCGCCGAACACACACGACCAGGCGATCATGGCAAAGACGGCTACCACGTGCTGGTCTTCCTGTTTCGACCTTTCCTGGGAAGGTGGTCGCAAACTGTGGGCACATTTTGTGCTTCCAATGCTTCCCCAGAGTCAATCGTTTCTAAGCTTCTCCTGCAGTGTATTGTTCACCTCGCAAACGCTGGCATTGTTGTTGATGCAGTGACGTGTGACAACTGCACATCAAACCAATCAGCCTTGAGATCTCTGGGTACGCATTTTCGAATTTCATTTAGCTGTGGTGAGTGATGTAGTGGAAAAACAACTGTACTAGTGAACTGATTTATCTCTAGGTGTCACCGGAGACATTCACAAGCTCCAAACTTGTTTTGAACACCCGTGTGAGCCCTCAAAGCAAGTCCATGTAGTAATAGATCCCCCGCACATATTTAAGTGCATCAGGAACAACTAGCTGAAAGTTGGCAAGTTTTTGGTAAGTGAAAAACTGTACATATGAATGCCTTGACCTGAACATAAATTATTCAGTTATAAACAAATTTGTGACTTCTCCTTATGTTGCAGCTGCCTCAAGGAAAGGAGGTGTTTCACTCTCACTACAAGGACTTGCTGGACTACGAGGAGGAACAGGCTGGGCTCCAGGCTGTCCCGTGTTGACGAAGGCCCACATTTTCCCCAATGCGTTCCAAAAGATGAGTGTCAAGTTGGCTGTCCAAGCAAGTCATGCACGTTCAGTGCAAAGTATTTCAAAAACATCTGCTCACACGTGTTTCGGAAAGTTAACGTAAAACCTTGTTGCCACACACTTTGCAGCGGTTCAGTGAGAGTACAGTTTTGGCCGTGGAGTTTTACAGCGAGCAGGAAGACTGCAAGAAGCTCCAGGGGCCGACTGCGACATCCGAATTCACAAGAACACTGAACAAGCTGTTCGACTGCCTCAACTCCCGGAGCCCAGACTATGTCCGATTCAACGAAGCACAACACATTGCTGTGAGAATCTTACGTGTGTTATGAAGTAGCCTTTGTGTACTATAGATGAAGCATACTTTTATTCCAGGTGTTCAAGGACAGCATTGCATGGCTGGACAACTGGGAGAAGTACGTTGAGGTATTACCAACTCAGAGGCAAGTCTGCTTTCTGAGTAAGCAGACATGTGGAGTCCTCAGGATAACACTGCATAGCTCAGTTGCACTGATCGAGAGCTTGCTGTCAACTGAGTTCCATTACGGGCTCGTTGGTAACTTTGGGCAAGATCCTCTAGAGGTAACAAGATTACTTTTTGCATATAAATGTGCTATGAATTTCTCATTTTTGCTATAAATTTCTTTCTAGAGGTTTTTTGGCATCGTCAGGCATGTTGCTGGTGACGGAGGGCAGCCAACTGTCCAACATTTCTTGTTCATCTATCGGACGCTCTCCGTAAACAACCTGGTTCGGCCACCAAAACGGGCCTCGGCCGAGGGAGAAGGACCCCAGCTGTTGCTCAAGCTCCAGGGCCTCTTCAACAAGGAAAAGCCTGCCTCCAGTCAGGTAAAATACCCCTTGTTTGTTTACGCACAGAAATCGCCATTATGTTAGTCATAGCTCTAGCTTCTTTTTTTCAGGAGCAGCTCCACTACACAAACGACCAAATAACCAACTGAAACATAATGTGTTATTTGGATTTATGAATTTCAGCTCATACATCGAATTATTTGAAACTTGGAATGCATTTTTCAGGTTGACATGTTGGCAGTCCTCTTTGATAACGTTCTTGAGGAGCCCGGAGACCCTACGAACATTTCATTCGTGCCTGACAATACGCTCTCTACTAAAGAGTGCATCCTCGATTATATTGCTGGTTACGTGGTGAAGAAGTTTTCAACTATGAGCTGCTCCGACTGTGTTGCAACACTGAAGAGCCAGACACGAGAGCCAACTGACCTAATCCTGAAGAAGTCAAGAGGATTCCTGCAAGTGCCCTTATCCTAGCTCTTCAGCCTGTTGCGTAGTGTGGAAGGACATGTTGAGAAACTCACTGTGGACACAGTTGCATGTGCCGATGTGTATGCGAACATTGTTGACCAAGTTTTGCTCGACAGCCGCACTGCTTCTGCTGGTGTGGGCTTTAGGTTGCACTATGTGGGTACCACAGCAGAGATTGTTCATTTTTTCTTGAGGTGCCGCCTGCACTTCTTCACCAGGGAAAGAAACAAGCTGATGCGAGCAACGCGCCGAGCTAGCTGCCCAGCAAGTTGTGGCAACAAGCCTAGTGGATAGCAGATCTGTTTGTCATGCAATATGTAGAGGCCAACTGTTGTGTTTTGTGTTAGCAAGTAACGCAGATTTGTATGATATTGTTTATTTTCTTGCATCCGCTATGCTATTGCCACAAACTTGTGTGAATAAACACTTGTACCACACAGCCGCAGCGCGTTTTTTAGTCCTTTGCATGCACTTGGCAGCTGCCTGCGATGATGAGCCAGCGGTCAGACAGCTTCCTGTCATTTTTAAGGCGGAGCGAAAAATTCACGGCAGCCACATTTGGGTGATCCAATCAGATATTTTGAATTTGAAAATCTTGGCATGGCTATCTTTGCCTGCATATTTTTTTTTTAACTTGCCCGCCGCGTTTGCCCAGGGGCTAAGGCGTTGTGCCAATAAACTCAAGGATGCGGGTTTCCGGCCGCTTTTCTGATGTAGACGAAAATAGAAAACGTCTGTGAGTTTGAGATTTCGGCGCGAGTTAAAAGATACATGAATGGTTAAAATTAATGTGGAAGGCTACACTACGGCGCGCGTCCCGTTGTCTGTGTAGCGACGGCACGCTAAATTTCATAATCAGTCAATCAATCTTTTTTAACTTCCCGTTTGGGTGGGAGGGGTGTGACAGGCACTGAGCGGGGGAATTTTCATCTGTGGACACCCTTTACCTATGAGGACAAAAGTCGCTCAATTCGCTTCTGCCCAGGCACCTCCGCGCGCTCATTATGCTGCTTCCGTATCGTGAGCGTTTTTTTTTCCCTGCTGGCAACGCTAACTTTCCGAATTTAGATTATTTACTTACGTTATTAGGCAGTTTTAGCATATCGTTACCGTGTTAACGTTACCGTTTACCGTGTTTGCGGGAATAGACTTCACAGCGCGAGAGTAACCGCGAATGGTAACTGACCGGTACAGGCTTCACCTCCGGTAACAATGGTAACGCAATCACCGTAACGATATGTTAAAACTGCCTATCAGTGCGCTATCAAGTAGCGCAAACACAGCGCTAACCCAACGTGCTGTACGTTTGCACACCTATTTGCTCAGCGCAGCATGTCACCCAGGGCTGAATACAGATTTATTTCTGGCACTAGTTACCTCAATTCATGCAGGCGGCTGCAAAAGCTAATCAAAAATTGAAAACACGAGATGTCCGCCTTCTCAAAGCGAGAGCGTAGAGGTGCCTGCTGCAACAAACGAACGCTGCAACACATACGCCTCAGTAATACCTGTGGACTTGCCTGAATTTCACTGCTAAGCCACACAACAACAACTGACTCAAAAACATGCACACTTCGCTCGTGTTTTTACAGAAGGAAATGGAAGCAGACGCGTTGCCGACGGAGAAACAGCCGGCCAGCAAGCATCGCGACCGCTGGCGAAGCTTTCACATTGACAGCGGCGATCCTAGCGGTAGCTTTTGTCCCTGAATGAAACTTCGGCCGGAGTTTCGTGACCAGAAAAGTATTGAAGGACTTTGGTAATACTAACGACCGTAGCGCTTATCATGCTCTGCTGACCGTCCAACGCTTGCACAGAAAGGACAGCGTTTCCACTCTCCTTTCCGACGGTGGTGGCACTTACCTTGTCGCCTTGCGTTCTACACCTTATCACCTCTGAGGCGGGCGTGCACACCCGTCTCAAAGCCACGCCCTTTGTTTTTGAAAAAAAACTGTCATAAGGCGGTCATGTCTCATGTGTGACATGACTTGATGTGCTTGTTCGCCTCCACTACAGCTCGAGGCACTGCAACGCAGCGCCTCCAGAATACTATTCACCGATTTTCTTGCGCAGAACATCAAATAAATGTCTTCTTCACTCTCTCCACATGCAAGACTATCGCCTTTTGACGACATTTGCAGATTAAATGCAGATACGGGGCGAATTTTTTCTCCATGTGTGTGTGTATTTTTGCTCTTATGCTGCGACATTTTTTCTTTGTGCTCTTTCAGCTCACGACTGTGCAAAGATGCAACGAGTACTTTGTTAGGCCAATGACACTTCAGCGAGTCGCCTTGATTTCCACGAGCAATGCACGAAGCGGTCCCCCGCACAAGGGTGCAGCAGCGAACAGCACGCATTTGGTACACTTGCAGTACGCTTACGTGAGCGGTAACAGCGCTAGACCCCTAAGCCACATGTACTGCCGAGGAGGCAGGTCACAACCTACCTACATTCTTTAAGATTTTTATTGCTGGCAGATTTGTTGCGATGATGTGCCGGCACGTTTGTCAACAGCCGTCATTACACTCCTGTGCATTTCCATGACCCATCATAGCACTTGAGCCAAGCTTGCAGTAATTACTGCATGTTTTACAGCTGATGCACGTATCGTAAAGGCTCAAAATTGAATGTTGGTTACAGTAACATATGCGACCTAATATTTGAAAGATCGAACATTCGAGTTACTTGAAGTGTTCCAAACTTTCGAATATTCGCACACCTCTCAAATTCAATGAATTTCAATACGCAATTGTATTCAACAAGGAAATCTAAATTTTCATCCAACCTCTCAAGCTTTTTCAAGAAGGCTGCTAAGGTCGGTAACATTAAATAAAATCTGTGACCTGGCAGTAAAACAAATATGATATCAATGTTCTCTTTACTATCTGTTGATGCATCTGAAGCAGACAGGTGTGACTAGAAAAGCTTGCCGCCCATGTGAGCTGGCTGTGGATGGATACGATAATGTATTTAGTGCCGTTCTAATTTTCTAAATTTCGTTTATTTTATACAGGTACTGTATAGACAGAAGCAGTGTGATTATAAGACCTGCCACGGTGGTCGAGTAGTTGTGGTGCTGAAGTGCGAACCCTGATGTCGGGGGATCCAATTGCAATTTGCAGTTACCATAAAAAGCGCAATATAGGTCACATTTTTTTTTCAAGAAAACGCAATGAAAAGTCAGCCCTCGTGTTATATACCAGTCATTGGCAGAAAAAAATGTGAAAGTCTCACAAAAATAGGCAGCTGAAGTCAAAAGCCTCCATTGCCATCGTGAGCATCAGCATAGGCGCCGTTAGGCAAAGCTAGGCAAGGTCTACAGTGTTCTAGCAATGCCATATTGCCTCGGTTATCTGCTGTAAGTCTGCTGTTTTCTTTTTTCTAGTATTTCCTTCAAAAGTGAGTGGTAGTCGACGGCAGTTCTTGATAGGCTTTAAGAAAAACATTATGAGTATGCTGAAGCGCACGGCAACCTGGCGGCGCAATGGGAATTCGGTGCATCGGAGGAAAGCATCCAATATAAGAGAAGCCAAAAGCAACGCGAGACATTTTGAAGCAACCAAAAAAAAAGCTGTTTCGTGGACAGACTGCAGTGCACACCAAACTGGAAACGCTACTAGCCAAATTCGTCCGGGAGCTGCGTGCAAGGTCTCTACCCGTAACAGCGGGCTCCATCCGCATAAAAGCTCTCGAGATAGCGCGCAACTCTGGGTTCATGAGGGTGCCATTCGAGAGATCGCAATCGTGGGTGTGCCGATTCATTAAGCAGAAGGGCTTTGCATTGAGGCGGCCCATTTCGTCTTTCCGCAAATGCCGCATCAGTAACGCATAGAATGGAACAGAGGACGTTGCACTCTGGGACGTTACTAGTTAAAAGCAGACGTCGAACTAAAGTTCGGACGAGTCTGTGACAGCACTTTAAGGCCTTTGGCGTTTAACTACACAAAATTAGTGCCCAAATAAAAAAAATGTCACGAGAGTGCAACTGGTTGTGTTGCGTATTTACCAAGAAAAGAGTGAGCCATGATACTTTACAATATTTAAAAATTTCTTTTTCACAGAATAAAAGTTGGCGTGGTTGACTCATATTGCGATCAAACCTATATTTCAGTTTTTACAGTATATTTTCGCAGAGGTAAAACTTGAAAGGCTCGTATACCCTAGTTTAGACACATGTTAAACAGCCCCGGGTAGCCAGAATTTCTAGGGCTTTCCCTTACAGCGTTCCTCCTAATAATATCATGGTTTCAATACGTAAAACCCCAATGATTATTATTCGCATAAAACAGCACCAATGATGAGGGACAAGAAAAGAAGGAGACAGACAGCGGCACTCTGATTATTAAGCATGATCACAAAGTTCAATTAGCCACCTATCTCCTCAGGCTTTATCAGTCTGATGCTATGGAACCTGCTAATGGAGAGATTGAAGTTAGCAGTCATGAAACGAAGGCTCACCGGCCATTTCATCGGGGTGCGGCCTAAGTCCATGCACCAGGAACACAATGCAGTCGATGACGTGGTGGAGCTCAGGCACGCCGACCGCGGTGAACTTGCACACGTCACCTAGGTGCAAGCAGGGGCACTTGGTGACTAGGGCCGTGCCTGTGATGACCGTTTTCTTGGGCGGTCCCTTGTGCTGCACGTGCGGACTGCGCATCTCGGTGCACTGAACAAACACCTGCAAAGCACAAGTTGGGCAACTTTAGAGAGAAGTGAAAGTCTGCACAGGAATAAAATGTTTTATAATAAGCCCTGAAGGGAATCTGAACATGCACTGTATTTCGCATACGACTGTTGGGCTACTGCATATAGCCGACAGATAATGGAGACAAAGAAGGCACAGGGGGCAGCTATTAGTGATACTTAACCGAAGGTTCATCGATTATGAAGTAAAGGGAAAAGAAAGTGGATCTAAAGGTTTCCAATCAGTAAAGACCCATCCCACACTCTTAGCACTACACATGCAATGCTTTAAAAACCGTGCTTATAGCAAGACCCATTGTTTTATCCATGCAATCTGTTTCTGTATATGTAACTCACAGAGCTTAACACACATTCTTGCCTAAGGAATGTGAAACACTCTTTACCATCAAATGACACCAGTGACGAGGTACAGCACTAATTAGATGTAAACAAGCACTACCATCTTGCCGAGCTTGTCTAATGAGTGATGCAGCACATCAATAAGGAATTACCAATAACTCATTTCTTCAATCCTACGACAGATGTTTCCTACAGGTGGCCACATGGCCAATCACTCCTTACGCACAACATATCCTACCTGGCAAATAGAACATTGCACACTCACTTCCATGCCAATGGGAGGCACTGGCTAACACTCTAAGAGTTCCACGTTTAGGACAACAAAGCAACCAGAGAAGAGTTTAGGACCACGTAGAGCGCAGTGAACGAAAAATTAGCTTTAAGTTCTAAGGTGTTAGGATTTGCATGGTTGCAAAGTGTGGAAGCAAAATGCATGCATTGATATTTATTGAATCTGAACTGAGAAGCCATCCTTTGAAATTTGTCGAGTTTATATCAGTTAGCAGCAGTGTAGGGGTCCCATACTACCTTAAATTATTTTGTTTATTTATTTTATTTATTTCATAATACTGTCAGCTCTCTCTTGAGGGCTCTTACAGGGAGGGTACAACCAAATACAAACCAATCAATATACATCTATCTCACGTAGTAGTGCAATCAATTATTACATGTGTAATACTTTATCAAATAGGCAAACACTGCCTGCATTTATAGCAATGTCTGGCAACGCACTACAAGGCTTAAACACAGCTGGGAGAAAGAAAACAAAGAAACTCAAACCAAGGAAAATGCAGGCTAATCATCTGGCAGCTCCATCACTCAAATACATGTACAACAATTTTTTGAATTGGCAAAGATCGCTTGCATTTGCTACAATGCCTGGCAACACATTTTAAAGCTCAATCCCAGCTGGAAAAAAATAATGAAACATGTCACTTCGACAAGAGTACGGTACTAAAACACAGTTGTGATTAACCTGACTGCTTCGTTTCCCTGGCACATTTAAGTACAAATGTTTGTTAATCTTTAGCTGTCCTTGCAGTATCCTGAAAAGAGCTTTCAACCGGTTCTTCTGTCTTCGTGCTTCAAGTGATTCCAGTTCACAGAAACATCTGCGTGACAAAATCTAACTGGCGGTGATTCGTGCTAATGAAGCGGACGGCACGGCGTTCTACTTTTTCTAATTTTGTTTTCAGGCTGTCTTGATGAGGACTCCGCATGACTGAAGCATATTCTAGTAGTGGTCTAACGAAGGTTTTGTAAGCTACAAGTTTTATATCTCGCGTAGCTTGATGTAGTTTTTGTCCTAATTAGATGTAGTTTTTGTCTCAATTATTGGTCGTTCTAACATTTTGTACACCAGACTTATCAGTTCAGGGTGTTGCACCACGCAACCCTTCACCTCAGGCCCCACTCAGCTTCATTTGCCTTTCTACGGGCGACGCCTGTGAGTGTGTTTCACCTCGAGACAGCAGATATCCAGTTTACATCAAGCGAAAGAAACAAATCTGGGCTGGCCATGTAATGCGCAGAACAGAACCGGTGCACAGTAAGAACAACAGAATGGTTATGAATGCATCGAAGACTCACTCGAGTAACTAAGTTTAAAAACTTGACAGGGATAATATGGAATCGTCTCACTCATAATAAGGTAAACTGGAGATCAGTGGGAGGGGCCTTCGTCCAGCAGTCCACTCAACAGTCCAAGAAAGATGATCATGATGATGATGGTAGGGTTGAAAATTCCTGCTACCAAGGATCATTTCGCACAGCACTAAATCTATAAGGTGAAGGTTGGGTGCTACGTTCGAACTGGCAGAAAGTCGTATTTTTGTCCCCATAAACTAATTTTCCATTTACACTCAAGCCTCAATATAACGAACCCAGATATCATAAAATACCAATTATGACGAAGTTAATAAAAGAAAACTTGTAATAGATAGTGTTAGGAATGTACCTTTACAATAATTTTTCGGATATAATGATGTTATCCTTCATGTAACTTTGTTACAATGAAGTCTGAGTGTACCGTGAAAGTCCGCATGTAGCTCTGACCCACATATAGTCCGGGGTGCAATTTGGGGATCGCAAACAGAAGAAGAAAAGTTTTCACCCGAATATAGCCAGAATGAAACGAATAAATGCATTTATTGACACACTTCATTCATCTTCGTCCGTCTGACGCACCTCTTCCGAAGCTCCCTTGTTGGAAATGTTCTTCTACAGCACATCATCCTCAGTAGAATAAAGCGCGTTTATTGTACAATATAAAAAAGCTTTGTGGCATGTCGCGTGTGTTCCTTATGACAGCCTTACAAGTCCATTATCTGGTCAGTTCAATGTTCTCCCGTTTCGTTTCAATTAGGAGTGGCGATGAAGTATAAAGAAAGCTTGAAACGAGACCACACTGGATTGATCATTCATCTTTGGAACTTAAGAAAACCACACCACCTCAACTATGACATTCGAGAGCGTGAAACTCAGGCTGTCCCTTTTTCACGAACAAATCATGGAAAAGACCGGCTGCATACCGTATATCACTACTGGTTAACAATCTTGAGGGGGGAAACCTTAAGCTAATTTTCACTTTGCGTCGGATTCTAAAACAGTATTTTCTTAGCCGCGCGGGTATATGCGAGTATGCGAGTAATTGTATGCCATATATATGTTTTCTTTGTCTTGCCTGTTTCTTAGGTATGACACATATTTTATTTCGATTGTGTCAGAGAATAATCTTACATACTTTTATGTATGCGGAAATCGGTATGGTTCCACCATGCTACATATTTACGAAGGTGTTCAGAGAAGTTGTGTACTGCTCGAAGGAAAAGCGTCAACTCGTAAATTGTAATCTAATCATTTTCACGTTCTGAAAGATTGTCTTCCACCCCACCGCGTTGGTCTAGTGGCTAAGGTACTCGGCTGCAAACCCGCAGGTCGCAAGATCGAATCCTGGCTGCGGCGGCTACATTTCCGATGGAGGCGGAAATGTTGTAGGCCCGTGTGCTCAGATTTGGGTTCACATTAAAGAACCCCAGGTGGTCGAAATTTCCGGAGCCCTCCACTACGGCGTTCCGGTGGTTTTGGGACATTAAACCCCACATATACATCATTCAATCAGATGGAACACTAAAAAAATTCCATGAGATAATAAAATGAAACATTTACTCGTGAATGTCGGCGTGCTTCCGCGCATTTTATTCGAGCTAAATATTGAACCTCATCTGACGCATTGTAACTATGGCTCATTGGGGTTTCTTTGCGACCGCGATCAGACCATAACATTACCAAACAGGATTAGATTCGAAGCAAACATTAACAACCAAATATATGTATCCTCTTCAATCATCAATCAACCATAAGTGGCTCCGTATATTACCTTATCAGCTCTTATCAGGAGCTCCAAGGTTCGTGCACTATACTCATTGGGAACGCTCAGGTGTCTAGTTCCTGCATGTTGCCAAGGTTACGGGTTCTTGACCCTGCATGCTCGAGAGGTTGAATGTCTAACTCCAACAGTTCCTACGTTATGGGTAAGTGTTTTTATTTTTCCACGTAGCTCCACGGACCTCTGTGTCCTTATACAGGGTGTTTCACGTGACATGGACCAACAAATAAAAGTGCTTAACCAAAATTGATAGAAACTAACTACATAACACTTACCGTCATCTGCCACTCGTTATAGTTTTTTCATACCACACTTGATCAGAATAACAAATAAGATTAACTATGTGAATTTTTTGATAATCACTCTAGGGCAAAATGCATCTCGTTACAATGTAAAAAAAAACTGGGACACAATTGATCCAATTCCTTAGCGACAAACGGCTGCATGGCAATATTTTTTGCCTTTTGAAATACACGCGAGAAAAACCAAAAGAAATCACGTGAGTGCACTCGAATAGCACCCGTTTTTCGAGCGAAAGGGTCTTGAGTGTGGACCTTGCAAAATGATTGGTTGTAGATCCACACATCAGCTTACACAGCGCATCAGCAATTTTGGGGACACACGTCAAGTGAGCGTCGCCGACAATAATATATATTATTGTCGGCGACGCTCACCTGACGTGTGTCAAAATTTAATTTACTTTTATGAAACAGGCTAATGTCATTCGACATCACAATTAATAAACTGTCTAATGTCAGTCTCATGCGCTTTTATAATGTGTACCTAATGTGAGTCTAGTAGTAATTGGCCACCGTTAGTCTATAGAGTTATGACTTTAGATTCTGATGACTACACTCTAGCTTAAGTCTTTAGAGCACGACATGAGAGTTTCTGATGACCATTGGCTAGCGTTGGTCTGTAGAGTTTTGACATCTGAGTTTCTGATGGCCGTTGCTCTAGTGAAGTGCTATCGAGTATATGCATTAGGCTGACATCAAACGTCGCATTGTAGACTAAGGCCCTATGCCCTCAATAGCACATTTGCTAAAAGCAGATCAATAAGTCACTTCTTTATGAATATGAACGTGAGCACACATTACAAGATTGTTGAGGAAATACCATCAGACCATTCCCACCAACGAACAGATCATTGTTTTTACATGTCAGAATCTTTCAAGGACGATAAATAATGCTGCAAATATATAATGCCTGCATTTGGAAACACATATTACATTGTCAAGCAATTCGGTTCCGATAGGACAATAAATGGAGCTAGTTTGTCCATTGTAACAAGTGCTGTTTTATATTTACAAATAAACAAACATCAAATGAGACATTTCCAGAAATAACTGCATTTGTATTTTATTTTGGACTTTGCACTGATGACAGGGTCTCCGGTAGCACCACCGTGGTGGCATCGCTGCTGTATTTAAAACATGCAAGAGAGAACAAGAAAACTTAGAAGGCACTGAAGCATACATTTTAGCCCAGCACATGAATATATATTGCAATGGATGAGTTATGCCTTTTGTAAATAGTGATATATATTTATAAGGTATATTAAATAATCCATCTGAATTCATTGTCGAACCACATAGCTTGACTTCATGCTGCGTTGAAAAAAAAAAACTAACCACTATACATCAGTTCGGAGGGCTGCCGATTCATCAGTAATTGGAGAGAATCCAGCTATCATGAAGGAATCAGCTCAGTCAGCTTCTCTCAGGCAATATTGCAGAATAACCTGATTTCACGATTTCAATGGCCCCCAATGTATGACTACGGCATGTAACAGTGGGTCTACTCCACATCTTTGTTTAACACAAAACTTCCACATCAAAATCCCTCTTCTTTAAGAAATAGCTCTTGAGAGCTCATGCTCAGAGCTGCAAAGTCATAGGCATGCGCATGGTTTCCCTACACTCTGATGGCATGAAGGTTCACCACAGCACCCTCCCTCTCCTACTTAGTTAAGTAAGCTTCCAATTTTGTAGCCCCCCTCTTAGGCACAAGTTGGGGGCGAGCGGGCTGCCCCCACTCCTATGCGCACACCTATGTGCAAGGTGAAATTGAGCATCAAACAGGCACATGAAATGTAGAGCTACGTCAAGGTAATACAGCTACACAACTCTAGTGAAAACAATAAAATATTGTGCTTTTTGTAACCTACAAAATATTACACGGATATGCATGTTGTAACATGTTACAGGTCGTTTCTACACATCTCTCTACAAGCAACAAATTGGAGGAAGCAAGCAAAACATTTTTGTACCCTTGATTACTTTTGCATGCTATTCAATAGCTAAAACAACATTATTTAGGTACCTTGAAGAGGTGACAAAAGTTTTATAAAAAAAAATATTTTTACCTAGCTCCTTGCTTTAGAGTGAACACTTGCCCATGTTCACTAGCCAGTATTGCAAATTATAAAATTGATCGCTGGTCATTAATGAGCACAAGAATCCACACTAGGGTGTGTTGACACTTGCTGACGTCTTGATAGAACAAGGATTGTGCATGTCTTTCCTGCTGTTGAAATTTTTCTAAAAAAAATTCCAACAGCAGAAAAAACATGCAGTATCAAAAGGGCGGCAGTGTTAACTAGCGCTACTTTGTGTCGCCTCCCTTTTCTGTGTTCGTATTTTGCCGTACCTTAGAAAAGTTTATAGGCGATGAATTACCAACTGACCAAATGTTTGCGTTAATCAAATATTTAAGGAAATAGCACATCACAGTGTTGAACTCATGACTATTTTAGATCATGCAGACTGCCAAAAATATCCCCTGAGCCCACACGTCACAGAGATAATACAATTTACAGTGTATGTACGAGCTCAGCTAGGAAATAAAATGTACACTCAGTAGTGAACAGCATCATGGGCTAAGACGCTGACAGAGAAAGAATAATGGATGCAGCAGTCCATGTATTTGCTCGCACTCCTGTTTCCTCCCAAGTAAGTACCAACCTGCCCAGTATAGTCAATATATATGTACAGTACTCACGGATTGAAACAGGACATCCGTAGCTCGTGGCTTCCGGTGCATGTGCCACCGCTCATTGGTGCTCGCGGAACCAAAGGTGTTGCACCGTGGTATAGAAAGAGGGCGAAACCAGCTACGGAGCAGGCTTACTCCTTCCAGTCGCAACAGAGTTGGCATTTAGTTCACAAAGTGCACACAGCCAGCGTGGCGCTGCAAAGATCACGCACTTTTGCATGCATACAGCCCGAATTTAGGGGACGGGCGAACCGTTTATTTTGTGACGCAAGCACATGACACTCTCGATCGGCGCCCTTTTACGATGGGGCACGTAGGCTGCGCAAGTAAGAAATTGGATACGGCCAAGATCTCGCACCTGAAATGCGCTCGTTGACATAATAAATAGCTGCACAAAAGCATAAAAATTTTTCAAGCTTTTTGTCATGACGAAAAAGAAAAGCACCAACCATGGGCCTGTTTCCGTGCAGCATCAAATTAATGACTTAGTACTTTGTTGTCTTGCCCCGAGCTGTGAATAGTGCGGCTATTCTGCGTGGCAAGCACTTGTAGAGCTGTCCTGCCATAGAAAAATGAGCGAGTTTTTCGCATTTTTATTAACAATCGGCCACAGTTTGCCCTAACGACACTATTACATGATATTATTTCTATGTTGTATGAAGGAAAGCACACGACACCTTTTCTTTCTTGTCGAGACAGAAACCACAAAGAAAACTATTCATGCTTTTGTTCAGATACTTATCATGTCTACGAATGCACACAAGGCACAAGCTACCAACCGAATCCTGCGTCTTACTTGCACAGCATGCGTACTACATTGCCTAAGCAAGCAGAACAAGAGGGTCGTCTGCTAGCGTGGCAAAAAAAAAGTGGTGTGCAGCGGTGAGCCAGTTCGGTCGACATGCGAGCGTGTGTGAGCTTTGCAGCGCTGCCCTGGCAGTGTACACGTGGTCAACTACAGGCCGACAACTTGGCAATCGGAAGGAGTAGTCCTGCTCCATAGGTCTTCCCTCTATCGCCCTAAACCACAACGCAACATATAGGTTCTACGCGCTCCCACGAGCTGCAGCACATGTAGCGTCGGCCACACTCTCCGGCTACGAGTGTCCTGTTTCAATCTGTGAGTACTGTACTTTCATTAGAGCATGAATTCTTTCAACAATTAAACTTTGCAGTCCAACAAGGCTATTCAAGGAACTATCACACAGATAACACTTCTCTGTATGATATGCCTTCATGTCTTGTGAGCTGTGTGACATACACACATTCATAGTAATTTCATAGATTGTGGTAGGAACATGTTTCAGACAATGTGATTAAACATGAGTATTGCTGCCATCCAAGAAAAGCTGCCCTTAATTCAGATGAAACTATAAGGCATAACGATTAACTGAGAGGGCTTTGTTAGAAAGGAATAGGTATTTGCATGTTGCGCGATGTTACTTAAAACAAGATTGCACTACAAATCTGCTCATACACGTGAAAATTTCAAAACGAGCTTAAACAACAACGCCTGTAACTTCCTTAAACACGAATTCACCAAATTCTTATGGCAGAATGTGCACATTGCAAAAGTGTGCTTATTTAAATTCATTATATTTTCATACTACAATGTTGTTTGCTGTCCTTTTAAAAAACAGAAAAAATGAATGACACTTCTACTTATAAAAAAAACTGTTAAAAAAACCTTCGATTTCCACTAAAAAAAATTAGGCAAAAGCAATCATCATGACAATAAGCGAAACATGATTATAAGTAAGATGTCACTGCACACAATTTCATGGCAGTCCAAACAAAATAGATGTTGATGGACAAAACTTGAAAGACCAGCAAATCCTATAACCGGAAATGTCGCTTCAGCCAACTTTCCGACTTACATGATATTTAGTAAAATGTAACACAAAGACCATGAGAGAAGACGCAACACGTGCCCTAACTTTACATAAAATGGTTTATTGCAGCCGAAGCACTAAAAAATACAGCATGAGCATCACGCTGCAAAGTTTTGTGTTTACGTTGCAATAACCCATTTTGTTTGAAGTGCCCCAGTCTCATCTTTGTTTTATATTGAGGTAAATAATAATGTTTAACAAACAATGCTGAATTTTTTGCCTAGTGCAACCCTTTAACAAGAACTCTTGCCTTGGTCAAGACAACAGTGAGAAGGACAGCTGTTCCCATTATCAAGACGCCTCCGAGTGTGACAACGCACAACGTTGGCTCCGGCAACATTCCCTGTTCAAGGAATACTGCACTTAAGTGAAGAACATAGGCTTCCCACACCTAAGCTAGAAGACAGTGTATGCTATATCTCAATAGGTGCTATCTGTCCAATCTATCACTCTGCGGTAACAAAAAGAAATGCCTACCGCTTAATAAAGCTCGTTAGGGCTTGCAGGAAGACCACTCCAATCGTGCACTGCAACCTGTTTTCTGTATGGGGACCATGAACAGCTGTCATTGCTGATACTTACATAAAAGATACCACAAAAGATTACTTTCACACACAACAAACGTTATATTACACACAGATAGCGAGTACCAAACATGTCTCAGCAAAATGTATACTGATGCATTAAAAGGTAAATCCTTGAATAAAGGGATCAGGGCACAATCAAAACAGGCAATAGTGGACTAGCCCCTTCTTGCAGACCATTGGCAGAGTACCACTAAATGTTTCGCATTCACAAAACTATGTAATAACACTACGCAGAGCATGCCCATGTGTACGGGCGATTTAAATGATGAAAACAATATTTGTCAAGAGTGCATGGTCTATGCGAACATGGGGTGTGTAAGAGCGAGCCATACATATTATATTGCATCATAAGTGTAGGCTATTCCGGAAACAAACTGTTGGTTCTCTGAAGCAAATTTCCATGTAGTTTGACTTTTGCTCACACAAGCTATCTGTAGGATTTGTTTTAATACTTAAGCCCTTCGCAAAAATAATAATATTCTGAAACTTTCTGTCAACATCTGGAAAATATGAATAAGATTTTTTTGCTTCTAATTTGCTGCCTCACAAAACAAAATAAATACTAAATTCCTGAATGCTACACATAGGTTATATATCCTCATCACAAAAGCAAGTAGGCGATATCAGGTCAACACTGATGTAAAAAAGGAAGCACGAAAATGCAACTTGAAGCACCACACAATCAAGCAACAATTATACTACATGAGCACAGTGTAAGTTATTTGTGATGGAGCACCTGGTATGCTTCAAGGAAAAAACAAAGATTTATATAGCTAACAAAAGTTCACACACATATTGCAACAAAGGGTGTCATGCGTTAGCTTAATTAACTAAATTAGAATAATATATTCTACTAACACTCGATATATACATATCTTCAATGCAGCAGTAGGAGTGTACTCTTAGTTTCAGCACATAGTGTAGATTACTGAAATACGTATACTTCAAGTTAGCTCTTTTAAAATATTTGTGAGAAATTCTAACCACAGTGAAATTGCATGGATTTCTGGCACAAGGATTTGGAGCGCAGCCCCGAAAACATCCTTCGTGTGTGCTTGACTGGGCTGTGCGTTTTTCCATCTACGTGCCAAGTTGTGTGATTTGATTGATTGATATGTGGGGTTTAACGTCCCAAAACCACTATATGATTATGAGAGACGCCGTAGTGGAGGGCTCCGGAAATTTAGACCACCTGGGGTTCTTTAACGTGCACCCAAATCTGAGCACACGGGCCTACAACATTTCCGCCTCCATCGGAAATGCAGCCGCCGCAGAAGGGATTCGAACCCGCGCCCTGCGGGTCAGCAGCCGAGTACCTTAGCCACTAGACCACCGCGGCGGGGTCCAAGTTGTGTGATTGTTTTGCGCGTAAAAGTGCACAAACTATCGAGTTGGGTGAACGTGAACTGCTCTCGCAACACCCGTATGTTTAAAAGCAGACACTTTTACAGGGCGACAAGGGATCAAAGGATAATCTCGTGCAGTAAACAGCCAAGGAATAACAGCACGACAAGAGGCTTGCATGACCGAAGGAAAGATCGCGTAGCGACACGCGAATCTTTAAAACATGCAATCAACGCATACAGCGACTGTTTCTTACGGTGATATAAAATAAGCCACCTCAAAACATACCTGCCTATCGTGTCTCTGGTTCGTCATCCTCGCTGTACCAACAAACCGCCTGGGCAATCGCTTCCTGCATAGCATTTGTCGCGCAATGAAGTAACGCAGTTACGTAGTTCAGCGCCTTTCTTCAACTTACCAAAGTTTTGGCATTGGCTGTGCACTCTTCAGTCGCCCGTCAAAAAGCTCACGCTCTCGCATAACATCAGTCACTGCTTGTCACACCACGGGGTCGTGGATAGTCTTCGGAAGTGCACTCAAAATTGAATCACGTGAACAACACGAGTAATCAATAAATAGAAAAGAAATCACTTTTCAGAGCGAACACAAAGGCGCGCGCCGATGTGGCTTTGAAGCGGCAACGTACGGCGAGGCATCATCCGCCACTAGATCAAAGAAGCAAAACTTCCCCGACACGCGGAAACTTCCCGTAGACGAATACCAAAGACGATAAGTATACAATGCACGCAATATTTATCAACACGGCATTATGTAACCGCGGACTTGCTGCACATGTTCTTGCGTGAAGCTGATAGTGAGCCCGCAGTACAACGAGGCCTGTTGCAACTGCTGATTGACAGGCTTAACCAAAATAAATGTGCAGGTGGCAGTACCAACAAGTCGCTATACAACTACTTCACAAAAACAATAAAATGTATTTATAACTTTTCAAGCCAAATGAAGCTTTCTTTATCATTATTAGTTTGCAATATATGAAGTTGTATGTATTTTGGTTTGCATAACAAAAAAGTTTCACAACTCATTTCAAAAGCGATGGTCATGTCTGAGTCTCTGCATCACATTGCCACTAATTACAGACCTCAAGGGCAATGCTTTGCAGCCACGGCTTTGATCGTGTGCAGAAAAGAATGAATGGCATGCATTCCTGCCCTACAGAGAAGAAAGGTGTCTGACCGGGTGTCCGTTCCTTTACGTATCTACGCAGTGGCGTAACCAGGGGCTGGTACACCGAGTCCGTTACCCTTTTCTACCCCCCCCCCCTTCCCGCGACTTTCGGGCGATTTTTTTTCGGCGTGGCATACATGGAGCGAAATGACTAGTTGCCTGAACCCCCCCCCCCCTTTCTGAGAAAAACGAGGAATTCTTTCCATCCCCTCCCTTGTTTTTTTTTTAACTTACGCCGCTGTCTCTACGTGACAGGTAGCGTTGTGACAGCAAAACAGTGGCAGGGTGAGAGGCATGAATGCGCATTAAAACTTCTCTTTCCCTCTCCATCACGCCTTCGCTCTCCACCACCAACCGGTGGCAGGGAGGGGAGAGAGGGGAACACATGTGGCAGCTGCGGCTCCCAGCCGTATTTTTGTTGAAAAAGTGTGAGTGACAATTCAATACGCTTTAAAATGCTCACTTAACGATACGATGAGGTTATCACCTGTGCTGCCCTCGGTGTCCACTGATCAGCTTATGTAACCATCCCCCTCCATGCAAATGGCCAATTGGCACGTCAATGTAACTGTTTAGGGTACCGCTTCAGTGTAAACGATCGACGCTATGTTTGTTAGTTTTAAATACATAATCAAAATTTTTGTGCGCAAGGTGGGGGAAAGCAATCCTGAATGCCCCAGTAAATTATTCCTCCACATCGCGCTTCTGACTCAAAAATCTCATCAATAATAATAATAATAATAATAATAATAATAATAATAATAATAATAATAATAATAATAATAATAATAATAATAGTTGTTTTTGTTTTTAGATGCGCCTGTACAACCTCATAATTGTTTCTTGGCACGCTACAAAAGTAAGTAAATAATAAATCATTGATTATAATGAAATCGCAAGCCTTAGATTCCTCATTAAATGTAAAATTTGACCGTTGGCAGCGTCTCGCATCCTGCACTGTAGGGAACGATAGATGCATGCAAAAAATAATCACCACGAGATGACTTGTCATCATAGCGTCAAATGATAAAGTCTTTACATCGCACCTAATAAAATCGTAACTTGTCTAAAGGCTGGCTGGCTGATTGGCTGCACAAAACAGTGTCTTTAACAGTGGAGGCGATGCATAACCACATTAGTTGCAGAAAGTTTCCGAAGGGCGGCAGGATGAACACATTGACTGATTGGGAAAAAAAAAGAAGATGCCTATCACCTTCGAGTTGTCTTACGTGAATGCAAAAGGCTACTGGATTATTATTATTAATATTATTATTATTATTAATATTATTATTATTAATATTATTATTATTTCCCTTATGGTCTAGCTGACTTGCACTTAAGCATGTGTACGAAGACATTATCATAATGTCAATGTTATATTTACTCAAACATGGTCGAAAAATCTATGGGATTACAAACTGTTTAGCGTTTTAGATTTCCGAAAGACAACATGTACGTAAATGTCGAGAACAGCAGGTAATCGAATTCGACTTAGGTGCACGTTAAGAAATCACAGATCGTCGAAATTTCTGAAGCACTATGCTACGGCGATCTTCATAATCATATAGTGGTCTTGGGATTTAGAATTTTTGCGAATATTACATTTAGTAGTAAAAAAATTGAGTTTTTGTTGGCTATAAAAGATTAACGCAAATTTTTCTCATTGTGATGTGCTTTGACATTAGGACACGCACTGAAAATCTGCGTACTTTGATCACCAGAAATCCCGGTGCATGTTGTCATCTCAGTCTCTATTGCACACCTGATGCTTAGAGACATTAGGCTTTGCAGGTCTAATGTCAATTTAATGACTCATTAGGTGCACATTAGCCGCACAATGGACTCTCAAAATATATTTTCATAAGATAAGTCATGGGTAGGTGAACACGCGCGTAATCATTTTGCCTGAGCTATGGTTCAGAGCACTGGAATTCGGTAGTGCAGTTAAGTGGTTTCAAGCCATATTTTGTGGATTTTCATTGAAGCCATCCAAATCGTTTAAAGAGCTAAATCTCCATTAAACATATAGCACGTTGCCAAATTGACCGTTTTGGAATGCCTTCTACAACCCATTCAACCGCTCATGTCTCTAAGCGAATATCTAAAATGAAGCAATATAAATTTTAATAAATTACTAATTAACGCCAAAAAAGCCGGGCGTAGCTGGCACTAGTGGCGCAAAGCTCTAACCATCGCGGAGCTGACCAGTTCCTAGCTGGTGACCAAGTGACACTAAGTTTTACGAAATATTTGTACCAGCTAAGTGACAACAAGTTTTTCGAAATAATGCCAAGTGAGGTGAAGTTGTAGTCAGGTTTAGCGCAGTTGCACCTCGCCGTTTCGGCCGCAGGACGACATGGACTATACTTAAACTCATCGAGTCAAGCAGTCTCGCTTAGCAGCGCACCGCGATTCTCGCTAAGCGGCTTCCTCATCGGCAGTGCTCACTTTCTTCCGTCTCCACAAGTCCGTCTGGCGCCACCAGCACGCGCCGACTTTATGCAGAGCGAAGGAGCGCATGCGCAGTGTGCAGGCATGCGGGCTGGTATCGGAGCAGTGCAACTGTGAATCCGGTTGCTTGGGACAACGCCAAGATATCATCACAAGCGTGGGATTGTTTCGTTAAACACATTACGGGCGACTTACACTGCACTTTTTTAAATTTAACTTGCCCCAGGTTACAGCAAACTGTCTGTTTTTGGTTTCATTCATTTGCGTTCGATCATTTCATCAACATATTCTTGGTTCTCATTACGTGGAACACATGAAGCCGTAACGTCACAGAGGGATGGGTGAATTCACTGTGGAAAAAGAATAAAATTGCTTATTCAATTATTCAGAGAAGCTTGCGCGGATCCGACTACACATTTTTTTAATTAGATGCGAGGGCTCCGATTGAGTAAAAAACTAAAAAGTCATTAATTCAGCGCTCTCACCATCAGTCGACGTTGCCACGGCCACGAAGATGCTGCTTGGCCGGTGCTGCCCAGTGGACGGGAACGAGGGCGGCAGGATGCGACATCTGCGGTGAAGTTGCCGGCGTAGACGCGTGCATGGTACCCACGCGGGGTTGCCTGGCTGTTGTCCCAGGGACCCGGCATTCCGGGACACAGCCGCCTTCGATCACGGCCACATGTGCCTGGAGCTCTCGGAACGCAAGGTATACCCTGTTGTTGCGGCTTGCGCTGTATTCTAGTGGCTCTGATCGAATCTAGCTGGGGTTGGCTGGTTGATGCCACGTCACTCCTGCGGAACACTAGTTTGACAATCCCAGTGTTCTTGCTCAAGGGATTCGAGCGCGTGGGCCAATGACAGCGCACCACGAGGGCACGCACCGTTCAGTGGACCAACAGGACACCAAGTGACTGAATCGCGAAATAGCCCGTTGGTTAATTTCTTCAAAATTATGACACATACCCTCTCTGGCGATCTCAGGCAAGACTGCGTTCCGCAACCTTCAATAAATCTTACTAATACGTATTATAAATCAAGAAATATCGGACGTCACCACTCTTCATCGTCGTCGTTCTCCTTTTCTTTTACTAACCACTCTACATGCTGCTTGTGTTTGCACGTCTTTTTTTTTTTCCTCTGCTCGCCATTGTGTTTGAGTGGCTATAGTGCGATATTGCAGGCCCGAAGGGTGCGGGCTCAAATAACAGCAATGGCGGCCACATTTTAGATGGAGGCGAAAATGCTTGAGCCCTTCTTTTTAGATTTAGCTGCACAATAAAGAACTTCAATAGGTCCCGATTTCGTGAGCTCCTCCATCATATTTTCTAATAATCGTGTCGTAGCTTTAGGACACTAAACTCTAGCAATTGCTTTAATTATTCTATTTCACTTAACACTGACTCAAAACTTGTCAGAATCTCGGGAGTCTCGGTTTCGTTGCAAAGCGCCACTGATCTGGCAGCGGTGATGTTGGTAGAACACTCTTGCTTGAATATTTGTGTATTTTTTGTGTTTTCACGGGTTCAAGCGTTTGCTTCTGCGTAATTAATCATCAGAATACGGATTAACCGACGCTGCCATGAGCCTGCTGCATCACCAGACAGATCAAGATAACTTGTACAGCTCCACTGAATGACGTCGCCCCTATATGTTATCGATGGAACCTGCTGAAAGCGAATGTTATATTGGTGTTTAAATGAAACGAATAATTAATTATGGCTGTGCTGATTGTTGCATCTTTGTATATTTAAATTTTTTTCGGGTTGGTAAATTGGCTTTGGTGGTTTTAGAGTACTTCTAACCTGGATGTCAAAAGAGTTTTTTTTTGCCGTGGGGGGAGTCAAGTATTGGTGAGATGATGTATGCTTGGCCTGAAATGAAGAGCTTCGAGTGACCTTATTTCTGAAGTGGACGGAGAGTAATTATTTTTAATTCCGAAAACTGTTGGACTATGATTGTGTTATAAGGCGACAACAACAATAACATCAAAGTGGGAGTTAACCGAAAACAACACCTATACAATGCCCAACAAAAACAAAGGTATACTCACAACTTAACAGTAGTATCAAAATATGAAGCGAATGCTATAAAACCAAGTCAGGCCGTCAGTGCGATGAAACAACTAATTGGTACTTCAACAACATGAGCTGTTCCTGTTGTGGGTTTTCATGCTAAGTGGCAAAAATAAAAAAAAACATTTATACTATGCGCAAGAGTGAGCATGCAAAAACATTACCAGTCTAGTTGTGTAATGTCGCTACAATGCGAAGCTCGAAGGTTTCTGCAGAGATGCACTCCACAACTGTGATGACAGGGCTTGTTTTGTTGCTCGAGGTAGGAATGAGAATGCACATGCGTGAATATCTAGTTGAGGCACAATAAACATGAAACCGTCTTTGAGAGTTCGTTTTAGATCAGGCGTTTCGTACGGGGAAATATCAATAATAAATTGGTGCTTGTAAAGTGAACATTGCAATTTTAGGCTTGTAACTATGGCCCCCGTCGTTGTAACAGTGGTAGTTTATGCACTTCGAGCATCACATCTACGGAGTGAGTCGATGAATGTTTAGGAAGGATAAACCTCACAACCCTTTGGACCTTTTTGAGTTAATTTATGAGAGGTACTTAAAACGCATCTCATATAACGTTTTCATATTGCAGCGTTGGCCTAACATAGGTTAGAAACGCGGCTAGCATGCCAGGTAAGGACGTCTGTTTGAACCTTCTACGCAGAAACTAATGTTCATTTTTGGCAGCAATAGTGATTTATTCCCTTCATTCAGAAATACCCCGCTTTACCAAAAGCCAAAAGGCGTGTAAGCAGGGGCGTAAAACTTCAAAAAAAATCTTCGTTAATACAGCACACTTGATCTCAACTAAAAGAATTGCGTTCTACTGAGCGATATGCGTTTTCCAGCTTAGGTTCGTAGCAATAGTTATTCCTTATTATTAAAGCGTATATATTTTAGAAAGAATTTCAGAGTTAACGAAATATTTACGATCCTCTTGTATTATTTCCTTCTATACCCTGAAGACATCTGCCACCATGCTTCAATACAGCCAGATGGTACTACTACGTCGGCGTCCGCCTTTGAGAGAGACATTTGCGGTGTGCACCTTTTTTCGCAATTCGAAACCACTGACTCACCCCCTGCCACAGACAGCTCTTGCTTAGCGCTTTTTTACAGCGAAAGCTGTTATGAAACTACAACTCGGGTCACGCGCAGTTGTTCACCGCCACCGCTGGTGTCCGTAACTCTACATTGCGCGAAATTAGAAAAAAAAAACCTAGCATCAAAGACCTGATAGGGCTCAAACCCGGGTTCTGCTCGATGCAGCCCTGTATTCTACCACTGAGCTACGCCGGTGCTTGTGGTTAGCTTGCAAACTTGCTTTAGGCAGGCTTGATGTCGGGAAAGCAATCGTGTTAATACAACTCATAAAGCGTTGTAAAAGAGCGAAAGAACAGCCTGTCGTCGCACACTGCGAATAGCGTTACGAGTAGCCGTGCAATTCTCCAACCCAATACAAAAGATTCTTGTTCCCCTATTAACTTTGTCACATACCCACTTCAGCCTTTAAGCCTCATCGTCTTTAGCCACTGCATGAAAAATTGGTCCGGAAATATTTGCAAGTGTTCAGCGGAAAACAAGCTTCTCAGAATAATGACGAAGAATATCATAGTGAATGCCGGTCTAATACCGAAAAGTTTATTATTAATGCCCCAGTGGGCATCAATAGTGTGCTTGCAATACTTACCCGATGAGTGTTTTGATAAATGCCCTGAAAGCCCGCTCTTCTAGCTTTTCATGTGACTGTACTGCGACTTCCGTGCAGACCTGATGTCTTTTTTTTTATCCCTCAGGTCGTTAATCTCGCAGTGGATTAGACAGTCGTCTGCATAGAACGGCATAGTAATGCCTTCGCTAATACCTGAACTGGTGTCATGGATGTACGCCATTTTAAGCCATTTAATTTCACACCACGTTCGAGTTGACTAAGAGAGACTTTGTCCTGCAGAGAGCGCTGTCAGGCTGGTGATGATGATTGCTGCGTTCACACGAACAAATATGCTTAGATCTATTCTTCTAAATTGTGATATATTCCCCCTTGTGTGAATGTCCCTATCTAAAGGAAGTGAACTAATTGGGCGAAGGCTTTGGAAAAGTTTAAACAATCACATCGAGTTGTTTTACAGCGATAGCAATTATATGGACACTGTCGGCTGGATTTCGCCACTGACGTTGGCATCGACGCCATGCACAGTATATGTATAGGTATCTATATATGTAACGGATGACATATATATATATATATATATATATATATATATATATATATATATATATATATATATATATATATATATATATATATATATATATATATGTGACGCTATGATGAATGGGTGACGTGGCCTGGCTCATACGCCATGTTTATTCGATTCTCTCCGACTTCTTCCTTCTCTGCTTCTACCAACCGTCGCTTCATACGTCACATATATATGAAAACGCCAGAAAGAAAAAAAATCCAGAGAAAAAAATTGCCCGCAGCTTTCCTCGGGGGAACACTGAGGAGGATGCGGAGCATATAATTAATTACCGGGGTGTTAAAGTGCGACTTACTTGGGTCGATGGCTAAATTGGTTAACGTGGTTGTGAAATGGGGTGTTAAATTGCGACTTACTTGGGTCGATGGCTAAATTGGTTAACGTGGTTGTAGGAGGGGGTGTTAAATGAGTGAACACGTACACACGTATGCGAAAGGGCGGCGCTGGTCGAAGGGACGTCGATCATTACGTTCTCTAAGTTGAGAATCTTCCGCTCGGCGCCGACGTTTACGTTCGGCGTCGCGAGCTCTTCTCTGCACTGCCTTGTCTTCGGACGATGACGACGACGACGACTTGCTTGCGGTTCCGCCAACAGTTTGGCCGGCGCTGGTCGAAGGGACGTCGATCATTCTGTTTGTGGATTCGTTGTCATTCATTTCACGGCGACTTCTGACGTCGACGCGCCTTACAAACCAACGGACGAGCGGCAACTGAGCGAGCGAGCGCCGACCTTGAGTATATATACAGCGCGACGGCGCATGCGCTGCCAGCTGTCGAATGTTCTCGAAGGAGAAGCGCGCGCGGCACAGATGGTGGGCGACGGCGCGACGGCGCATGCGCGCGCGTCAGCTGTCGAATGTTCGAGAAGCGGTGCGGACGGCGCGGACGGCGCACTACAAGGCGCGAGTATAAGATGCTTCCGCATCTAAAAGGCTCCGGCACGTGGCACCAAACGTGGAACATCCGCACCATGAAATCGAGGCGTTAACCACTGCCCCACTGATGGGTACCTCCTTCATCGTTCAAACGGCGTGCTATTTATATCTACCACTTACCACTCTTGGCACGTACACCGGCGGGGGGGAGGGAGATCATCGTGTTCTCAGCCATATAAGCAAGATGGCGCAATCAACACGCGGTGGCTCTCATATCTCGCGCGTACTTTGGCCCACGGAGAAGCGGGGAGTGGAGGATCTCTCGTGCGCCCTTATCTCCCGGTTGCGAGGATGATAGGTCCTGGATGGCGTTAGGCTTGCACTAGAACATTACTGTTGTGGATACGGGGTGCACAAAGGTCACTGCAATCGTTGCACAGCCTCCGTTTGCGAAAAGGGCGCGCTTTTCAGACAAAGCTAAGTAACAACTGAAGGCATATTCGCGTTCATCAGTATGAAATGGAATGAAAAAACTTTATTTCAGTCTTTCAGGACGCGCTTAGCGCGTCGTGGGCGTCTCCCACGTAGGGACCAACAGGGAGGACCTGGCGGCCGCTTCGTGGGCCTGCTGGACGGCCCATTGCTGGTCGGCGAGAAGTGAGCTCCTGAGGAACCTCTCCCACTTGCGTTAGGTAGAGTCGGGAGGAGTTGTTCTACACTCCCAGAGCATGTGTGCGAGTGTCGCTGTGTGTCCACACGATGGGCATGTGTCGCTGGGGTATGGATCAGGATAGTAAACGTGAAGCGTGGCAAGGTTTGGGTACGTGTGCGTCTGTAATTGGCGTAGGGTTAATGCCTGCCGTCGGTCAAGCTTCAGATGTGGGGGTGGAAAATGCGGCGTTCCAGGTAAAAGTGCTTTGTAATTTCATTGTACGTAAATGATGCATCCCGATCTGTATCTAACCCAGCAGGATGAGGTTGCCCTGTGGCAGTGCGGTCGGTAAGTGCGCGCGCTGCATCATGGGCGATCTCGTTGAGGTTGGATAGGGCACCCGGCACCTGGCCGAGATGGGCGGGGAACCAGATGACAGTGTGGTGCTTCAGGGCACTCGGATCCGCATTGCGCAGGATACGTAATGCCAGGTCGGAGATGACTCCGCGTTCGAAGGCTTTGATGGCCGGCCTGGAGTCGCTGTAGATGAATTCCCGTTTGCTGTCGAGCATAGCTATAGCTATAGCTACTTGTTCCGCTACTTCGGGGTTTCGTGTGAGGATTGTGGCAGAGTTAAGAGTCTGCTGCGCGGATGATACTGCGATCGTGGCGAAGGCTCGGTTGTTGCGATAGACAGCGGCGTCCACGAACGAGACGTTGTCCGCTTCCATGTCTATGCGCTTGGGAATGGCGGTCGCCGTGCAAGGCGCCTGCCTCTGTTGTATTCGGGGTGTAGATTTCGTGGTATGGGAGCGATCGTGATAAGGTCGCGAATTTCACGGGGAATTACAGTCAACTCTGGGGGTCCCTGGCCCTCGAGGAGAAGAAGCCGAGCTCGCGCAGAATATGGCGGCCCGCCTTGGTGGTAGTGAGTCGGGTCAATTGCACGCGTTCCTGAGCTTCGGTGATCTATTCTAGCGTGTGATGTACGCCAAGCTCGAGGAATTTGTACATTGGATTGGTGATAGGTAGGCCAAGAGCTCCTTTGACCACCTTGCGAATAAGCGCATTGAGTTGGTCGCGCTCAGCACGTAGCCATTTGTGTATAGTGGCAATGTAGGTAAAATGGCACAAAACAAACGCGTGTACGACACGCAGCAGGTTGTCTTCTTTGAGGCCATGGTGCCTGTTGGCTACTCTACGTACGAGTCGTACGGCATTCTCAGTCTTAGTCCTGAGCTTGTGTACTGTTTGGGTGTTGGTTCCGCGGGACTCGATGATCATGCCGAGGACCTTGATGGTGTCTACCTTGGGTACAGTACGACCATCTCTGGTGTGGAGGGTGATATTGCGTTCCGCCGGAGGTTTCCACCCTTTGGGCTTGGCACCCCGGCGTCTGTGGAAAATTATCAACAGTCCGACTTCGCGGGTGAGCACCTGAGACCGCTGTGGTCGAGGTAAGACTCGGCGGTGTCAATAGCCTCTTGCAGGGCGAACTCAATGAAGCCATCCGACCCTGTTCATCTGTATCTGCGAGTACATTTCGTGCGCCATTTTTACGTGAGAAACGGGGAGCAAGTTTCGATCTGCTTACTATTCTGTGCTTGACTTTCCAATTTGTTGCTATCGCGTTCATGACTTCGCATTTGCGGCACAGCTAGGACTTTTTGCATTTCAAAGCGCTTGAAAATTTGTTAACCGTTTCCATTAGCTTTGTGGGGGTAGAAAGGCGTTGCCTGGGTTCATGCAGCTTTGAAAAGATGTTTTTTCCGAAAATAGTTGTATATGGACTTCATGCTCAAGTAGCATTCGGCAAACACAAGTCACTAATATGAGAAGATAGTTAATTATTGCCCGCTTGTCACCGATGTATCTCTTCGTATAACAAACATAATAGTATTTACTTTTGTTCTACCAATCATTACACTCTGTGCATGTCACAATTAAGATAACTCGAAGTAATTCGTTACATGCCAAGCATACATTACTCTCTTGAGAAGCCATATTGAAAAGTCGCTTTCAAAACAGACGTTGACAAGTTAATATCGAAAAAACATAAATGCACTGGACGTGAATGGGCAGCTATGAGAAGGCCAATGAGCATGAGCCTCTACAAGGGGGTGCGAAAAGGGCACGGCACCACCCCCCCTCCACCTTAAACAATCCCTACAGACAAACATGCAAGCCAGTGCTACTTGGAAAACAAAAAAACAATTTTTCACCAACCTGACAAAGGTAAAAAAAATTCCGCCATATCCACGAAGTGAATAATGATGAGTGGGCGAAGCTCCGGAGGTAAACCTGGTAAACCATGAATCCTCTGTACATTTTGCCCACTCGATTACATTGCTCCCCCTAGCGTACGTCGCCGCCCTAAATCGAACGATTGCCTTCAACCAATGACACGCGCCATATGTGACATCATTCCTATTTTATAAGATCTCGCGTCTTTCATCAACTACAAGTACCGCTTTCTAGTTTATAACATCTTGCATCTTTTCATCATCAGCTACAAGTACCACCATCTAGTAAACACTACAAGAACTAAACGAGAGGTGGCTACATACAGGAGACGGTACCGCCATCTAGTGAACACTGCAAGAACTAAACTAGAGGTGGCTACATACAGGGGACGGTACCGCCATCTAGTGAACACTGCAAGAACTAAACTAGAGGTGACTACATACAGGCTACAAGGGACGCACAGCCCACGCCCTAAGGAGCTTCGCCCCTAAAATACACCATCATTCAGGTAAGCCACTTCTGCTATCGTCCCCACTGCCAGAATGAAAGGTTTCGTGACATAACACCACTGGAAAGTCAAATTTGAGAGCATTACGTCGATAACGTTAGTGGACTGTATCTCTGCACGCAACTGTACAAGTTATCTCGATTTATACATTGATGAAGCAGCATATAACAGCGTCGGTGAATCCATCGTGATAATTAGGCAGGATAAAGAAATCCTAAGTTTTGGCCATTTTAAAACTGTTGAAATACACGAATATATAGGCAAGGTCCTTATGCCACCGTAAGGACGGCACGACAAGTAATGAATTACCGCAAAATTTGGAAACGGACAACTTAAGACAGTGTGGTCACTGATGAAAAGCAATTATAATACCTGCTGGGCTTTAGCGTCTTAAAAACACGATGATTTTGATAGATGCTGTACTCGACAGTGCTGGCAATTTTGACCACCTGGGGTTTTTAAACGTCCACCTAATTCTAAGAAGACGGTGCTAGGCCCCTTTCACGTATACCTGGAAAATGCGGCATCTGCAGCCAGGATTCGATCCCCCCAATTCGGGTTAGCAGTCGAGCAGCGTATCCCTGCAGTTGACCACCACGGCAGGTAGAGTGAAGAAAAAGATTTGCAAACACAACCAGCGTAGCGTCGTAACAAAAAGAAGAGGACGAAGACGTCAAAGAGAGGTGATGTCTCATATTTCTTGTTTATTATTACGTATTCCTGAAGTTATCCTCTAAGCTTGCGATACGCAGTCTTGCTCAATCCCCTAGAGTGTGGGTATTTGTCATAATATTTAGGAAAGAAACGAACCCGTTATTTAGCGATCTCGCCACGTGATGTGCTGTTAGTGCAATAAGCGGTGACCTCGCGGTGAGCTGCGATTGGCCGACGCACTCGAATCCCGTGACCAAGAATAGTGGGATTGCCATAACAGTGGTCCGCAGAAGTCAGAGTTAGAATCGGCCAGGCAACAAAAGCTACCATCGATGAGAGGTACTGTAAGGCTGCCGAAGGAGTGACGGCCGGGTATGCTTTGCATTCCTGGAGAACCAGGAACATTTTTGGCCGTGATCTAAGTCGGCTGTCTCAACAAATGACTGGTGCCTCGGACAACTGCCAGGCAACCCCGTCCGGGTACCGTGCACGCACCTTCTTCGCCATTTCCACCGCAGCTGTCACCACCTCACATCCTCGCGCCCGTGCACTAGGCAGCATCAGCCAGGCAACATCTTCATGGCCGTGGCAACGTCGGCTGAGGGTAGTGAAAAGCATTCGATCACTTGTTAGGACCGGCGCCAGGTCTGACAATGGATCGGCGTTCCTTTTGATGTTCCTTTTGAGTCGCCAAACGGGTGGGCGGCCGGTGTCCGCCATGTATTGTTCCCACCTGGCCGGAGGGTGCGGCGTCCTGCCGCCGCGGCGCCGTGAGCAGTTCGGGAGACCACCGGTGCAGCTTCTTCTTTGGAAGATGACGGCGGCGGCGGCGGCCGGGAATCGTCCCGCTAATTGAACGAGTTGTTCGGCACCCTTTGAAGCTTGTTTACGGCGGCCCTTTCGATGGATGCAGTCATCAACTCCAGACCCCTCGCCCAGCGACACACCTTGACGGGGGGGGGAGCCGCGTTCGTGCCACATGGCCGTGCGGTGACCACGCTTCAGTTTTGAACGTTCGCGTGGACCGTGCGTGCTCGTCACCCTCGCGGGTAATGTGTGGTCCGTGATTGGACGGTGCCATCTGTACGCGGTCCCCGATCTAGGGATCTGGGGAGGACAGACCCTTTATAATGAGCCCCCACGGCTCATTCGGTGCTTTTTCGAGTGGAGAGCTCGCCATGTACGAAGAACGCCACTATATATCTAAACTTTCTTATTGACCTCTCTCTAATGTAAATAAACGTCTGTTCTCTGTTTTCCCATATAAGCATTGCTTCTCGCTATAAGGGACGAGTCCGATGGGAGCCAGCTACCAACGACGAGACCCACAGGACCCAGACCACAACAACTGGATGGCAGCGGTGGGATCGAGCTCATCGACCAGGAGGCAATGCTGAGACCTGCTGTCTGGAGGACCTAGAGTCGGACAAAACTGCTTCGTGGCATCTCTGACAACACGGGAAGGAACGCGTCCGAATTCATGACTGCATAGGGTGAGTGCACTGCTTTTCTTTGCTGAGATATCACCAGGCTTTGCGTGGGATTGTAAACAAAGCAGTGATTTGGTAACGGTTGACGGAAGTATTGATAGTACGTCAAAGTTTGCTGAGATATCACCAGGCTTTGCGTGGGATTGTAAACAAAGCAGTGATTTGGTAACGGTTGACGGAAGTATTGATAGTACGTCAAAGTTGTTTAGTTAAAAGAGTTAGCAGCACCAAGGACCGCCATGAATTTGAAGGGACTAAAAAAGCCAGAGTTGTTAGAGTTGGCCCGAGAGCTGGGCCAGGTAATTGCCGAGACGAAAAGAAAGCAGGAGATCATTGACGCCATCGAGAAGATCGGGGCAGATGACGATGAGCTGAGCGAATGCTTGGAGGCTATTACGCAAAGGAAAGAGGAGCAGAGGCTCCGTGAGGAAAAAGAGGAGCAGAGGCTCCGGGAGGAAAAAGAGGAACAGAGACGTCGTGAGGAGAAAGAGGAAAGAGAACGTATCGATCGTATGGAAATGAAACGCCTAGAAATTGAACTAGCAAAGGCTCAATCAATGAACGGAGCTAGCGCAGTGGCACGAGAAAGAGAGCGCCGAATGACAGATTTGATGCCATCCTACGCGGTAGGAGGGGACATGGGTCTTTTTCTGGTGCACTTTGAGCGCACGTGCGAGAGGGAAAATTTTGCTAAAAACACGTGGCCCCAGCGCTTGCTTACGCTGCTGCCGTGGGAAGTAGCTGACATTATAGCCCGTATGGGTAAAGAAGACGCAGACGACTATGACAGAGTCAAAGCGAGTCTGCTCAAAAGTACAGACTGTCAGCGGAGGCGTTCAGGCGGAAATTTCGTGAGATCGAGAAAGCCAAAGACGAGTCATACCCAGAGTTTGCGTACACCTTAAAGGTAAATCTGGAGGAATGGCTTAGAGAGGAGGGTGCGCTTGGCGACGCGGAAAAGACTCTGCAGTGTTTTGCGTTGGAACAATTCTTTCGGCGTCTACCTGAAAACATTAGGTACTGGGTTCAGGATAGACAAGGAGTAGATACTATCACGAGAGCGGCAGAGCTCGCAGAGGAGTACGTAAATCGCCGTGCCCTCGAAGGCAAGGATGTCCCTAGGAGGGAGATTAGTAAATATCGGGCCGACAAGCCTCCGCGATGGACAAAGTCGGGTCGGTATATGCCGAAGGAGGGTTTAGACTCCAAAGGAAGCGGTGATGAGAAAAACAAGAGAAAGGAAGAAGCACCCGAGAAAAGGGCGGAAGGGCAACAGAAAAAGGCGTTCGAGGCCAAGAAGCCGATAGTTTGCTATAACTGCCAACAGACGGGGCATATTTCTTTGGGTTGTAAAAACCCGAAAGTTGTGTTAATGTCACTCTGTAGTAATGACGAAAACATGAAATTGCTAGAACCATACATCCGAGACCTAGTCGTGAATGGCCAACCGTGCCGCGTGCTCCGCGATTCGGCCGCCACTATGGATGTAGTGCACCCGTCCTATGTCGAGGAGAGTCAGTTTACAGGAGAATGCGCGTGGATAAGACAAGCAGTAGAGACAAACAGTGCATGTCTCCCAGTAGCAAGAGTCCGCATCGAAGGCCCTTTCGGTGTTCTAGACACTGAAGCTGCCGTTTCGGCACATCTCCCAGTGCAATACCCGTATTTGTTCTCAAATAAATCAGAGTACTTGCTGCGACAAAAAGGAATTGGGTTCAGTGAGGGTATCGTACAGGCCTTAACTCGATCCAAAGCAAGGGAGCTCGCCGCTCAGACAGTTTGTAAAGATCCGGTGGCAGACGAAACAGCTTCAGCGGCAGAGCCTTCTTTACCTGGCACGAAACTGGACCGCCCTATAATGGAGCCTCAAAACACAATATCTAAAGAAAGATGTAAGAAACCGGATGAATCCGAGGCATCTCGAGAAGTAGAATGCACTATAAAGCTGTTAAATGTAAGTCCTACAGAACTGATAGTGGAACAGGAAAATGACTCCACTCTCCGTAACTTAACGCCAGACGCGAAGGAAGGGGTGGCTAAGCAAAACATTCAGTTCACCAAGAAGGGGGGCGTCTTGTACAGAAAGTACACGAGTCGAAAAGGAGTTCGGTTTAATCAGCTAGTCGTACCGTATCCTTTCCGCAAGGAGCTGCTGCACCTGGTCCACGGAGGTTTGTGGTCAGGGCATCTCGGCATCAAAAAAACAAAAGAATGTTTGTTACGGGAGTTTTACTGGCCCGGCTGCTTTCGGGAGGTGGAGGCATTTGTAAGAAGCTGCGACACGTGCCAACGCGTTGGCAAGCCAGGGGATAAGGCTAAAGCACCTATGAAGCTGGTCCCCATTATCACAGAACCGTTTCGCAGGCTAGTTATAGACACAGTGGGTCCACTTCCTGTAACGCAGTCCGGGTACCGGCACATACTCACAGTGCTCTGCCCGGCCACGAAATTCCCGGAAGCAGTACCGTTAAAGGAGCTCAGCTCGGAGGAGGTAGTTAAAGCGCTTTTATCTATCTTTGCACGTGTAGGCTTCCCCGCAGAAATTCAGTCCGACCAGGGATCTGTTTTTACAAGTGCACTAACCTCGACATTTCTAGAAAAGTGTGGCGTTAAAATCATCCACAGTTCAGTGTACCACCCTCAGTCAAATGCTGTAGAAAAGGTACATTCAGTCATGAAACGGCTGCTACGCGCCCTTTGTTATGAGCAAAAAGAGGATTGGGAGGCTTGCTTGCCCGCAGCTATGTTCGCGCTTCGGATCGCTCCTCACGAATCAACAGGGTTTTCGCCTGCGGAGCTTGTTTACGGACGTGCTCTTCGCTCCCCACTTCGCATTGTTCGAGAATCTTGGGAGGGCCGGGCGGACGACCCTTCGGTAGTAGCATACGTGCTTGAGCTGTTGGACCGACTTCACGCAGCTCAAGAACTAGCGGAGCAGGAAATGCGCAGAGCTCAAAACAACGCTAAGCGCTATTATGACAAGACAGCCCGGACGCGAAGCTTTCGAGTAGGGGAAAAAGTGATGATACTGAAACCCTCACTGAAGAATAAACTTCAGGTCCAGTGGGAGGGACCTGTTGAGGTAGTTCAGAAATTGTCAGACACAAATTACTTGGTTACTGGACTGGGAAGGCGTAAAACGCAACAGGTGTACCACACTAATCTGCTCAAACCGTACCAGCAGAGGCATGCCGTTGTAAACATGTCGCTCAATCAACCGGAAGAAATGCCTATTGATTTCCCGGAGTTAACAACAGAAAACAAAGACATTGGCGAGACTATTAGTAACCTGGTAGAGCAGGCGGAGTTGGAGCCAGATCAGAAAGCGGAACTGAAGGAACTATTGTTTGACTTTAAAGAAACATTTTCAGACACACCTGGCAGAACCAAAGCCCTAGTTCATGATATTGAGCTGACATCTTCGGAACCAATTCGTTCTAAAGCTTACCGCGTTTCCCCGAGGCAACGGGAAATAATGGCCGCGGAGATAAACCGAATGCTCGAGCTAGGAGTGATCGAGCCAGGAGAGAGTGATTACACCTCGCCTCTGATCTTGGTTGAGGTCCCAGGGAAAGAGCCGCGACCGTGTATTGACTATCGGAGGCTCAACTCGATTACAAAGGACCAAACTTATCCAATTCCGCATATTGAGGAAAGGCTTGAGCAAGTCAGCAGTGCCAATTTCATCTCGACTTTGGATTTAGTCAGGGGATACTGGCAGGTGCCTCTAACTGAAAGGGCTAGTAGGCTTGCGGCGTTTATTTCCCCGATGGGAACATTTCGGCCGAAGGTCCTTAGTTTTGGATTAAAGAATGCCCCTTATTGCTTTTCTGGCCTAATGGACAAAGTGTTACAGGGTATGGAGGACTTTGCCCTCCCGTACCTAGATGATATTGCTATTTTTTCTTCTTCCTGGATAGACCACATGAAACACTTGCGAGCTGTGCTATGTCGTCTGCGTGAGGCCGGCTTAACAGTGAAGGTTGCGAAATGCCAATTGGGGCGCGCTGAGGTAGCTTATCTAGGGCATGTAATAGGCCAAGGCTACCGCCGGCCGTCAGAAGTAAAGCTGGCCGCAATAGACAACTTTCCCCAACCACGAACCAAGAAAGACATTCGGTCGTTTCTTGGATTGGCCGGTTATTATCAAAGGTATATCCCGCGTTACTCTGACATTGCAAGTTCCTTGACAGACGCTCTTAGAAAGACTGAACCCCAGACCGTAAAATGGGATGGGGCCAAGGAACATGCATTTTCTACGCTAAAGAAAGCACTAAAAAGTCAGCCAGTGTTGAGCGCGCCTGACTACTCTAAGCCGTTCATTCTTCAGTGTGACGCCAGCGACCGGGGTATGGGTGTCGTGCTTTGTCAGAGGGGAGAGAACGACCAGGAACACCCTGTACTGTATGCCAGTAGAAAGCTTTCTGTTCGTGAGGAAGCATACAGTGCCTCAGAAAAGGAATGTGCCTGCGTTGTTTGGGCTGTGCAGAAGCTAGCTTGCTACATCGCCGGTTCTAGGTTCACAATAGAGACTGACCACTGTCCCCTCACATGGCTACAGTCCATGTCATCGAAAAACGGCCGTCTTTTGCGCTGGAGCTTAGCTCTTCAACAATACACCTTTGATATCCATTACAAGAAGGGTAAACTCAACAGCAACGCAGATGGTCTGAGTCGTTGTCCCTAGTACCCCGAGGGCTTCAAAACGATTTTCTGCTTTCTATCCTCGATTTGAGGCCCACTAGTTTTCTGTATTTATCCAAACATGTGTCAAGTGTTTTGTTTAATGTCTTCAAAAGTGGCTGATGTGGTGTTGCGACTCGGCGGGGGCCACAGGAATAAAGTTGAGGTAGAAGGAAATGACTTCCACAGGTGAATCTAAGTCTGGTGATTCTGAGTAGGGAATTGCCGTGTGCTTGCTCGTGTGTGGGTGTGCTTTCGGCGCAGTTTCCGCAGTTCCTCATTGGTGGTGGGCGGAAAATATGGTGGAGAGGGGTCACCTCATCCCTGCGAGCAACGCCCTCTTGGTCAATGATCATCGGATCCAGTGTTCGGGACAAAAATAATAGAGGAAGAGCCGACAAGCTGCAATACAGATCCCGCTGCACAGTACCTGCTGGCCACTGCACCTCGGGATCTTCTTTCCCCGGCGGAGAGGCTGTTAGGACCGGCGCCAGGTCTGACAATGGATCGGCGTTCCTTTTGATGTTCCTTTTGAGTCGCCAAACGGGTGGGCGGCCGGTGTCCGCCATGTATTGTTCCCACCTGGCCGGAGGGTGCGGCGTCCTGCCGCCGCGGCGCCGTGAGCAGTTCGGGAGACCACCGGTGCAGCTTCTTCTTTGGAAGATGACGGCGGCGGCGGCGGCCGGGAATCGTCCCGCTAATTGAACGAGTTGTTCGGCACCCTTTGAAGCTTGTTTACGGCGGCCCTTTCGATGGATGCAGTCATCAACTCCAGACCCCTCGCCCAGCGACACACCTTGACGGGGGGGGGAGCCGCGTTCGTGCCACATGGCCGTGCGGTGACCACGCTTCAGTTTTGAACGTTCGCGTGGACCGTGCGTGCTCGTCACCCTCGCGGGTAATGTGTGGTCCGTGATTGGACGGTGCCATCTGTACGCGGTCCCCGATCTAGGGATCTGGGGAGGACAGACCCTTTATAATGAGCCCCCACGGCTCATTCGGTGCTTTTTCGAGTGGAGAGCTCGCCATGTACGAAGAACGCCACTATATATCTAAACTTTCTTATTGACCTCTCTCTAATGTAAATAAACGTCTGTTCTCTGTTTTCCCATATAAGCATTGCTTCTCGCTATAAGGGACGAGTCCGATGGGAGCCAGCTACCAACGACGAGACCCACAGGACCCAGACCACAACACACTCACATCACACACGTGCGCAAGAAAACAAACGCGGCACTCGCAACCGACCGAAAGACCGCCGAGAAGCCGGAGGCGAAGAATGCGCCCGAGTAACGAAACACACACACACACACACACACAAACACACCTGGTGGTGGTGGTGGTAGTGATTAGAAGAAAGAGGAAAAAGGCACCTAATTTCTGTCTGCCTTCAGGCGACACGGCGCAGTGCCTTATAGGGGTGGGGGGAAGGAGGGATAAAAAGAATAGAAGGAAAATGGACAAAGAAAAAGACAGGCAAGCGACAGAAAAAGAAGGAGATAGGAAAGTGGGGATCCGGTCGAAGCAGTCCAAGGGCGGGGTGCCACAATGCGGGAGCTACACGGCTTCAGGAGACCGCGGAGGGCGAACCAGTCGGCGGGAGCTTCGCTGGCGTCGGAGATCGCGAGGGCACAACCGTCCAGCTTGAAATCCTGCGAGCGAATCCCCCAAACACACCTCCGGACAGGCAGCAAGAAGTTTGGGCGCTCAGAAGTGTGGCATCTTGGGCTAGTTTGGTATGGCATGACGATAGTTATAGCGCGAGAAGAAAATGACGACACAGAGACAAGAGAGAAGCGCTCGTGTCCTTCGTGTCCTTCTTGTCTCTGTGTCGTCGTTTTGTTCTCGCGCTATAACTATCGTCGGGCGCTCCGCGACCGCGAGGGAAGGGGAGAGCGTTCTTGCACCGACGGGAGAGCACTCCGTAGGGGAGGGAGAAAAAAAGAAAAGAAACAGGCCGTCAGGCAGCTCGGAGTGCTCTACGTAAACAAAGTCACGTGGGACACCAAGGAGGCGTGGCGCGCGGCGGGAGTAAACAACGACACGTGCGGGTTTAACGGGCCTCTTTTGAGGCGCGTAAAAAGGTCTGCGTCGCCAAAAAAATCCAACAGCGCATGGAACGCCCGGCGGAGTGTCGCAACGTTCACCGAGGGGAACAACATGTGTTCTGGACTCACGTGTGGCAGTCCGAGTTGCGCGTAAGTGTTGCAGAGACGGCGACGAATGTCCGCGTATCCCGGGCACTGGCACAGGATATGTTCGACGGTCTCGTCTGCCGGACACTGCACTCACGAAGGGCTGCCACTGCCATGCTGTTTGAAGAGCAGTTGCGCTGTACGGCTGCATCCCGTACGAAAGTGCCGCAAGAAAGCTCGAGCACGCCGACCGATGCCCGTTGACGGCAGGCGTGCGACAGGTTTTCCAGCTGCTGTGGGGAGTCCGGGTGAAGAGCGCGGACGTGGCGTGCAATGATCTGCCGCGCCACATCGTAGCTGCGAACGAAGTTTCTTTGCTAGCGCGTCGGCTGCCTCGTTGCCGCGCACTCCGACGTGTGAGGGCACCAACTGAAAGTGAGGCGCTGCGCGATCGAAGTGCCATTTTCACCTTTCGCGAGGGTGAGGAGGGCCACCCGATAGTCGCAGAAGATGACGTCCGAAGACGACAGGAGCTCGGCCAGCTGATCGGCCGCCAAGTTCAAAGCCGTGAGCTCAGCGGTCGCCGATGTCGCCAGGAGCGGAAAACGGCACTTCTCGTCTTGGAGCGCCAGACTGACGCTGGCAGCCGCAGCCGAGCCGTTCATGTACAGATGGAGGAGGGCCGGAGTACCTCTCCTCGATCATGGCGCAGGGGGAAGCTGTTATGACCGTCGTCAGTAGGCGCCATGCTGTCGCTCAGAAGCGTAGCTGGGCAGCGCTCCCACGCCTGGAACCCCAGTTTTCTCGGAACCAGCGTCCAGAGCTGACGAGGGAGCGGCGCTCTTTTAATCCTCAAACAAGTAGCCGACTGGCCGGCTGCCTATGCCCGCCCGGTATTGTTCCTGCTAGCCAGGAGGATGGGACATCGTGTCGCCACGACACCGTAAGCCGTTCCAGAGAGGACAACAAAGACAGCATCTTCCTTGCAAGAAACCGCGGCCACCGCCACAAATTGGCCTGCTAATTGAGCGAACAGATCGGCGGACCGTTTGATGTATGCTGCCAGGAGCTTGGGACCCCTCGACCAGCGGCACACACACGACGAGGAAGAGCCCCGCTGGTGCCACCTTGCAAAGCAGGGATCACGACTCAATATTATATGTTCACGTGGGCCGTGCATGCTCGTACCCCTCGCCTGTTGTGTGTGTGTGATTGGTGTTCCACTCAAGGAGGAGGAGCCCGACAGGGCCTAAAACGACGCCGCAGAGTGCTGGACGTCGCTCTGAACCATGTGTGACGTCTCCGCAAACACGGACTGAACCAACACCACCTAGAACTAGGAGAAGGCCCGCGCATGTCCCCCTCTCCACACCAACTACGTCACCACAGTGAGATCTGCAAGCCCGACGACGCGAGCAGAGAGAGCGCACGGCGCGCACGGGAACTAGCGCGGCTCGGCTTGGATTTAGGCTGTGGCTAGTACGGAATCCATCTGCCAGCATGCGCGTTGTGGGTAGAAAACTGTTTATTGAATGTGGCAGCCGCAAGGTGTTTTTTTGATGCAGAAAATAAGGAAAATTCATATGTGTTTTTATTTACATCATGGTCTATTCATGTGGCGCAGTACTGGTTATAAAATTGCGATATACTGCAGGCTTGAATACATAAGAGCACCAATGCTAGCGGTATCAGCCTAAGCATCTGGCAACGCTGACACTATTTCCAGTGCTGCAGCTTATTGGCGTGCATTTTCTTTGTACGGAGTTGCTCAGGCGTGCTGCATGAACTTTTGCTGGTGTGCTGGCGAAAATGCCTGGGTACTGCTGTGCACCGAACTGTCGATCGAACTACGCTAATGGACCGCGAGCACGCGTGTACAGGTTTCCGTTGGACCCCGCCCAAAATGCAGCGTCGACGAAGGCTGTGCGGCGGGAAAACTTCACACCTACGAAGTACACTGTGGTAAGCACATGTTCCCGTTTGTTTTCCGGCAGTCGTGCTTCTCGTGGGAACAGAGTCTAGTTAATTGCGTGACGCATGCAACCGTTACGACGCGCTATGCACCTTAAGGATTGACAACTGAGCAAATGGTGTGTTTCAGTGTAATATTGTTCCATGTTCGTGCCGTAAAGTGTATAGTGCCATGTTTACGCCTCAGGTTGCTCATGTGTGGTTCTGCCTAATCAGAAATTGATTTAGCGCAGTGTATTCGCGAGTAAAACTGCCTGCGTCGAACATACAATGTAGACGGCGTAGTTACTTTACATGTGGGGCGTCCGCCACTACTTGAGCACCAAACAAACGATGGCTCGTGGTTTACCGTCTCAAAGCAAGGTTCGCTAAGTGAGACGTCATTCTTGTTGACTGCGTGGTCGTGGTTGCCGTACAGAAGCAGATAAATAAAGCGAAAGAATTTGTCTTAATCTTTACAAACGGCGCACTGAGATCATATAATTCTGTAAAACTGTTATGTATAATTCTGTCGCTTTCATCTTATACTTCGTTGTTTGTGCTTATGTTCCAGGTCTGTGAGCACCACTTTCTTGAAAGTGACTTCGTAGACTCCACCAGCTACACTGACAGCATGACTGGGAAAGTAATTGAAGTACCCCTCAAGCTGAGGCGCTTGAAGCCTTCTGCAATCCCAAGCGTTTTCCCTAATTGCCCTGCTTACTTGTCCCGCCAAGAAACTTCTGCACGCGAGAGCCCAGAAGAAAAGCGCGCTCGTGTGGACGCAGAAGCGTTTGCAGGAAGCAATACGGTTATCAGAGCAGTCTCACGAAGCGGAAGAAAAGAAGAATGTCATCGCCACTTTCGAAAACCTATTGACAGCAGTAGGTGACCTCTCTCTTACTGACTTCTGGACCAAGGTGGTCACCCAGAAACAAGTACTTTTCCTCAACTTCAGCGACCAAGGTTCCCCAGTTGTGCATCGTGCCGTGACAGTGGCATCCGACCTTTCTTTGGCAGTGTATGTTGGTGAAATGAGGTTACAAAACCTAGGTTCCTCTGTGCTTCCTATGACAATTTCTGACTTGAGAGTGCTTCACAAAGTTCTGTGCGATGTGGAAGACGTCACGAAGGATTCCACAAATAATGAACTCCAACTAGAGATTCTGCTGAAGCGTGTCTTGGCACTCCTAGAGCAACTGTCATCTTCAGCTCTCCTGCATGAGTGGCAAGTGCAAGTTGTCAAATTTGTGACACAGCAACTTCAAGTTCTCCTCACTAAGGCGTCGACTTACCCAGCTGACTTTCTGGTGTTCTGCAGTCTTGTGTACACAATATCGCCGCACGCATACAGATTCATCAGGAGTACAGCAAAATTAAAGCTCCCACATCCACAGACAATAAGACGCATTTGTGCCTCTTACCGTGCTAGCCCATCCAGAGAGCAACAAGAGGATTCATTCCTTTCTTATGCAAGGAGACTGGCATCAACACTAAAAGACCATGAGCGCTTTGTGACGCTTATGATGGACGAGATCCACCTGCAGGCATCCTTTCAGTACAAGGGTGGTTATGTCACTGGTGCAGCGACAAACAATGAGAATGCGGCAAAGACAGCATACGTCTTTATGATACAAAGCTTGTTATCATCAAACAAGGTCGTTGTGCATATACTTCCAGTAGCACAAATAGAAGCGAAACAGCTACATGAATTTGTTGATCTGCTGATCAGGCACCTAGAAGACATTAGAATACGCGTAGTTGCAGTGGTGTCTGACAACAACTCGATCAACCGAAAGCCTATGTCATTTTTTGCTGATCCTCCCAAAGTGAGCATTGTATACAGGCACCCGTCAGACTCATCAAGACCCTTGTTTTTTATTCTGGATGCAGTGCATATATCAATGTGTATCCGAAATAACTGGCTGAATCAGCGTAATTGTGGAAGGTGCATCTTCTTTCCCAATTTCAGTGCCCTCTCGGAAAACCCATCTGTCCTGACAGCCTCGTTTAACACACTATGCAAGTTGCATGAAGGAGAAAAAAATGAGCTTTTGTGACTAGCTCCAACTTTGTCCTTCAAGTCGCTGAATCCATCCAATCTAGAGCGACAAAATGTAAAGCTCGCACTGAGTATCTTCAACAGTTCAACTGCTGCAGCACTAAAAAGCACCAAAGTCGCACTTGAGCATAAAGCTGGTACATTGGAACTTATTAACAATGTTTTGACATGGTGGAATGTGGTGAATGTCAAGACCCCATTCAAAGGTCAGCGTCTCCGAGACCCATTTCAAGAACCGATAAGTGCACTGCAATGCCACCAAATTGAGTTTCTAAACAAGATTGTGGATTGGTTGGACCACTGGCAAAGCTTGAAGCATGATGCTGGCCAGTTAACTCGCGAAACGCACATGGCACTGCGACATACCTCACATGCCCTTGTTGAGGTGTCAACGTATTGCATTGAAGAACTTCGGTTCAAATACGTTTTGCTGGGGAAATTTCAAACCTACAGTTTGGAAGAGGTTTGGCAGGTACAGGCAGCTGTCTGGTGCCCAATACCACGTTTCGATACGTCTGATTTATGAATCCTAGCAGAAGCTGAGACTTCAGAAGCTACTTGATCTTCCCAACTTGGATACCATTGCACCTTGCATTCCTACCACTGATTTGAAATTTTTTGTTAAACAGTTTGATGTTGCAGTGATGGACGATGATGTGAAGGAGAAGGAGAAACTGCTACCAGCTATTACATATGTAGCAGGATATTGTGCATATGCTGCAGTTAGGAAACTTGCCTGCTCTTCCTGCCAGGAAAACTTGACTGTTGAGAATCGGACCATTGAACTGGATGATGATGTGCTGATAGCTAATGCAACGCGTGGTGGACTGAAATTTCCACAAGCGGTAGTTGTGAATGCCGTGCTCACAATGTAAATTGTGCTTGACAAGCTGAGAAGACCGAAGTATGCATCACAATTTTTTGCTTGCGCAAAACAAAAAAGTTCTTGTAAGCCTCGCGACTTCCCTTGTTGAGTGCAATGAAGACTTGGATTTCTGCGATAGTGGCCACTCACCTGAACTTGTCTTAAACTATGTTCTCAGTGCTGCTGCCAATACGCTGCTGAATAATTTGTGCAAAGTTCAAAATAACAAGCTGAATGAAAGCAAGGCTGCAAAGCGGAACAAAGTTGAAAATAAAGGAACTGAAAGCAAGGCTGCGAAGCAGAAGCTCAGTACTCTTCAAGCATAATCTTCTTTCTTATGAATTGTTCTGCCTGTTTGGATTATGATGTATCACGAATAAATATGTCTCACAACGAAAATTTAAGCCTCTTTTAAACTGCACGAAATGGCTGTGCATGTTAAAAATTTCACGAGTGCCTGATGAGTTATTTCAAGCCAGCGTTTAGTTAAAACATACTGAAAATATTCCTTAATGCAAATATTCTGTGCACTCTAAAACCGCGAAAATAATAATAATAATGTAGGGAAAATGCCATTTCGGAAAGAAAAAAAGTAGCATTGGGTGAAGCCGACTTTTAGGCCGATCTGACTGCGGTGACGTCACGCAGCCCTGCACAGGCCTTCTCTAGTTGTAGGTGGTGTTGACTGAACCCCGATCCTTTCAAGATGTTTCGCTCGCTTCTTGAACCCACGCATGGGAGTCGCTCGCTGGATTTCGTGCCGACCAGTTGTGCGCCCGCGCGCTCCGCGCGCTCGCGACCTTCGGCGTCATCGTAGCTCTGGCCGACTGGGCTCGCCCTACGTCACCTCCTGTCGCCGACGACCTTCGACGACAGTGTAGCTCCGACCTACTGGACCTGCTCTACGCCATCTACAGACGCCGACAACATCTCTCGCAAGTGTACCCCGTCCTCGGACTCCAGTGACCGTGCTTCCATCTTTCCTGTCTCTCCTATCCCCTCAGTTTGTTGTTGCTTCTTCTTCCTCTTTTCTACACCTTTACTTCTACTTTTTTTATCCCTTCTCACCCCCATTCCTTGCGAGCCCTGTGGCGGTGTCGCTCACTGAAGCAGACAGTAACGGGGCTCACTTTTCTCTTCCTTTCTCTATCTTAAGAACCACTCGCAAACCCACGCATGAAAAAAGGAAAAGAAAACCTTCGGTGTAACGAAGGGGCATTCCGGAGTGAAGTACCAGAAGGATTATTTCTACTATTCTTGCGGGCTCCCCCGTGCAAACACGAGGACCGGGCGGCGCCTTGTCGTCTACAGACCGTGTGACAGCGTACAGTGGAGATAATCGGCGCGCACCCTTCAGATTTGTGGCATGGGGGAGCAGCAGATCACCTTTTGTTGGTTCGGGGAATGCGACGCGGCCGCAGCGCTTGTGCCGGGTCCAGTATGACTTTCGGTCAGCCTCCGTGGCTCCACTGCTCATTACTGCGTTCTGCGCGGATGGCCGCTCACGGCGGTGAATGACAAAGAAGCGGCGGCTACGGAGAATTTCGCGAGAGACACCCAGCTACGTGGAAACGTTGAGACTTAGTCTGGACATCGGCTCACCAAGTACCGAAAGCATCGAGACCATTGTTCGCCCGTAATTAAAGTGTCTTCGGATGGCTCGCCCATCGCTCTCCCTGAGGCTTGAGTTTGTACATTGTTACTTGCACGGCTTTGTTTGGGAGAGGGTTTTCTACTGGTGTAGGCCGCGGGGGCGGATGCCGAAGATGATACACTCCGACTGAGAAGAAAATATGCCGCGTCGATAGTGGCGATTGGTTTGGTGCCCCGGTAAGGCGGAGTCAGGTCCTACAAAAAGGGACTACGAGACGATACGGGGAGAGTCAGAGATACGATGCGAAGAGAGTCGGAGATACGATGCGATGAGCTCGAGGTGGTAGAGAGACGGAATGGGAAAGGAAGATAATTATGTGAAGAGATAGCAATGAGAGTCGATGAGATGATGACTGAGGCAGAGATGATATGACGAGGAATGAAAATTAGAGATGGGAAACGAGGAAGCGAGCGATTGCGGGACGTTATGAAAGAAGAATAAGATGGAAATCGCCGAGAGAGGCAACGAAGACGACGAAGATGGTAAAGACCGACCACATGGACCATTCGTGAGACGAACTTCACCTCCTTTACTTAAACGAGCTTTGCGGAAAGTGATGCGGCATATTGAGACGTTGCGCCGTTTTATTAATTAATGACTTTATCCTTTGTGTCGTCCTGTGTTTACTTTCTATCGCCGCACAATTGTATTGTCAAAGTTATTTTCCTTATGTATCCTGCGTCGCACGTCGCGAGTGTGTAAATCATGTGTTATAATTTTGTGTAGGGGTTAATGTACGCGGGTATACGATGTTTGCAGTTAGTATTAAATTTAATGAATCAGTAAACAGAAACAGGTCGTAGCGTCTCTTACTTCCCGGCCCCAGCACGAATCCCAGTATGTGGAAAATGATTGAGACATATAGCCAAGAGGGAACCGGATAGACAAAGGGGTTGAGTGGTCTTCCCTCTCTTTGGTAATCGGTGGCGTAGCGGGGGACGTCTCACATGTAACGGTTCAACCACCACGTTCGTGGTTTGTGAGCTCCTAACCTCATGCTGTAAATAATTGTAAATAGTGACATAAACCTGTTTGTTTTTCGTATCCCCATCTTGTGAGCGTTCGTTTCCTCAACCCGAACAAACCACGCTACCACAAGAGACCACGGGTAGACCCCGGTCCACAACAAGTTGTGATCAGCGCTGGGATTCGGGGCGATCTCTGGTGAACAGCGCCGAGAGCCGCAACAACTGGTTGGCAGCAGTGGGATACGACTGAGCACCGTGATTCGCAAACATGCCCATCCAACAGGATTAGAGTCCGCGGGACGGCTGTCACGCTGGACAGCATAGTCATCCCGCAGTAATTGGATGGATGGATGGATGGATGGATGGATGAATGGATGGATGGATGGATGGATGGATGGACGGATATGGCTGTACCCTTTAATCGGGTGGACGCTAAGGCCACCTAGTCGTAATACTTAGTGAACCACAAACTAGAATTATCTGTTTTTTTTTCTTTAAATAGTGAAGTTGAGGACTGGTACTTTGCAGTGAAAGATTTATTTTCACTCGTGCCTTGATTTTAGACACCAATCACATAACCTCCTTCTAGTCAATTCTACCCGCTTAATGTCTATTTTGCCCTCACTGTCCCTAAACCCCAGTGCTTTGAAAAACTCTGCGCCATCATCCTGAACTATAGGGTGAAGCCCTTTACAGAACATTATCAAGTTTTCGGCAGTTTCTTCTTGCTCTCCACAAGCACTGCATACCATGTCAACCCCTTCGTATTTGGCCTGATATTTCTTGGTTCGCAGTACTCTCGTCCTGGCCTCAAACAGTAGAGAACTACCCCTAGTATTATCATAGACCCTTTCCTTGGCAATTTCCTGCTTAAAAGTTCGATAGATCTCTAGCGCGGACTTCTTAATCATGCCAATTCTCCACACATCGGTCTCAGCTTCGGTCGCCTTCTTCTTAACCAATAATTATTTTTGGTTTGGCCCCCTGCTGTTTTCGTCTGCTTATACGCCGACACCTCCTGAAGCAGCACCCAGACCAGCGTGTGACAAATGAATCGTTCCCTCCCCGTGTTCGCGGCCCTGACTTGCCTCGTAGTTCCCGAGCGTTGTTGTACAAACTAAGAGTGGGCTCTGTGCTGGTGCATGAACGATTACAATGTCAAGGGCATGTGGACAGCCCATTGTGCGCAGCTTGTGGCGCCTGCGAAACACTTGAGCATTCTGTAGTGCACTGTCCCACATTTCCTACGCAGCGGTCTTTCTTGATTAAGGAATATAAATTCCTGGGACTCTAGTGTGCGACTCTAGACGACTACCTCTTTCCGTTTCCGAGTAGTAGTGCTTCCCGACGCGACCAGGCCCACCGAGCTCTCCTTACATTTTTGAGCCAAACGGTCCTGGCCATCCGCTTATACACGGTCTCTGTTTTTTTACTCATACTCGTTAAAGTCTTCATAATTTTTCCTTCCTCATCTTCTTTCCTCTTTCTCCTCTGTATTCTTTGTTTCCTCTGTTTCTTCCCTCCTCCCGAAAGAGTGAGCAGGCGTTGTGCAACTCCAGGTGGCAGTTGCCAGCTTGATCTTTCCCTCTTTCCTCTGTGTCTTTGTGTATATGTGTATGCAAATCACATAAATAAAAAAAATAATACTATTACCTGCATTTGGACCGTGTGTTGCAGCTTTGACATTTCGTTTTGCTTTGAATGCAGTATAAACAAACCCATTAGAAAGCTTCTCTCGGAAATGTCAGCAATTAAACACAAGACGGTAAGCGCGACGTATGCAAGCGCAAATCACGGGATTGAATCCCGGCCGCGGCGGCTGCATTTTCGGCGGAGGCACAAATAGTGATGTGCGTGTACTTAGATTTAGGTGCACGTTAAAACACCCCAGGCGGTCGAATTTCCGGAGCACTCCTCTACGGCGTCTCTCGTAATCATATGGTAGTTTTGGAACGTTAAACCTCTGCAATTACTAATATCAAAGCACAGAAGCTCGTAGAAGGCAAAGCGTGAGGTGACAGTTTATGCTAAGGTGGCGCCATCTCGTGGCTGTCGATACCAACTGCATCAGCCACGGCTCCTCCCTGAACACACTGCCCCATATTCTAGTACGCTATAGCCAAACAGAACCTTGCCCATGTTAAACTCTTGGCATTATCCTGAGGATCACTGCAACGAAAGCGCAAGACAGGTTTTACTTTTTCATTTCTAGCAGCTGCAAACGAGCTGCGACGCTAGAAACATTTTCTCAATTCACCACAAGCAAGAGTCTCACCTTCTGTGCGTCATCAGAGTCACCCGGGAAAGAAAAGAGCGTCGGGATGGCGTCGTCCTGAAGACGGGTCCTCGAACCCACGCGCTTGAAACACGACTTGTCAAAGTGGTCGCTGCATAGTCTCCACGTGTCCCTCTTCAGGTTAACGAGCCATTTCTTGAATATCTGCGGCTTGGAACGCGGAAACCTGCGTGACAGACGCCGAACTGTTTTGGCACCTTCGACTAGGAGCAAACGGACTTTTCCCATCGCCAGTTTCTCGTCAAGTGCGCAAAAACGAATGGGATTTTGGGCTACCCACGCATGAAATGTCTTTCCCGAAGACTTTTCCGGGAAGCTTCTACAGTTCGGCGCGCAACAGGCTGGCATTTCTTTGAAAAAGAAAGGAAATACGGTGCACAATAAAAAAACTAAAGAAAATCTAGCTCGCCGGTAGCCATCGTCTATTCGCGCCGCTCGTTTCCGGAAAAAAGACGGCTACGTCCGGCCCATCCGGCAGCTATTTTGCTGCGACGTTTATTCGAACGTAGGTACCGTTAGCAGCTTGTCTGAATTTAATGTAAACCATTTAACTCGTTTTCGGGAGAACTAAGTGAATCGCAGTCGCAATGCTTGGTACGTATATCACCTGAGTAGCGTTCCCTAGAAATGAAGCAGTGAGAAGCAACGACAATCACTATTTCGGTTGAATGTGAACTCAAAGTATTGACCATCTTGTAACAGTCATGGCTGTTCAATTTGCTCATATGTTCGTAAATAATTTTAAATTACCGTGAAACAATGCGCAAAAACCAAAATTGTGAAGCTCTTTTCGTGCATCATCTCTAATGACGTCACATACTACCCTGAGCAACGTTTCTCTCTTTTTTTTTCAGTTTTGGAACTCTGCGCTTCGCCTTCGGGGAGGAGGTGGTCGGCTGCAGTTCCCGACACCGCGACGCTGCAAGCCAACTTTGCGCAAGCAAACGAGGGTTGTCTGCTCCAGCGAGGCACGGTGCAGCCGGTGTGCAGCGTTTAAAAACATCGCAAAAAGAAGAACAAAACTTTTATTAACGAAGAAGACTTCGTCGCCCCTAAACAGGACAGCACCGCGTGGTCGGGCCCCTATTGCAAGGCATCAATGGCTCTCGCCTTCTTTTCAGCCCTCCTGCCTAGCCTCCGCTGGTCCTCAAGGGCTGAGCAGCATTGCCTCCCACATCTCCCTGCTGTTGTTCTCTTCGTGTTCTTCGGTGTGGGCCGTACATTTTCACGTAATATGGTAGAGCATCGGTGTGCTTCCACACCACGGGCATATGTCTCGGTAGGGGGAAGTGATTTTAAATGAAAAGAAGAGAAATGCGAGCCCCGTAACTGTCTCTCAGGGGGAGGACACCTCAACAGTAGCTCACGAGGTATGGGGGTGGAGAAGGGAATAAAAGGATAGGATTAAAAGTAGGAGAGATAGAGAGAGATGAAGGAGAGAGAGAAACGCAGGATGCTGTTGGGTAGTACAGATGCAATCTGTGTATGTTTATGTATGTGTTACTTTGGAGTCAGCGTAACGTCGCCGAATCCATGGCCGAAAGGTTCTTGTGTGGTTCTGGGTAATGTCTTTGCAAATCTCTGTAGCATTGCAGGATCACTTTGTAACTGGGATTGATCGCAACTTTTTTGTTTAGGCACGAGGAGTAGAGCCCAGATGCGTGTGCGGCGTCTTTCCAGGTCCTTGGTGAAAATAATAGCTCTCGCAGCGTGGGCACGTGCTAGACGAGCATTTGTCGATTAAAGAGCCGCTTTGCCACCCTGTAACTTTTTGTTCTTCCAGGTAGTAGAAACAAAATTTAGAGCTCAGTTGTACTAGAAATGTCTCACCGAAGCCACGGTAAAGGCTGTGACTGATGTGGTTCCAGCTAGGCGTCAAATTGTTTTCAGAAGACCGTGGAAGCATGCCATGCTACGAGACATACACACAGAAAAAAAAATTGCCCGCAGCTTCCCTCGGGGGAACACTGAGGAGGATGCGGAGCATATAATTGGTTAACGTGGTGTTAAAGTGCGACTTACTTGGGTCGATGGCTAAATTGGTTAACGTGGTTGTGAATTGGGGTGTTAAATTGCGACTTACTTGGGTCGATGGCTAAATTGGTTAACGTGGTTGTACGAGGGCGTGTTAAATGAGTGAACACGTACACACGTATGCGAAAGGACGGCGCTTGTCGAAGGGACGTCGATCATTGTGTTTGTGGATTCGTTGGAATTCATTTCACCGCGACCTTGGACGTCGACGCGCCGTACAAACCAACTGACGAGCGGCAACTGAGTGAGCGAGCGCCGACCTTGAGTATATATACAGCGCGACGGCGCATGCACTGTCAGCTGTTGAATGTTCTCGAAGGAGAAGCGCGCGCGCGGCACAGATGGCGACGGCGCGACGGCGCATGCGCTGTCAGCTGTCGAATGTTCTCGAAGGAGAAGTGCGCGCGGCACAGATGGTGGGCGACGGCGCGACGGCGCATGCGCGCGCGTCAGCTGTCGAATGTTCGAGAAGCGGTGCGGACGGCGCAGACGGCGCACTACAAGGCGCGAGTATAAGATGCTTCCGCATCTAAAAGTGCACCGAACACTGGCACGGAACGCACGATACTGCAGCAGCGGTGAAGCCAGCGGCAATTGGTATGTGTTCTGAGCCAGTGCGAAGCAGCCGGTTACAAGTTGGCACGAAGTTAGACTGCAGCACCCTCACACTCACTTGAAGCAAATCACGCACACCTCGAAAAGAGGAGTTCGAAAACTGAAAAAAACATCTATAAACGCTCATCCCGGGGTGCTATTCTATACCATTCATACAAGTTCTGGACCAAGGAGGTTAAAAAAAATTGCTGGAGTGGAAGCTCCCGCAATGGTTTACCAGCAGAAGTGAAGCCAGCTTTTGCCCTCCAAAGATCTCAGGAATACGCTATTTTGTGGTGGTGCCTGCCCACTTAGAAATCAAGTGACTTTGATTTGTTAGTCTGAAGGCTACGTTAAATATAAAAAAATATTTGTTTTCGATGATACAATCTGAAGAGACATGAAATTCGCCTTAAATTCAGGGCTTACTAAAGAAAACTAGTAACACAAGGACGCACTTCGAGCACTATCTGACCCGAAAATGTTGCCAAGTTAAATTCGTCGGGCGTTCGAGGAAAACGTCCCTTCTCAATTGCCAAACGCCAACAGCTCATCTCGCCTCTATTAAGATGGCTGCCGCGGCCGCCATCTTACAATTAGTATTGCTTTACTTGAGGGCACAAATTTCCACTCCAGCAATTTTTTTCAACCTCCTTGTTCTGGACATTGTCGAATTCTTTCGTTTGTCTGATTCCGCCATTAATCGAAATAATTGGCTAAGTAATCGAGCTGCTACGACCTCTTTGTTAGCTTAAAATGCCGCCATTACGAAATTCGACAATATGGCGGAATTAGTGTCCAGAATAGCACCCCCTCCCAATGATCTCTATACTAGGGATGGAGGTCAGTGACCGCGCTACTGTGTAAGCCACGCCTATTGTAAAGTCTGGGCAAAGCCTCCTCTAGAATGATGCCTGCGGCGTCACAAGCTATCCCATTCTAACCATGCTGTCTTGAAATGACGTCGGTTGCAGAGAAATGACACCACGTTCCACCACATTTCTGCCTTATTTTTTCGAAAACGCTTAGGAAGGAGGGGGTGGCGTCGGGGTAAGTAGTGTGCGCATGCGCACATGTGAGTTGCAAAGAGCCACCGCAAGGATCGCCAGCAACCTCTCTCATTAGAAGCCACAGGCGGCTTTTGACTAACGCAGCAGGCATGTAATTGTAGAGGAGGCATAATTGCTCAGGGTCAATTGGCCCATAACACCGAATAAGTTACACCATACAGCAGGTGATGAACAGAAGAGACTCTAAAGTGAAACACACACACACACTATTCCATAACATGAGCTTCCAATCATTGCATCATTCCAATCAATGCTGCAATGCATTGCAATGCATGCAATATGCACGTGGCTACCAAGCTCTTTAACACACAAGAAAGTTTTCTGTTGGATTTCTTACTAATAATATTCTAGTTCCTAGGAATTATCATTTATTTATTCATTTTAATAGTTCTATACATACTTTACCCTTAGGTAATTTTATGATTGTCCAATTTTATGTTTCTTAATGGTCTGAATAATTATTTTTTCATTAGAACTTGAAATTCTTTTTTCCCCATTACAATAACCGTCATTTGAATGGCCTTTCCCCCCGTGGTGGGTACGAGCCACAGAAGATAGGTACAAGAAAGCAAGCTCCGAAAGAGCCGTTTGCCACCCTGTAACTTCTTGTTCTTCGAGGTAGTATAAACAAAATTTAGAGCTCAGTTGTACTAGAAACGTCTCACCGAAACCACAATAAAGGCTGTGACTGATGTGGTTCCAGCTTAGTTCTTTAGAAGCTATTTTTGAGAGTCTTAGCAATGGGTTCTTCAAAGCACCTCGGCAGGCCATACCCTAAAGGAAATTTAAACCGAGCCATTGCTGTAAGGTATCAGACACATTTAAAACCCCACTGAAACGACGCGGTTTCTCTGTTCAGGTGGCATTAAACCAGTGAACTTTCTTCTTTTGAAGTATTCAAATTTATGGGTGCCTGAGTGGATAGTACTTAGGATCATTAAAAAAATTCAAAATTTGTGGAAATAAGAAAACATCAGTGTATTAACACTAAAACACTTGTCACTGTGACACACTATACGAGCACTCGAATTTCGATTTCAAACAAGCGCATAGCTGAATTTCTGTAACAATTCGGGCTTGTGAAAGACAACCAAAGCATAAGATAACCTGTTTTGTACCTATACTCGTGTATTTTCAAATCACAGGAGTTGCCCCATCACATGGAAGATTAACACATTTACTGTGGGCTCGAAACGGCAAATATGTAAATTTTTTACAGGTCACCTCCGATGCAATTGTGTGAAGACGGCATGGTTTTCTGCTGTTCAGATTTTAACACTTCCTTTTCAGTGCAAGGTCACTACAGTATAATGCCTTTTCTTTACAGCATATGTATTAGGATGCATATCCACTTTTCATATTACAACTCATTTCATTCGTGTGACAGTGATGAAGGCGAACATAAACTTCTGAATAAATTTTTATTTCGAACAACAAAAACACATGACAAAGACAATATAACAAAAAGCCCACCCATGCAAAATAAGCAGTGTGTGGGCAAGCACTCAATAAATTCACAAAAGGTATGTGCACCTTGAGTATGTTTTGCAACTGCCTTGAGAGTAAGATTACCACTAACACATTCTTCGAAGCTCGATAAGAAGAATCGGACAATATATTTTAATAAAATATAAGCACTACATTTTCCATATATGTATACTATAAAAGTGAGCTGCCCAAGCACTCTAGGCACAAACTACCAGCAAAACATTTGGCATCGCATTTAAAAGACCTGCAAGTACACAAGTATTATTATTCACAGCAAAGAAGTATCACATGAGACCAGTCGGTAATAAAAATAACTTTCACTGCTCCCAAGTTTGCTAAATTGCGTATTACAAATGTAGTGCACTATCAATCTTGGAACATAGGCTAAAATGTCCATGTGTGGTGATGAATTTGTGCATAGTAAAATGTAATAAATTTTTAAGGCAAAATATATGAGGGTCAGTATACTATATTTTGTTACTTATGACACCTGTTTAATGTGCAGTGCTCACGGAATGAATGTATTAGGCATAACAGATGGTATGTGCAACTGCACGAGGTAATCAAATCGTGCCACTGCACATGATGCAAGTATAAGTGCAAACATCCCGTCAATACAGCATGAAATAAAGACCGAGCTCTGAACTTACATTTATTTGCATGAGCATTGCACACGCTTCCAAGAAACTACAGGAATGTTCAAGTTCTTTCATCCAAAATACAAGTTAAACAGTTGCTACTTGCAGTCGACGTGAATCGCAGTTGCCCAATTTTAGCCTGAATACTTTGAATTGCAATCGTAATAATTTTTTTAAGTGCAAAGAATAGCGCTAACTGGAGTCTCGAAGGGAAATGGTATATAGAGCAGAATCGAAAATGAGGACTGCTCAACAACAATTATTACATGTGGGCATCAGTTCTCAAGAGAAGGCACAGAAGAGTAACTTGTTCGACATATTTTAGCAACTACATGTTCATTTAATCGAGGGTCCATTCACAAAGAGCATTGCATGAATGCAAATCATAACATGAGCCTTGTAGAGAAATAGACATGTATGTAAATAGCATGTTTGAAAATAACTAACATTCCACATTATTGCACACAGCTACTATTGTAAATACTCCAACAGCCACATATGACTTGGAAATTTCCCTATTTTGGCACACACAAATAGCAAAAACCATTATTATTTCACCAAGGTTTTCCACCCAAAAAGTGCATTGCGTATCTCATTAGAGAAGTACCGCAATATAAGGCAACCTGTTCAGAATTTCATCTTTTTTTAACATTCGCAAATACAGTAGTTGCTCGATGACAGGAACTTCAAGGAATCTCAGAAATAAATATATGACCAATTTATCAATAGCCTCTATACCGGTAACTTATGGAAGTGTGCATTTCGGTTAACGGGTGTTCTCTTTTCCAAAAAAGGTGTGCATCTGTCTGGTGCTAAGATTCGATGTCATCTGTCTGATGTTTAGCTCAAAGTGAATGTACAAGCTAGTTGACAGCTGCTGGTGTTATTAGTTTGTTTCAAGGTGGTACTGTAGCAACATTGGAAAAACAAACCTTGGTATCACCAACTCCTAACTGGTGTACTAGAGCGGTGCCCTCATCGACTGATAAGGGTGTGGTTTGATTGATGGCTGACACAGTTACGCACCAAGAGTATGTTAGCATTTACAGAAACGCTGTCTGGGTTGCAGGCAGGTGTTGCCAGAATGCACTAACTATTTCACTATTTCAGACAGTCTCTTTTCAGAAAAACATTGAGCCTGCTACAGGGACTCCATCCCAAAAAGTTGTGAAAATTTTGATTCAATGTTAAAGGCTTGTTTAATTGAAGTGACAATTTCGTACGGGTTTGGTCAAGAGATATCCCAATGCAAGCGTAAAATGTTCACATTTTTTTAAAAGGCAAACTATTATGTAGAGGTGTGCGAATATTCTTATTTTCTAATATTGTTCTAATAGTTATTGTGACTCTATCAGCACTGGAATTTTACAATTTGACCTTCCCAAACAAAAATACAGTCAAAGTTTGATTGACAATGGCTCCTCCAAATTTTCAATTTGCTTCACCTCACAATAGATGTTGTAGCAAAGCTATCTTTGAGGCTCTGCTGCGATCGCAAATTTAGACTAAAAAAACACTGGTTCTGACATGGATTGATTGATATGTGGGGTTTAACATCTCAAAACCACCATACAATTATGAGAGACACCGTTGCGGAGGACTCCAAAAACTTCGACCACCTGGGGTTCATTAACGTGCACCCACATCTGAGCATTACTGGTGGGGTGTCATCTGGGTTACAGTTAGTTCTTATAGTACTAAGGTCGTGGTTGTCTCCGCTACTGTACAGATCTCTGTAAAACTCTTCCGCTATTTTAACTATCCTATCCATATTGGTAGTTATTTTGCCTTCTTTGTCCCTTAGTGCAAAGCAGAAAAGCTTTGGAGAGCATGCAAAGAGGCAAAGCTGCTGGTGAGGATCAGGTAACATCAGATCTGCTGAAAGATGGAGGACAGATTGTGTTAGAAAAATTGCCCGCAGCTTCCCTCGGGGGAACACTGAGGAGGATGCGGAAGCGGTTCCGCCAACAGTTTGGCCGGCGCTGGTCGAAGGGACGTCGATCATTCTGTTTGTGGATTCGTTGGCATTCATTTCACGGCGACTTCGGACGTCGACGCGCCGTACAAACCAACGAACGAGCGGCAACTGAGCGAGCGAGCGCCGACCTTTAGTATATATACAGCGCGACGGCGCATGCGCTGTCAGCTGTCGAATGTTCTCGAAGGAGAAGCGCGCGCGGCACAGATGGTGGGCGACGGCGCGACGGCGCATGCGCGCGCGTCAGCTGTCGAATGTTCGAGAAGCGGTGCGGACGGCGCGGACGGCGCACTACAAGGCGCGAGTATAAGATGCTTCCGCATCTAAAAACTAGCCACCCTGTTTACGAGGTGTCTCTTGACGGGAAGAGTACCAGAGTCTTGGAAGAACGCTAACATCATCTTAATACATAAGAAAGGAGATGACAAGGACTTGAAGAATTACAGGCCGATCAGCTTGCTCTCTGTAGTATACAAGCTATTTACAAAGGTAAGTGCTAACAGAGTAAAGAAAACATAAGAATTTATCAACCAAAGGAACAAGCAGGATTTCGAACAGGCTACTCAACAATTGACCACATTCATACTATCAACCAGGTAATAGAGAAATCCTTAGAGTATAACCAACCACTATACATAGCCTTCATAGATTACGAGAAGGCGTTTGACTCAGTAGAAATATCAGCCGTCATGCAGACACTGCGGAATCAGGGCGTAGTTGAAGTATGTATAAACATTCTGGAAGAAATCTACAGGGGATCAACTGCTACCATAGTGCTTCATAAAAAAGCAAGAGAATACCAATCAACACGGGTGTAAGGCAGGGGGACACTATCTCCCCAATGCTATTTACCGCGTGCTTACAGGAGGTTTTCAGAAGCCTAGAATGGGAGCAGTTAGGGATAAGAGTTAATGAAAATACCTTAGTAACCTGCGCTTCGCCGATGACATTGCATTGCTGAGTAACTCAAGGGACGAATTGCAACTCATGATTACGGAGTTGAACAGAGAGAGCAGAAACGTGGGTCTTAAAATTAATCTGCAGAAAACGAAAGTAATGTACAATAACCTCGGAAAGGAGCAGCGCTTCGAGATAGGTAATAGTGCACTTGAAGTTGTAAAAGACTATGTCTACTTAGGGCAGGTAATAACCACAGAGCCGAATCACAAGATTGAAGTAACTAGAAGAATAAGAATGGGGTGGAGCACATTCGGCAAGCACTCTCAAATTATGACAGGTAGATTGCCACTATCCCTCAAGAGGAAGGTATCTAACAGCGTTATCTTGCCAGTACTTAGCTACGGAGCAGAAACCTGGAGACTTACAAAGAGGGTTCAGCTTAAATTGAGGACGACGCAGCAAGCAATGGAAAGAAAAATGGTAGGTGTAACCTTAAGAGACAAGAAGAGAGCAGAGTGGATTAGGGGACAAACGGGGGTTTAGGATATCATAGTTGAAATAAAGAAGAGGAAATGGACGTGGGCCGGGCATGTAGCGCGTAGACAGGATAACCGCTGGTCAATAAGGGTAACTAACTGGATTCCCAGAAAAGGGAAGCGGGTTAGGGGGAGACAGAAGGTTAGGTGGGCAGATGAGATTAGGAAGTTTGCGGGTAAAAATTGGCAGCAGCAAGCACAGGACCGAGTTAACTGGCGAAACATGGGAGAGGCCTTTGTCCTGCACTGGACGTAGTCAGGCTGATGATGATGATGACATCTGAGCACACAGGCCTACAACATTTCCGCCTCCATCGGAAATGCAGCCGTGGGAGCCGGGATTCAATCCTGGTACCTGCAGGTGAGTGGCCGAGTACCTTAGACACTAGACCACCACAAAAGGGCCCTCTCCAACCTTTTTTCTGCGACTGTTTGAGACTATTATAAAAATATTCGAAAAATATTCTAGAAATATTTAAAAATATTAGATTAGATTATCACTCTCTCTTCAATAATCGAACTTGCTTTGCATCCAAAATTTTGCTCTTTGCACAGCTCTACTTATAAGAAGTTTTTCCCTAAAGTTCACCACATAATTTAACTGTTCAGGGCTATAAAAACTTCACATTTAACACCCTTACAGCAACTAGTGACACCCTGTTCCAATTCAGGTCATTGCATCATTTATAAAGGGGGCTAAAAATGTTCCCATCATAGCATTGACAAGTTCTCCCGTGAAAGGTGCACCATGTATTGTAATCAGGTGACTATGAAGGGCCACTCCGATTCGACCTCTGAAGGCGATAGCCCCCAGGGTATAAATTTGTGCTTTCCACACAACAACCCAAGTAATTTTCAATGAATCTGCATCGTGAGGCATTTGATCCGTGATATGAATTAGTATTTATATTGTTCTATTGCACGTAACATGGTGGATCTCACAGATATTGTTCACTATCACACCCCCAACAGCACAGAAAGCACCGACTAGAAACAGCAGTACATGAACCAGAATAAGCATTTCGCAAGAAGAAATGGCACAGTAGCACAGCAGAATCTGGCAAGTTCAACGAGATACGTGCAAACTCATCTACCTACAGGTACAAAAATAGCATAGAAAAACACCCCTAGAGGCAAAGTTTTTCTACAGACTCTTTTGCTTAAGCTTATTTGAGTCGCCATCAGACTCCTTCAATGACATGGATGAAGCACAGCTCTATTCAATAACAGAGCAAGAAAAAAACGACATCACAGAAGCCATCACTGCGAAAATGTGGCCTCAGGTACTTCTCATAAAATATCACAACAGAACAACGTCAAGCATATTCTGGAAGACCTCGCGCACTGATTACATGCAAAGTAGTGAGCGAGTAGCTACCTATGCTGCACTGTGGGCCAATCGTTACTAGATGGATAGACATGTTTAAATAGTTGTGAGCATCCTGTGGGCCTACCAAGCACCTTTTAAATTTTGGGGTCTCAGAACAGCAATATTATGGAGGGGCTCTGGAAATTTCGACTACCTGGGGTACTTTAACGTGCACAACCTACACCATTTCTGTACCTGGGAAGTCTGACAGTAATGTGTCTGTCAGACTTCCCAGGTACATCAACTGCACTAGCATCTATAAAGGGTAGATCACTGACATTGTGAAAGCACAGATATCACTTTTATAGAAACTCGTTGAGGCATAGGTTAAACTTTCATTCAGAAGGGATGTCCAATGTCACAAAAATAGTACGTGCGACTGGAGACACTTGTACTAATGGTTCTTTGCAGTGCAGACATAGCCACAGAACGTGAAAAAAACATGACCAGTTCCCGTGGAAACCAAAATCGCAGCCATTTCCTCATCAGCTGATAACCTACACAACTGGTGCAATCGCTGGCAAATGGCTCTGAATGCCGAAAAATGTAAATTTGTTTCATTGATTGATTGATTTGTGGGGTTTAACGTCCCAAAACCACCATATGATTATGAGAGACGCCGTAGTGGAGGGCTCCGGAAATTTTGACCACCAGGGGTTCTTTAACGTGCACCCAAATCTGAGCACACGGGCCTCGACATTTCCGCCTCCATCGGAAATGCAGCCGCCGCAGCCGGGATGTGAACCCGCGACCAGCAGGTTAAATTTGTTTCAGTTTCCCGAAGACACAATTCATTCCTTTCTACTTACACGATCGCAAACATCCCCGTTGAATCAGTTACAACGTATAAGCATTTAGGTGTAACTCTATCCCACTACCTTTCCTGGATTCCACATGCGACTAACGTCATTTCATTAGCAAACAAGACATTATGATTTTTAAAACGTCATCTGCGTCACGCGCTGCAACAAGTCAAACTTCTCACAAAAAATCATTTATCAGACCACAACTAGAATATGCTGCTGTCATCTGGAACCCTCACCAAGCTTATATAATCAGTGCACTTGAATCAGTACAGAATCGTGCCACAAGATTCATCCGTTCTTCATATTCATATGGCATCAGCATTTCCCTCTTAAAAGCAGAATCAAACTTATCATCCCTCGCTTTTCGTCGTCGTGTTGCCACGCTTTCTATTTTTCACAAATTCTTTTACAGCTCGCTAAACCGCCCACCTTACATCTCGCCATAATCATCCCGCACGTTTCATCGCACTGGCTATCAACTGCAAGTAACCCGTCCTTGAACACGCACCGTCACACTTCAAGCTTCATTTTTTCCTCGGGCTGCCAGAGACTGGAACGACCTGCCTCACCATGCTGCTGCCGTACAAACTCATTCCGAATTCCTGGACACGTTGCAAACCTGTATCACACCATAACACCTGCATTCATTGTTCCAATATGTAAACCATTCCTTATGTAATACGCCAAACGGGGTCTTTAAGGTAATAAAGTGAAATGAAATGAAATATGATTGCCTCTGTTCTACAAAGTTTCTTGCACATATTATTTCACATGTGAAGAGTGTGTAAGCAATCACTATGGTCTCGCAAGTTTTCGGCATTCTATAGGTTAGTCAAAGGAATAAAAGTTGACTAATAAAAATGGAAGTAAAGGGAAAAAAAGTCTACGCAAGAATAGCTACATTTTGCTCGTTCATAAAACAGAACAATAGGTGTGCAACTTGCTACAAAGTTGATTAGATATTTGAAATTTGGCGTAAGAACAAAAATTGTATGTCCCTATAGTCGGATACAACTTCAGAAATTCGCTACAACACTTTTCCAGGTAACCATAGAATGGGTTTGCTAAAGCAGCTCATTGCCTCCCGAATTCTCCTCCCCAAAATTTTTTAGAATCCTTCCAGTACGAGTGGAGTTACAAAAATTTGTTTATTTATTTGTTTAAAAATACCTTACAGACTCTATTACGGAGCATAGAGTAAGGGGGGGTACATAGGAAAGAATGCTAGTGGGTGATACTTCTGTCACAATACAAAGCAACTACAAAGCAAAGCAACTACAGAGCAACTAATAACTAATAACTAATAAAAATACAAAGCAAGTAATAACATTGGAACTAATAACAGTGATTGAAAAAATGACAAAGAGGGGCTTCAAGCAACAACAAGGATTTCCCACCCGCAAAAAAGCACAAAGAACAAAAACAGAATTCAAGGAGGTTACACAATGCTATCGAGATAGATGTATCAATAATTGCTCGCCAAAATTTTCATGATTAGTTAAATTGACAATGACGTCGGGTAGGTCATTCCAGAGTGCTATGGCACGAGGCAAAGCCGAAGAATTGAATGATTTTGTTTTTCCAAAGATGCGCGTGATGCTTCGCTGATTGTGAAGTCGTTTAGACATGCGCGATGGTGCCGTTAGTGGGAAGGGTGGTAGCCTGGATGCGTGAATATATTTATGAAGCAAAGACAGGAGGGCAACTGTGCGCCGTATGTCTAGATGCTGTAATGAAAGGTCATGTTTTATTTGTGTGACGCTCGAGGGGCGACTGTAAATACGTGAAATGAACCGTGCCGCTCTGTTTTGCACAGCTTCTAGCTGGTTAATGAGATAGGCTTGGAAGGGGGACCATATGGGTGATGCAAATTCCAGCTGTGGGTGAACAAAGGTTAAGTAAGCTTGTTTGCGGACGTTATTTGGCGCGTTTCGTAGGTTTCGACGTAAGTATCCCAGTGTTCTTGATGCGTTTGCAGATATGTAAGTTACATGTGCCGCCCAAGTAAGATTAGATGTGAAATGAACGCCGAGGTACTTATACGAAGACGACCGTGACACGTTGGAATTATTTATGGAGTAATCAAGTTCAACAGTTAATTTTTTTCGACTAAAGGATATTACTTTACATTTTGATAAAGTTAAAGTAATTTGCCATGCGCCACACCAGTTGTTAATGAGATTAAGGTCTTTTTGGAGAGCAAAGTGGTCATCGGTACTAGTTATAGAACGGTATAGAATGCAATTGTCAGCAAAAATCCGTATTGACGAAGAAATATTAGTTGGAAGATCGTTATTGTAGATTAGAAAAAGTAGTGGCCCCAAGACGCTGCCCTGAGGCACTCCGGAGGTGACATCGGAAATTGGAGAGGAAGAGGTAGTAACCAGAGTGAATTGCTTTCGAAAAGACAAAAGTTACGGATCCACGATAAGGTTAGCGAATCTAAACGTAGTTCTGTTAATTTTGAAATCAGACGGGAATGAGGTACGTGGTCAAATGCTTTAGAAAAATCTAGGAAAATGCAGTCAGTTTGTAAATTATTATCCATATTGAAGTGAAGATCAGTGGTAAATTCCAGTAATTGGGTGTCACAAGAAAAACCTCGCCTAAATCCATGCTGATTCTCAAAAAAGAAGTTTTTGGTTTCCAAATGACAATAAATGTGCGAAGAAATGATATGCTCAAGCATTTTGCAGCAAATGCATGTTAGTGATATGGGGCGATAATTTTCTGGTGAGTATCTATTGCCACTTTTAAATAAGGGAACCACTTTACCTATTTTCCAATCAGCCGGCAGTTGTCCTGTTGATAAAGATTGCGTGAAGATGTGGTACAGGATTTTACTTGAGCATAATGACGTGTTTTTGAGCACCTTAGAATTAATGTTGTCAATGCCTGAAGAAGTTGACAGTTTAAGTTTTCCGATAAGATTCGCAATCCCTTCAGTGCTGAATGCAGTAGGTTCCATGAATGTATAATCAAACTCGGGAACTTCTGGTACTCTGGAATGATCTTCACACGAGAACACAGATGAAAAAAAATGAGTTCAACACTGAAGCGCTGTCTACATCTGATAGAGGCATATGGTTAGCATCTTGTATACTGACAGATGTGGTGGCATTGCGAGGGGAAATTACTTGCCAGAATTTTTTCGGATTAGTATTTAACATGGAAGGCAAATCATGTGTAAAATATTTAGATTTCGCTTTGCTTACAAGAGAGCAGTACTCTTTCAAAGAACCCTTGTACTTTTCCCAATCTGAAGGTCTCGAAGTGCGTTTTGCAATTTTGTAGAGCCGCTTCTTCCTTGATCTATGAGACTTAAGCGTTTTGTTAAACCAGGGATTTTTATTGTCGTTAAAGATCAAAATTAGGGGAATATATTTATCAACCAAAGTAACGATTTTGTTTTTGAAGAGAATCCAGTTTTTCTTGACTGATCGGTACGGGAAAGATGGAAGAAAAACCTGATCGTAAAAAGCTTCCAATTGCATGCAGCAATTGTATTCTCCTTACGCTCGTCCCAACTAAAGTACTGGAAGCTAAGTAGGGAGAGATGGTACGGGTATAAAAATAAGTCGCACACGCCTCGTGACCTTGAGGACTTCTTTTTTGGCAGAGACTGCTGCGCCGCGCGGCGCACGAGCCACCCCCCACAGAAACGGCTGCTGTGCCGCACGGAAGTGACGCCATGCATTTTCCGGTTAGGCACTTTGTTTCAATAGTCGGGAGTGTCTAGCGGTACGTCTAGACATCACGATAAAAGCCGGTAAAGTTATTGCCAAACAAAACAGTGAACAAAAAATGTTAGTTAGGTTTAGCATGACAACAATACAAAATTGGCTTGTTTGCCATCTCGAACAGATCGGAAGCTGTGGCGTAGTTGGTTAAAGCAACACATCAACTCGTGAGGTCGGTGGTTCAAGTCCTATTGCAGTTTATTTTTCGTAGTTTTTCTTTTGTTTGTTTACGTATGTATTGTTTTAACATTTGCGCCTCCTCATCAGCCCAACTTGCTGCTGCTGGTGGTCCCGTCCACAGGCTCTTTAATATTGGATATCCGATGACTCTTGCAGTATTGACTATATTTATTATGATAAAGTGTTTTGGGAATTAGTGCTCTTAATCGGCGAGATGCAAAAAGACATAAAAAACTCGAATGCAGCTAGCTGCATTGGTTTCTTCGGCACAGGTGTCAGGAATGTTGATTTCCACGGCTTATCAAAGTGTTGATGACAGGAAGGTGCACTGCAATGTAGTCTCGGGCAACTTTTTTTATGTCGCTCAGTGTACCATCACCTGACGAGGTAACCGGCAGGCCGCTTTATTTAAAAATACTGACTTGTCACCGCAATCTTCTAGGCGATCAGCACTTGATAAACAATGCCCAAGGGCAAGTGCCGACGGCGTTAGCCCATCTAGCTACAAAATAGCTTGTCTGCCTTGCTCAATAACACGCGCGGCCTGTGACAGCACGGAAGCATTCACGCAGTAACGCATGAGAATGGCCGTACATGTTCGCACTTGACAAAACAGACGGAAATGCAGTAGCTCTGGCCTTCGGAGATCACAGGCTTCGTAAGAACTATACAATAAAGTAGTTTATATCCATCGCATGAACACTTCGCCGACGCACTGGGGTTTCATGCATGTGCGTCCGGTCAGTCACACGTGAACTGTGCGAAAGCATTTATTTCATCGTCGACCTTGTCCTTCGCGACATGCAAAACTCGGCAGCAAGAAAACTTTCACCTTTGACAACACCACGCTTGGCATTGCAATCTAGAAAATGCAGTACGTCCAAACACTGTAATCCGCACATCATACTGAGAAACTTTCTGGCGCACACACTCAGATGAAGCTGTGGCACGGTGGACGGCCGCGCTAGCTCCAACCACCAGGTTCAACTAAGCATCCAGCAATCACATGAAGCAGCGACGACACTCCAGTCCTCCTTGGGAGTATCCTAGGCCATAGCCACGATTTCATCGGAGTTTTCACCACCTAACACATGGCACGTGGCTACCATCTCGCAGTGTTTTCCTTTTGCAGCCGCAGCGCCCATAGCGCCCCCTGTAATTAAAGTACTTTAATATGCATTTAAATGACAAACCTGGGCAAATTGACTCGTTAAACACTTGCTTAGTAAAATTTTTGTAGGTTTTGCACATTACACACGAAAAATTTACACATTTAGCTACCTTTAGGTAATAATTTTAAAATGTCGTCACTTCCGTGCGGCGCAGGAGCCACTTATGAGTGGGGCTGGCTGCTGCGCCGCGCGGCGCAGGAGACGCTGCCTTCCTTTTTTAATGCGCAACTTTTCAGCGCAATCTCACATGAACACTTGGACAAGTCGCGGCGTCCCGTGGTGACCCTAGTAGCGCCAAAACGTGCCATGCTCAAATCAGCCAACAGCTGATACTTGGCCCATCACGCAGCGATTTTCGAGCTTGTAGCATCATTTCTCTAGAGAAAAGAAAGTGATTGTTAGCTCAGTCTAAGTTCCATACCGCGTGTTGTGCGGTAATATTTGGCACGTATGTTCTCGGGAGCCTCAAATACAGATCGGCAGGGCTTTCTGACAAAGCTCAAAAAGTGTTGCAGGGCCACTTTAAAGGCGGATGCACACAAGCCCACATTAATGAGCATGTATTATGAACACACGTCATGAGTAGAACGGCCAGTGACCTTGCCTTCGAAGATCATTATGTCGAAGAGCGAGACTATTTCTTCACTTTCCACGCTTTGGCCACCTGGGAGGGGCCTCTGCAGACTACTTAAGTTGTATTTGACAAAAGATCGTAATAAAAAATAATTTTTCAAGTAGCATCTCCAACAAGAGGACTAGGGCACCCAGATGTAAGAGGCTAAATAGATAGAAATGGTCAAAGTGCTTTATGTTCACAAAAACATACACCATATCACAACGATGTGTCGTCAAGTAAACAAAAAAGTTTTCTTTGCATTAAAAAGTAAAGATGATTAAGATGTTAAAGCATTGTAGTAAGCAAGAAAAGCGATCAGATACCAAACAAAATCATTAAGTTTCATCTAGCAGTAACTAAGTAGTAAGCATAAGCAAAGTAATAGTTAACAAAACATCTGAGTGCAAAGAAATGCACAGAGTCTGCTTGTCAAGAGCTTCCACTTTCATCACGTTTCACACAGGCCACAATTAAAACATTCCACAGCATGCTGCCTCGAATGCCAGTGGTTGCAGCAAGTCTGGTTGTGGAGTAAACACGTGTGAATATGAAGGCCTGCGAAAAATTCGAACAGGGCAATTTATTTTCAATATGTCACACACATGCACAACCCCGTTGAAGAAACGACCTGATGGACAAAATCTACTAATGTAAATGCCTTCAGCATGTACAGTAGTATAAACTAACATGAAAGAACACAAATTCAGCAAAGCATAAAATTTATTATTATCATTAATTTATTTATAGAATACTGTGGACAAAAAGTCCAAGCAGGGTGAGCATACATGAAACACACTAAGTAACTGAATGAAACAAGGTTGCAAAGCGTTTTTTACAAAATTGTCTGACTGGGCGCTGTGATAGGCATCGAACGTTTTCACCATGCACGCCATAACCTCACCCTCGGACCCGATGCCGTACTGGTTCAGTATTCGCCGAAGGTTCGTGTTGTAATCCGTCAGAGCCTGCGCCGCCGACTCTCGGTACTCTTCCCAACCTGGTATGGCAAGCGCCTGGCACCGACCAGGGTCAACGTGCCGGTGACCCAACCTGCCCACGGCGGCCTCCAGGGAACGGCACATTCGATAAAAGACTCAGAGTGCCCTGTCGGACCAGTACGTGGTCTTGTAGCTTCCTTTTTCCATGAAGTCTGGGTACAGCATGGGCCGCTCGTCTCGTCGAAGGTAGGCAGTCGAGCCGTTCTTTCCAAAGTCGAGGCAGATGCTGATCTTTTCAGCGATGGCAAGGCACTTCTGTGAATAAATTCCTTCCTTCTCCTCGTCAGCCCAGGCCAGGTGTGCGTTGGAGAAGATACCAATGGAATCATTATTGATATAGTTGCATATGAATTGAATCATGTCATCGGTCTGCAATAGAGACAAAAGAGACGTGCCTTTGTGATGGAAGCTGTCGCAACATGCAGCGATTGGTTAACCATGCCAGCTCAAAGAAGAACTAGAACAAAAAAGGTACCCACGTGTTTTTACGTTGCAGTGAACTTCTGCACAGCAAAACAAGCTGTACTCAAATCACAACGACAGCACGAAGCACTTTGCCAAATCCAACATTACAGGACAATTGTATCATCTTCCTCATGCCAGAGTATCAGTGATGCTTGCATGTTAATATTTTTACGGGGAATAAGGTATACACTGGCGAGCAAATGCATACGGGCGAATATACTGGCGAGCTAATGCGTACAACGCTGCTGCAGTCCGAGCAGGTTCACGTTCAGCACTTCGTCGTCGTCATCCTCAGGCATCTACTTAGCCCATGACATTACCCGCCGGCGGCACAAGCACCATCCCGGTGCGATCAATTTTCGAGGCGTGAGTAGTATGGTTTAAGCCGTGAGACGTGCACTATATCGGTGGGGACTGAAGCTGGTACTGAGGTGGTATGGAGTGGAGCTATCTCATAGGTCCCGCTGGTGATCTTGCGTATGACGCGGTAGGGGCCAACATAACGGGACATCAGTTTTTCGCAGAGACCAGCACGACGTGATGGTAACCCCAGCAAGACGAGTGACCCCGGAGAGTACTGTACGTCGTGATGCTGGCGATCGAAAGCACTCTTTTGGTTAAGCTGCGAGGCACATAAACAATCTCGGTTGACTTGGCGGGCGATGTCAGCTCGGGCCAGGGCATCGCGAGCATAAGCAGTCAATGAGGAGGCGTCAGATTGGAGCATGGTGTCCATGGGCAAAGGCGGGTCATAACCAAACAGTAGGTAAAAAGGTCAAAATCCAGCTGTATCATGACGTGAACTGTTGTATGCGAATGAAACGAAAGGTAAGTGGATGTCCCAATCTTTGTGATTCTTGGAGACGTACATCGCTAACATATTCGTCAGAATACGGTTGAGGCGTTCCGTGAGGCCGTTGGTTTGCGGATGGTACGCTGTAGTGAACTTGTGGTGGGTAGAGCAGGATCGCAGGAGCTCGTCGACTACTTTAAAGAGAAAACAGCTTCCGCAGTCGGTGATCAACTGACGAGGAGCATAATGACGCAGAGTGATGTCATGAAGAAGGAAATCGGCTACATCAGTAGCGCAGCTGGCGGAGAGGGCGCGTCTAACGGCATACCGCGTTGCGTAGTCGGTAGCACTAGCAATCCACTTATTACCGGTGGCCGACACGGGAGAAGGTTTCTTTCTAACGCTATATCCATTGAAACACTATCTTTCATTTACTTCGTTATGATCGATATTTCATTATGTCAGGGTCCATTATATCAAGCTTTAAGTTTATTTCTCCCAGCACTTGGTCCACAGTTCTGGTCTCGTTCTTTTGCACTGTTATTAGTATTACCTGTATATCTTATGTATGAACACAGCCCAAATACAATATATAATGGACATTTCAGTGCATCCTCATGCAGTGAAATGAATGAGAATTTATTGCTTCGTACACTGCTTTTTATCCCAATGCTTCAGACTGTTTTTAATCCCCCAAAATTGCGTTTCAATAAGTTTTAGGTTGTCATCACCCTCAGTTGCTCTGTTATGTCACAAGCAGTGAAAATTTGAGTGATGACACAACTGGATGTCAAGATGAAGTTTCAACTTGTTAATTTAGGTGTCTAGAACCGTTAGAGGACACTAAACACTTTTCTATCAATTGAGAACTATGCAAGACGAGTAGACAGCCATGATTTATGATGTCACAGCTATTGGTGCACAATGTTTAATGAGGCATCGCCAGCTAGATTTTTTTGGCACATTTTACCGCTTACCGAGCGTATTTTCATTTTAAGAGTGATACCTTTGCTACCGCAAAAGGGTACTTCACTACAGTCAGAAAAAAGTCAAGTCAGAGCAGACTCAAGCTTGCAGTGTATTTGGTGCAGTGTTTTGCTGGTCGTGAGCTCTAAGTCAAACCTTCAATTCTGTGAAGTTGCGAAGTGAATAATACTTAACATTTTAGGGCGAAAGTACAAAAGTGGGCCTGTCGAACATGAATAGGGGCTTTGGTTAGAGTCTCATTCACATCACAGAGCAGTTGACGAAACATGTGCAGCCTGAAACGTCACAACTCTGTCATGAAAGTAATCAAAGCTAAAGTCAATTGCGAATAAGGCTTACTGTGATTGGCTTTCCGTGTGGCTGGGGGTTGCGATCCGAGAAGTTCATGGGCCTTCTGTTTGGCCCTGGGAAAAAGAGGCACTTTTCCCAAATGACAACGTACTCGTCCCCGTCCAAGCTCGAGCCTGCATGCCACACACAATGTTCAGAGGGCAGCACACATACTCTGTAGAGTCCCCAAAGGGAGCCACACAGGGAACAAAAGGACAGTTCCCACCATAGTGCAATAAAAGCGCCGACATTTATTGGCAGCCTTCACGCAACTCTAAGCCTGCCCACCAAATCTCACAAATAACGATTATATAACAAGTGGTACCAGGATGCCAATATAACACACAAAGACAACAAACAAAATCTAGCACCCACAGAGTAAGAATACTTGAGGAGCCAAAACTGGGCTAGCTCGAGCGTCCTGAAAACGTCACGAAATCAGGCGCAGCAGCAAAGCGCCCTCCATCATGAAACTGCGCTAGCGGAGAAGGAAAAACGCACACGCTGCCTTCACCACGCTCTCGTTCAAAGCAACTCTGCTCCAAATCGCCGTTTGCGTTCAAGTGAATGTGTTTTGGTCGTTCCAGTGCGTACTCGTCGGTTCCAAATTCTAAAGCGAGAGCGTTTAAGAGCTACCCTTGCAGAAATGCCAGCATTGACGTTGTTGATTGCGAGTGAAAAATTTACGCTGTTCGTGACCACTAAATCAAGACACAAATAAAATGAATGGGCATGCTTACTTTGAGCCACCCAAGTATCTGTCCTTGCATGCTTTCTTGCAAATCACATCAGGTCAAGTTCATTTTAACGACGATAGTGCTGCGACAGGTTCACCACGTTCAAGTAGCCCGCCACAATCATCGTGGCACCAGCACCAGCAAGACCCGGCTAGGCTGGCATGCGGCACGCGTTTGTGCGCTCCGGCAACGAGGAAGAGGAAGATAGTTGGATCTGTGCCACTCCGCTACTAAGACTTGACGACCATAGTCTTTAGAATCGTGGGTACAAGTTCGCCTTAATAAAGACGCTTGTTTTTTAACCTGTCTGCCTCAGCATCGCTACATTTCTGGTGGAGGCGCTGGGTTATGAATAGAAGCCCCGCAAGCTCAAGACAGCGTAGCCCCGACGACCAGCGTATCAACCCCGTGGAAGTGACTCCTGTACACCAGAGGGCAAGTCGCCGTCTTCGAGGTGACTTACCTGAGTTCGGTCCTCTTAACTTCACACCAAGGGGAATTCAAACGATGGATGCCACCACTATGAGTAGCTAGGTAACACCGTCACAAGTGTTCATTAGCCAAGCGCACCAGCCGCTAGTATTCCACGGCGACTCGTACGAGGATGTTGAAGATTGGTTGGACCTGTTCGAGAGAGTGGCGAGCTTGAATGGATGGGACGAAAGAGAGAAGCTCCATCGCGTATACTTCTCCCTGGAAGACTTCCCAAAGACATGGTTTGAGAATCATGAAACCTCGTTGTCTACTGGGAAGTATTTCGACGACACACGGTGGCTACGTTCGCGAACATAGACCGGAAAGAAAAGGCGGAGGCTGCTCTTCAATCGAGGAGCCAGCTCCTGAACGAGAGTGCTGCTATGTACATTGAGGACACGGTCTTTCTATTTAAGCGTGCGCCATCTAATGTGCGGAGTGAAGCAAGAGCTGTTCGCCGTTCTCCTCCGCAATCCTCCAAGCACAGTTGCTGAGTTTTACTCGGAAGCGACGGCCATTGAAAAAACACTGGAACAGCAGGCTCGGCAGTACAACCGGAATCTTAACTGCGCATCTGCGCAGGTATTCTCCGGAGGCGTGCGAAACGCCGTTGAAGCCCTCCGAGAGCTCATTAGATCAGTTATTAGAGAAGAACTGAGCAGACTGCAAATGCCCCAGACTCCAACTGCACTATCTGTTACGGACGCTGTTCGTGACGAACTGAGGCAGGTGATACGAGAGCCAGAACGTGAGGTAGAGCTAGTTTGGCCTATCTGAACATACTCTGAGGTTGTCAGACAACCCACGGTACACAGCAATGCAGCAGTTGCGATGGCAACTACTCCTCTCCCACCTGCACATCAGCCACTCGACCAGTGGCCTGCAACGTCAACACATCTGTGACCGTCAATCAGAGCCTTCCGGACAGTCAAAAGAAACAGATCTACGCCTTGTAAAAGAATTCTCTGATTTCTTTTCAACTGCCTCGAAGGTCCAGCATACGTCTATAACGCAAAATAGAATTATAACGCAAGACGACACGATTCCTATATGCCAGCATTCATATTGTGTGTCAGAGAAAGAACGGGAAATTATCGGCGACTATAGTCTTCCTTGGGGACTTTTGACACAAAAACTTTTTTGGTCTGCCTGTCTGTACATTTGTCTGTTTATCCACCGTTACCAGGGGCTGGGCACTCTAAACATCACCAGCCGATACCCCGTACGGCCAACCCCACCCGCAGCGACCACCAATGTTGCTCAGGAATCAACGTTCATACGTGGGTGATTGTCAATTAAAAAGCAATTAGTGCACATATCTAAGGCACCATAACAACAAGTATATATTCTGCATGTTTGTCGTTTTCTAGAAAAAGCATACATAAGTAATACCAGAGTCCTTCAATACTTTTCTGGCCACGAAACTTCTCCGTCACGCTATGGGAGAGCTTCATATCGAGACCAAAGCTCCTGGGCGGTGGCGCTACGGGTCTTGGGAAGGCGGCTTAAATGGCGGCGGCAGCATTTTAGTGCATTGAAGCGTGAGCTTGCTGGTGTTGTTTTTTGTGTGCTGGAGCTTTCTACACTCATCACGAAGGGCACTGTATGTGAACTACCATGCCTCTGACGTGCTGCGTACCTGGTTGCCGCTCTGGCTATCGGAGTACGACGGAAAAAGCTTCGTTGTTCTGCCACCCAAGCGACCGCGAACAACGCGACAGGTGGAAGCGAGCCATTCCACGACAGGAGACGGACGCTTTCAGCTTCGAGTTGAAGGCCGTTCGTGTGTGCGAGAAACATTTCGACCCCACGGGCATTATTTGAGCCGATGAGTTCAAAGTAAGTGGACATTTCTGCAGGGCGAGAAGCCCACGCTCCGTGTCGTGCCATACCCCGGATATTTGAAAACCTGTCGGCGTATCTTACGAAGCCCAAGCCGTGGTGGCGCTCACAGCGAGAGAATCCGCCAGCAAAGTGTCATCGCGTTTCGTCGCCAAATGATGGGACTGCAGCTATTGTGAGCTCCAACCCAGAGACCTGCGATCATGACGCAGCCGGAAATGATGATAAGCCTCCAATCGCATTGCCTTCTTTTCTTTTTTTCACTATGTTGAAAGCCTGTATTGCTTGTGTGCTACGTGATGACGCTTTATCAATATTGATCTTCATTTATTCGTTTTACAGGTGGGGCGATAAGCACTGGAGGCTGCATTCCAGACAAAAGGCAATGTCTGCTCCATCTCAGAGCTCCAAGCTGTAAAAGACCAGCTTCGAAGCACTAAACAGCAACTGCGTTTGTGCCAAGTGAAGATTGCGAAATCGACAGTACAGGCGAATAAGAGCAGAAGATCGCATCAAGACGTCCAGAAACTTTCGGCTCGGGAGAAGCTCATTTTCGACCAATGGCTCATGAAAGCCAACGCAAAGTCTGCAACAGCTGCGCGGTAAGTTCCAAATACTCCATCACACACGTTGAATCGCTATTGGATGACTACTTTTCCGTTTTAAAATGTTATCTAAAGGCGTAGCCCATTTCAACATCGTGTATTTTTTTTCTAATGCACCGAAAAACAATTCCTATTGAGGCAGACGTTGGTTTGGCAATTTTGTTTTGTAAAGTGTTCTTTGTAATTTCTGGAAAAATTGCAGGTTTGTTTAGGCAAATATAGTGTGTGCAGTTTTTATAACACCATTCTCTCATTACATATTGCTTTGCATGGATAGTTTCCAACAAGCTCATAATGAAAAACACATTTGCAATTCTATCTCTCCAGGTACAAAAAGATGTAGATTTACGACTGCTTGCTGCTAAAGATAAAGTCCACAGCAGTGTACACGTTTCTTCAAGAAAATGAGCTTCTGCCTCTTCCGAATCCACGCACCCTCTATGGCTACCGCAGAAACCTGAAAGCTGACTTTGGTTTCGACAGCACTTTGTTCACGGTTCTGCGTGAAAAGCTAGAGGCAGTTCCAGAAAGAGAGCTACGAGGTAAGAAGCAGCACTAATTTCTTTAATCGTACCATATTCAGCAATGCCATTAGACAAAATGTTAACCTATGCAAAACTTTGCAGGGGTGCTCATGTTCGATGAAATGAGCGTGAGAAAAAGCGTGCACATTCGCGAGTCGGACATGGCACTACTGGGCAAGGTGGATTTCGCCGAACACACACGACCAGGCGATCATGACAAAGACGGCTACCACGCGCTGGTCTTCTTGTTTCGACCTTTCCTGGGAGGGTGGTCACAAACTGTGGGCACATTTTGTGCTTCCGGTGCTGCCCCAGGGTCAATCGTTGCTGAGCTTCTCCTGCAGTGTATTGTTCACCTCGCAAACGCTGGTGTTGTTGTTGACGCAGTGACGTTTCACAACTTCACGTCAAACCAGTCAGCCTTGAAATCTCTGGGTACGCATTTTCGAATTTCATTTAGCTGTGGTGAGTGATGTAGTGGAAAAACAACTGTACTAGTAGACTGATTCATCTCTAGGTGTCACCAGGGACATTCACAAGCTCCAAACTTGTTTTGAACACCCGTGTGAGCCCTCAAAGCAAGTCCATGTAGTGATAGATCCCCCACACTTATTTAAGTGCATCAGGAACAACTTGCTGAAAGTTGGCAAGTTTTTGGTAAGTAAAAAAATTTACATATGAATGCCTTGACCTGAACATAAATTATTCAGTTATAAACAAATTTGTGACTTCTCCTTATGTTGCACCTGCCTCAAGGACAGGAGGTGTTTCACTCTCACTACAAGGACTTCCTGGACTACGGGGAGGAACAGGCTGGGCTCCGGGCTGTCCCGAAGTTGACGAAAGCCCACATTTTCCCCAATGCGTTCCAAAAGATGAGTGTCAAGTTGGCTGCCCAAGAGAGCCATGCACGTTCAGTGCAAAGTATTTTAAAAACATCTGCTCACACGTGTTTGGGAAAGTTAACGTAAAACCTTGTTGCCACACACTTTGCAGCTGTTCAGTGAGAGTACAGTTTCGGCCATGGAGTTTTACAGTGAGCAGGAAGACTGCAAGAAGCTCCATAGGTCAACTGCGACATCCGAATTCACAAGAACACTGAACAAGCTGTTCGACTGCCTGAACTCCCGGAGGCCAGACCATCCGATTCAACGAAGCACAACACATTGCTGTGAGAATGTCAACTGTGTTATGAAGTAGCCTTTGTGTACTATAGATGAAGCATACTTTTATTCCAGGTGTTGAAGGACAGCATTGCATGGCTTGACAACTGGGAGAAGTACATTGGGGCATTACCAACTCAGAGGCGAGTCTGCTTTCTGAGTAAGCAGACATGTGGAGCCCTCAGAATAACACTGCATAGCTCAGTTGCACTGATCCGAGAGCTTGCTGTCAACTGGGTTCCATTACGCGCTCGTTAGTAACAACCTGGGACCGAATTCACAAAGCTTTCTCTTTGGCTACGCATTTTCTTAGCCAAAAGTTCTCTTATCTGGAGGGATTACTATAGCGCGGGTATGAATTTAACTTATTCGGCACTTAAAAGGGCAAGGAGGACACACGATAGCCGATGAAACGACAAGGAAAGAAAGAAGTGTGTGCCGATAATATCAAGGTAGCACGCAAAGCGTCTAGCATCGAGATTATACGATGATAGCCAATGATTTGCTGCATCTAAGTTTCAGTTCCGCGAGCGTCTGCTACAGCGCTTACGGGATGCCGCGTACGTTGTAATAGACGTTTTGGTGGGCTGTGCAAAGCCAAGCACTCGCCTTTTATTAACGACTGTAGCTAAAAAAATAATTGCTCGATGGCCTTAAGCCACCGACCAATCCATGCACTATCTCGCCAAGTACAAGTAAACAACACTCCAGGCGTACCACATAAATGAAACCACACATAAATCGATGCATGCAATGTTTGAAAATGTGCCTCGAATGTCTTCCCCTATATAACGCGACCAGTTACCGTACATTTCATTGAAGCTGCGCTGCTACTTAACTAATTCGGTGCAATCTAGCACGGTATAGTGGTGAACGTAAGGGTGTTTTGTACCTATAGTCAAAGGTAGCTTTTGTTACAATATTCTTATTACAAGACACATGAGCGACTTTGGTGCCTGCAGACGAATTGTGCGGAAATAGATAACAGCAGTAATCAAATGAAATTGTGAGCGCAATTTCGCTGGTTCCATGCACCGCAGCATTTTTATAAAGCCGGAATGCGAGAACGTGCATACGCTTACGCTTAGGTATATGTCTACGTAAAATGAGGGAGACTCGTCGGGAGGTGTCTCAGTGCTAGTGCTTTTCACAAAACACGGTGCAAATATTTCGCCCAGCGTTGTTTGAGTGCGCAAACGAAGCAAGGGACGTGTATACGAGTCTTGAGGTCGAGAGACGTTATCACACGTGCGAAAAGGATGAAAAGAGAGAGAGAGAGAGAGAGACTCTCGTTTCGGCTTCGCGAAAGCTTGAAATTGATAGATAATAAAGAAAAGTTTCTGGCCCAGCAGACGTCAGGGAAAGTCTCCGCAAAGCAGGGTCAGATGCTCGGAGAGCATAAAAAAGTGGAGTACGTGTTATATGGGAGTGACAGCCACTCAGAAAGCGAGATGAAGTGAGACTGTCCTTAGGTGTGAGAATCAATGCTAATTAAGAGAGTTGAGGTAATGAGCTAGAACTTTCCTAAATAACGATGATGGAAGCAAACTGAGCATTCATCTAGTGAAAGTGACACTAGTGACAGTGAACTCATAATAGTTGATTAGCGTTGTCACAGGCCGATATATATTTTTATTTTCTTATCTATAATTGGCAAACTATGAGAAGGTAGCGTACGTTAGAGCCGGCTATCCCAATGTCATGACAGTAATGTACAAGAATAAATAGCGCACGGTTGTACAGTCACACGTGGCAGTTTCTATCTTCTAGTAACCTTGGGAAAACGCATTCTAACTATTTTTTTTTATTTTTGACAAAGTTTCACGGGACGTTTTTGCATTTGGCTTCATTCGAAGGAATGACGATATATCAGCAATAGGGCGAACACAAGCACTGCTGCAGTGGACGAGCGGTTACAGCGCTCAACTACAATCTAGGAGGTACTTGGTTCGATTCGCAGAATCACTGAGCACTTTTTTTTTTCAAGAGGTTGCCCGGCCTGACATTATGCGTGATGGCGGGTACTAGTTTTAGATGCGGAAGCATCTTATACTCGCGCCTTGTAGTGCGCCGTCCGCACCGCTTCTCGAACATTCGACAGCTGACGCGCGCGCATGCGCCGTCGCGCCGTCGCCCACCATCTGTGCCGCGCGCGCTTCTCCTTCGAGAACATTCGACAGCTGACAGCGCATGCGCCATCGCGCCGTCGCCATCTGTGCCGCGCGCGCGCTTCTCCTTCGAGAACATTCGACAGCTGACAGCGCATGCGCCGTCGCGCTGTATATATATACTCAAGGTCAGCGCTCGCTCGCTCAGTTGCCGCTCGTCGGTTGGTTTGTACGGCGCGTCGACGTCCAAGGTCGCGGTGAAATGAATTCCAACGAATCCACAAACACAATGATCGACGTCCCTTCGACCAGCGCCGCCCTTTCGCATACGTGTGTACGTGTTCACTCATTTAACACCCCCTCCTACAACCACGTTAACCAATTTAGCCATCGACCCAAACAAGTCGCAATTTAACACCCCATTTCACAACCACGTTAACCAATGTAGCCATCGACCCAAGTAAGTCGCACTTTAACACCCCGTTAACCAATTATATGCTCCGCATCCTCCTCAGTGTTCCCCCGAGGGAAGCTGCGGGCAATTTTTTTTGAGAAGTAGGCTTTCGCACTTGCTTCTTTCACTCCCCTTTTGACCCAAAAGCGCTGTACTGTGCTCCTTCAAAAATTAAACAATTCAGAGTTCATAATTTTCTCCTCCATCCTCTCTTATCGCAAAAGTGTCCAGTGCTGAAATACCAATATCATACCTGGTATATTACTTTTCACGTGTTTGGATATTCGACCAGCAATCAGTCTTCATGGTGTTTTAAAGAAAATCTACACATGCAGAGTGAGCTAACTGCTTGCAGCCAAGTTGACTGCCTTTGTAGGGACACGCTTTCGTGCTAATTTGGTGGGCATCATCACATGCAGCAAGACCAAAGAGCACGGACAGTTAGAGCTGACGCAAACAGAGTGATTAGTTTGTGTCTTCTCTCCCGGTATTTGCCATGCTGCACGCTTCAGTGTAATGTCGCTGTCAATGGTTAAAATGAACTATAGCAGTTATCGAGTTCTGCTGAGAGGGTCCCCTATTGTCCAGAATGGAACAGAACAATGGCAATTTGATTTGTGTGATAAAGAGATACCCTGCTTTTGGTTACTAGAATAAATTTCTAAACTGAAGTTTATTTTATATTAACAACAGTTCCAGTGCAGATGAAAGGTGCATGGACAAAATTCGTGTATTCAGCTTGACTAGGTTTGTGACCTTAATTGTAATTGCGAACCGGTATCACAGTATGCATAAATATCACACACATATACAACCACGGGTGATAGCTTGCTTATTCTGATTAAAATTGAAAGGTTGGAATCGACATATTCAACCAACGAAATGTGTACGAGATATGCCATGTAGAGTAGCTATGCTCGAAACTAATCTTCGCAGGTTCGTTCCAATTTACACAATTTCTTGCCCATGACCGTAGATTGGTAAATGAAACTTCTTCGAACACACATATTCTGTGTAAGGTTACATTTATCTTTATGCAGTACAAAACAAATTGAAATGTATAATGGCTCAAAAGAGAAATAACTAGAAACAAATTCAGCCAAATCATTACCAAACTTACTCACCAATGATAAACGGATTCTCATTTAAAAGATACATACATACATACATACATACATACATACATACATACATACATACATATACGCACACACACATATACATATGTACACCCATACATACACACATACACACACTCAGGTGCAAATATTAAAATGAGTGGCTATAAAACAACAATTCTAATACACTCCTTTTGAATATACTACAGAAAGTAACTTACGAGAGAAATCCACCGGCACTGTTATGTCTGAACACTGTGTTTCTCGAACCATCTCGCAAAAGCTTGATGCATAGTTTTCCGCTGCTGCCCAGTGACAAGCAGTTTTTTAAAAACACAAGAATAAAGCCCTTGACAATATCTTGCTAAAGAAAAGGGTTGTGCATCAATATTTTGTACATGTCTGCAATATCACTCTGTTTATTTACATAGCTTGGCTCATTCACAACCCACTAACAAAGCATGTTAGGACACTTGGGCTGAAAGTTGGCACAGCACGAGTAAATTCTAGACAATACATGAATAATACAATTATTAGCTACTAAGCTTCTTGGTGCAAACAGTGTTTATATTGACAGCTATAAGTGCCATCTCGTTTCCCCAAAACACTTCTCAAAAGTAGAATCAACTTTATTTAGCTAAAAGTTTCTATTCTGACGTGTCGTGGTGGCTCAACAGTGGAAGTGACTCTTTCGGCCAAGAAAACAAAGACCAATTATTTTTCCAGTTCGTGAATTCACCCCACAATAACATTGAGGCAGCTGGTAGGAGTGCTTTTGGAGAGAGGAAACCACCACATTCCCACCAGTTGTGGCCTTGGGTAGCTAGTTCACTTGGACAAAAATGATGAAAAACACTCCTCAAGAAGACTTCAAAGTTTGGGCATCTCAGTTCCCATACAGCTGTCTATTAGTCTGCTTGAAAAATATTGAGTTTACTGGTGGGCAAAGACAGTACAATATGTGGCGTGATGCTCCAGTGCACTGCATGTATGTTTTGCTGCTGGCCTCAACTGCGATGTTGCTCAGCACATATGTGTAAACTAACAACTAATACTATGCCACTGCAAAGTAATTATGTGTCGTTTGCATGAAACAGGGACCACAATAAAAGAACATAACAACATTTGCGTTCACAAAGTTCAATAAATGTAAATAAATTTCCACAGAGTTTTCACAGTTCATCTGTGGATAGTATTATTGGTTGTAAACACATTCTTACTTCCACTAACAGCCCCGCCGCGGTGGTCTAGTGGCTAAGTTACTCGGCTGCTGACCCGCAGGTCGCGGGTTCGATTCCCGGCTGCGGCGGCTGCATTTCCGATGGAGGCGGAAATGTTGTAGGCCCGTGCGCTCAGATTTGGGCGCACGTCAAAGAACCCCAGGTGGTCGAAATTTCCGGAGTCCTCCACTACGGCGTCTCACATAATCATACGGTGGTTTTGGGATGTTAAACCCCACAAATCAATCAATCAATCAATCAATTACTTCCACTAACAAACGATTTTAAGATGCCAGATTCAATATTAGAGTATACCAGCACTTTTGTAGGGCTAAACAATTGCACGGGCACCTAGAAAAACACAAGTGAATGCATGCTATAGCTACATATAAAAATAAAGACTTTTATTTCTAGTCTGAGTAGAGCTGCATAGATGATAAGTCACTTGCATTACATTATGAACAAACCTATCCGAGCAAAGTATACATTAAAAAAGTTACACTTACACAGTAGATAAGTAGACTGTTGAAGGACGAATAGGCAGTGGGATAATATCCAAGCACTAAAATCTACTGTTAAGATATACTAGGAGTAGTGATGATCCTTTTCCTTCCAAATAAAATAATTCACATAGATTCACTTCCCAGAGCTTATACAATCATGGCATCACTGGTGCTATACAAATGAGTGTACACTGAAGGATTACATCGACTAAGTACACGATTACTGCATCCATGGCTTTACTTCTTGTACTACAAAGAATGCAAACACAGTTACCATTGGCGACCATAGTTGCTGTGATTCCTGGCATGTAAATGTAGAGGCACGCAGGCACTTAACACACATGTTAAAAACTTCAGCTCAAAAATATTTGCCCACTAACACTACAGCAGCCTTTAAATTAGTGTCATAGTTTGGTATCTTCCATGCAAAATTTAAATAATTTCAAATGCAAGCAAATGAACTGCTGAATAATGCACTGCTAAGAAGTTAAGCAGCAGCTGCTCCTGACATCACAATGTGCTCCTTCTGCTGTTGTAAACTTTGAGCAGGAGAACAGTCACTGGCAGTCCCTTTATACTTGTTGGTCTTCTGTGCTCCATTCTTGATACACTGTACATGACCGTGGAGCACCGGATCTCTTGTTACTGCTGGAACTTAGAAAATTACAGATTATTGTTACAACCATGCTACATGCAAGAGTGTATAGTTGTCAATTATGTGCTCATATTTACAAATATTGTATTTTCAGAAGCCAATGACAAGCCTCAACGCACACACAAACAGTGAAGACTGAAAATATATTTTATTATGGTACAAGAGGGAAACTACAATGTTATAGATGAAGGCATGAAACTTCTGCCAGGCATAAAAAGCCAATAAAGTTTCTTCTATTTCGACTTTACACTAGGTGCGAGAAGCAGACCACAAGTAAGTTCACTAAGAAACACACGTTATACTGCATTACAACACAACAGCCAATGTTCATAACTTTAAGGCTGTCTAATATAGCCAGTTCACCATACCGCATATAGGAGCAAATGGGCAGTCTAGAAGACACAAAGAACTTGTGGATTATGAGTGTGCTTGTTGCTGACATCTATTATTCTAAATGAAGAAAACCTTTCAAAATTGCACTTCATCAGGGGAAATAATCATACGCAACAAACACAACGGGCTCCTACAGGTGCCACCAACACTCACCATTATTGTTGATACCAGTGTCTTGCCGGATGGATATGCTGCGTCCTGCACAGAACACCAAAGGAGCGCTCCATGACTTGGATTGCGTGTGTGCTAGCTTCATCGCTCTGCTGCTGAAATAGGCTAGCCACAGACAAAGAAATGAGAAGCCATGGCTTTGAAACACACTGAACGTCACCTTTAGAGATCAACAATGCATACTTAGGTCAGGTACAATTTGTAGAAAAATATATATCACTATGCAATCGTGGTGAACATGTTCGGCTGAAACACAAGCAACAGCACTGAGAGAGAAAAAGCTACATTAGGTAAAAGATGCAGTTACTGGCCCTATGTCATCTGAGGCTTCTTCAATAGGTCTTTCTCCTTGCAAGTTGTGAACAGCCAGGCATTTTTCACCCACTTGCTATTTCCTTCCAGAGCACTTGATCAACAGAGGGAGTCACAAGCTCGAGAGCTCAATAAGGAATCAAAGTATTTGTGCTCATTTCAAAGCACAAGCTTTTGAGTCTCAGATTATTGGAGTTTCATTAATAAGCTGCAGGCTTTTAGCTTTCAACATTCTCAATTATCTTGCAATTTAGTTCTATAAATGTTGAATAAGAATTATGTGTAAGAATATTACAGGTATCCACTGAAAGCAACCATGCTTGGGTTTTCAATTTGTGCACAGTATGTGGTGTTCACGTAATCGTGTGTATTAAAGAAAAACTAACCTTGCAGCCAGCCGTTAGGCAGTTTTGTGCCTTCGAAGCTCTCAAGCAGATTGCAGTCCTTCCAGATGAGGCTGCCATGCATGCTTCCACGCCACACCCGCTGAATGATAACAGTCCCAGCAGTGACATAGGCTTGCACAGTTAGGGAGAACGTGTCCTTCCTATTTTTGTACTGGTGCTCCAAGTAATGATGAGGATTGATGTTCCAGAATGTGCAACTGATGCATCACAGGACCTTAACAAACCAATCTCTGCGATCTGTGAAGAGCCAAAAACGAGATATTTAATTAAAAACAATCATTCAAAGCACTCACTTCTAATACTTATTTGAGGAAGCTATCACTTTGTTAAAGTGACCAAAATCTGCTATATTCACTTTAAAATAAACTGAAGCCTCATGTAAAATTTACGTACCACAATATATATGTCCTACTAAAGTATAGTACTACTACAGTGGTAATCATCTATAGAACTAATTTTCCAAAAGAACATAAATTTTTTAAGTGCAACGTGGCTCCTGAAAAATAAATTCACATTAACTTTCCAACTATCAAACGTGGTAAATCGACAGGCCCAACCTCATAATCAAACAAGAGCTCACTTGTATCAAATCACAAAAACTTTTTATGTATTTGCTCTATAATATATGTATGTATATAACAGTAGTAGTAAATTTTTCATGCTTCAACTTACCATAGAGAAACATTACATCTGATGGGCTTAAAAACTTGCACACGTTGTAGAACTGCGTGAATTATAGTACCGGTGAAATTTAGTTCTGCAAGGTGAACTCACCGATGGCAGCATTTAGTAGCCGTCGGTGTCATGTGTGTTTCACAACAATACTTTTTTACGAGAGCTATGTTGAGCAGAAGTTAAAATAATATGATTTCTATAAATTTACTCTTTGTAAATATACTAATTAAATAGTTGGGACGATAATTGTTCGGACAGTGTTTAATACCAGATTTATAGAGTAAAACAACTTTGCCGATTTTTTCATTGACAAGGAATAGTAGAAGTATGCAGTGACTGTTGGAAAATTTTTGTTAGTACAACAAAAACGTAAGCACAAGTACTTTTATAAAAGAATTGTATTATTGCCATCATAACCAGGAGGCGAATAATTTTTAAGTGATTCAATGACGCGTACAACTCCAACGGTTCCAATAATCTTTGATTACATGGGTGAATAATTGTGTAAAATTGCGCTAGGTAAATTATTGCGGTCATCTAAAGAAAAGTTTTCGGTAAAATATTTGTTAGAAACAGCAGCGCAATGGCCTTCACTAATTTCGTTACCGAATGAGTCAATCAAGAAAATATGGTTGTCGTACAGCGGCCTATTTACTCGGCAGAACTTTTTGCGTTAGTTTGTAACATTGACGGAAAAGCGTTAGTAACAATGTTACCTATAGAGGATTTATTTGCAGATATGCAGATGTATGATGCAGATTTGTCGGCAGCAAACCAGGGGTGGTTAGTCGGTAAACAATTTGCGGCACGATAAAAACGTTTCTTTTTGTTATATAAACGTTTGATGTGAGCTTTATGCCATGACACACGCGCGTTAGATATGACGGTACGGCAAGGTGTATACTTCATGATTTGTCAATCAGCATCAGCTGCAAATATATTCCAGGTAGACTGCACTGAAAGGTTATTCAAACTGCTTAAAAATGTGTCTAGAAGATTTGATAGTTCACTGTTCATCGTTTAAAAGTTTACTTTCTTACAATGCTGTTTCGTTTTATTTTTTATCTGCTTTAGCACAGGGTGCAATAAAGGAAAATGATAGTAATGATTGATCACTAATGCCTGGTGTACAGGTTATAGCGGCAACAAAGTCTGCTTGATTTGTTAATATCAGGTAGGGAATCCTAGCACTGGTGGTAGTTGCCCTGGGGACGTTACTGCTTGTGTCGGAGAAAACACTCAACATAGGTTAATAAATTCACTCGGCTGTAACGAAGATGGTAATGAGAAAGGTGCGTTTGCATTTCATAATTAGAAAACTTAAAATATCCGAGCAGAAACAAAGGATGTGATAAAGATCTTGTGCACACAATATTAATTGCGTCATGAAGTTCATCGGCAAATGCAAAAGATGAAGACGGAAATCGATAGCGTATTTCTAATATTATATTGTGGTTGCCGATGGTTACTATAGCTCAAACTAGCTCTAGTTCAGTAATAATATGGATACAGGAAGAAGGAATGCTTTGTTGAAATGAATGCCGCCTTCCATCCGATCTCAATGGTATATGTGAAAATGGTTTGCGTCATCCAAGATTTCTTGATCACGGACATGTGCATTATTGGACGTAAAAAAGCGCAAAAATACATACAAACACACACGAAGAGACGACAAGGTGCTGAACTTGCAAATATTTTTATTAGAAGGAACACAAACATATATCAGACAGAAGACTTAGTCACATGGCACAACATATCGGCTGCGCAGCAGAGCTAACAGGGTACAAAAAAGAATCTAATCACAAAAAATCGACACTTACGTAAACACTCAAGAAAAGAAAAGCAAAAAAGAAATAATGATCACATCTACTTGCAAAAGCATGCGTGACCATCGAAATTACTAACAATCGCTTTAAACCGACAGCGCTGAAACTAGGCATCCAACCTCATTTTCACCAAGTGCGAAGGACCGTTTGCTCACGCATCTTGCCCTCTCAATTTCAATGTAAAGAGACTCCATCACCTCTCTAGTACAATTGTCCGGATGGCCAAAAGATACAAATGCTTTGTCCACCAATGGATGGCAGCCACACTCCTTGTAATGAGCGGGCAAGTGCAATCTGTCTTTGTATAACTGCTCCGTTTTTAAATCCAATCACGAACCACCAACTACCCCAACTTTCGCTTCTCACGTGCATGAAGCCGCGATTCAATCAGATCAATTATCTTTGCAATGCATATATCAATAGCTAATGGTAAAGAGTTTTGTTCAGTAAACTTCTAACGTTAAAAAAATGAACGGACACCTGAAGGCATGATTTCCTGTCACCTACCCTGGCACAACCATAAGTAAATGCGTTCCGTTAAGAAGCCCGCGCATTATGTCACCTTTTGATAAATCGATACGTTTTCTTGCATCTATATTTTTATCGCACTCCATAAAAAATACATGTAAAAATTTTAATTATTGTTAACTTGTAACGCAGCTTGATTGACGAAGAACCGGGCTGAGCTTTCTCAAAGTTGTTAAGTTTTCTTTTTACGCCCCGCCGCGGTGGTCTAGTAGCTAAGCTACTCGGCTGCTGACCCGCAGGTCGCGGGATCAATCCCGGCTTTGGCGGCTGCGTTGCCGATAGAAGCGGAAATGCTGTAGGCCCGTGTGCTCCGATCTGGGTGCACGTTGAAGAGACCCAAGTGTTCGAAATTTCCGGAGCCCTCCACTACGACGTCACTCATAATCATATAGTAGTTTTGGGACGTTAAACCCCACGTATCAATCAATCATCATTAGGCTTTTCTACGAGCCTGCCCCGTTGCAACAGAAAAATCTTCGCCGACTTACATGTTTTTAATCTTTAGTTGATTGTGCAGTGACAGTACTTTCCCTTTTGTTTTGAAGTCAGTGAACTTGGCCACAATGGGGTGGCATTTAGTACGTGAGTGGTTGCCCAAATGGTGCACGATTTTAAACGACTGCCTGGGAAAACTGTCAAGAACAGCAATATAGAATAAATCAATTTTGCTTCAGTATGATGCTAGGTTTTTTTTGACTCTGGAACTCCAAGAAAGATCAAGTTGTCCCTATTGCACCTGTCCTCTAGCTTTGTTAGTCTAGATTGCACATGGGAATACACGTCAGTTAGTGCTTCCACGCTTTTTTGCATACTTGTTAGTTCTCCCATTACACTACCCAGTTTATTAGATTTTTTTTCTTCCAGTTCGTGGAGTTGCTTCCGGATACCAGTAGTTTCAGCATGATTGTTTCTTTGTCCGGCTTTAGTTGCTTTGACATCAGTAGCAAGCTCCGACTGACACTTCAAGCTCTGTAAAAAACGCGAGTGCACATCTTTCAACATATGTAATAAAAGGTTCATTTCTTTAAGAGTGTTTACGGCTAAATCTTTGTGCTGTGGTTCGGGTATTGGGCGCAGGGTTAGTTTCAATATCACCGGAGCAAGGCAAAGTGTGCGCCATTGAACAACATTCGCACTGAGTCTCGCACAACATCCGTGGGCGTGGTAAGAGCAGTAAACAGCGGTTGTTAGATCTTCTAGCGCGTAGTGAAGAAGTACACACCCGCGTGGCGACGAAATAGTGGCATAGGTGTGTGCGAAGACCACTGCTCTCGTGCCCACTGAAGGCAGCGCCCAGGTGTTTCTTCTCAGAGCTGTCCGTGGTGATTGCTGTTGATGTCGAAGGGCCTGGTCGATCATCAAAGAGTACCCAAGGGGAGTGAATGCTCCGCATGTGTTGAACGGCTACACTGACGAGGTTTTTTGTCAATATCGGAGCACTTACTTGCACCAAGCCAGCTGAGCAAGTGTATAACCACGGCAGCATAATCGCAAGAAAGGCTTGCATGGTGAAAAAATAATGGCTTAGAGATGAGCGAAAACCACTGCTTTCGTACCAGAAAATTCTCAGCAGTTGCACTTCACTACCTTAACATTTTAATCTCACCATGTCAAATAGGATCACGAATTTCACACTCGTCCGTTCTTTTATGTTCGAAGCCCGCAAGCAGAAAAATAGGCAAATTTGTGTACTACATATCATTCTTGTGGTCGCTGAACGATCGCAGCACCAGAGTCTCTTCTAGTTAATTTTAGAAAACTTGCGATTGCGCCACCTTAGAGCGCTGGAGCGAAGTAGAGCGTCATTCACAATCGCTCACGAACATCGACAGTCAATGCTCCATACGGTCGAAAATCAATCTTGTAAGACCACAGCCTCTAAAAAACTGCGGAGCTGATATACACTTCAATGTGGAACAGACGCCATTTTCAGGAAGGACAGCACCCTAAGTAATACTTCGTATTCATCGTGATCTCTAAGTAGGCTGGTCGTGCAAAGACATGCATATTTAGAGCTGCACGAGCACTAATAAACACGTGTGCAGTGGCTCCTGTATGGCACACGTATGCCATAGCTCAACAGCATGCGCTTGAATGAATGAATCACCTATACAAAAATCAAGGGGCTAAGCAAGTCACACATCACTTCCTCTTCACGGATTGACTGGTCAAAGTACAGCTCATCCACAAAAAAGCAATGTGTGGGAAACCAAGAAGGTTCTCTGAAAAGCCTAGCAGGTATAATAACAGCCGCTTTCCAAGAGGCAAAGTTTAATTGTGGAGTTTTGTCAAATTTTAGGGGATATGAAGTGGAGTTAGAGCGACTTCGAGCAATTCGTCGCCACGCCGAACGACGTTAGAGGCCCACAAAATTCATCTACGGCTTGATGAAGACAAGACGTCTAAAAAGAAGATTCTACGTCGAATAAATGCTCTACAGTCGCTACGATGAAAGTTATTATGTGAGTCGCTCAATCGCCACAAACATCTTTCGCAAATATGGAGAATAATCCGTGGCCTACGAACATTGCCACAACAACATCGCCCATTTAAACGCCTTGCTACCCACCAAAGCCGACATGAAATCGATGTAGCAGAAGACTTCTGCGCCAGGGTTGCCAATAAGAGGTCTGCAATCACCGTGAGTAACCTACGAAACGCGCCGATGTCCAGACACTCGGATAGACATTATGTTTTCTCTGGAGGAGCTTCAGGCAGCATTGGCAGCAAGCACTCGTCATCTCCTGGACCCGATGCAGTCACGTACGTAGCCTTTGCTAACCTAGGACAAATAGCTCGGCGTGCCCTTTTAGCTGTAAACAATGACTCGTGGAGCAACGGTTTGGTTCTTTCTTCGTGAAAATGCAGCCGCCTTGTGCCCCTGCTCCAACCAGGCAAATCGCCATTGGACATGGTCTCTTATCGCCCCATCGTGCTTGCCAGCCGTTTTGGAAAGGTGATGGAGAAAATGGTGCTGAATCGCTTAGAGTGGTACCTGGAACATAACAGATACTCCGATGCTTTGACCGGCTTTCCACGTGGATGGTCTTCCATAGACAATGTTTTTGAGCTTGTCACGTCTGTACAACAGCAGAAAAGCCTAAAGAGATTATCAACGGCAGTGTTATTGGACGTTAAGGGCGCATATGACAATGTATTGCTTGAAACCATCTTTGACACCTTGGGCAAAATTGGAGTGGGGGGGCCGCGTCTACCGAAAGATCTAGTTATTCGAAGGACAGAACCTTCTTTGTTCAGACAAAAGATGGTCAAACAAGGCACCATCATACTTATCATGGTGTACCTCAACGTGGGGTCTTAAGCCCCATACTTTTCAACCTTGCCCTCATCGGCTTCGTTGACGTTCGGCCGCAATCCGTGCAGCTCTCGATCTACGCAGACGACATCTGCATCTGGGCATCAGTGGTCACGCTTCTACACGAACGAGACAGGCTTCAGAGAGCGGCTGCACTGACGTCAAACTTCCTTTAAGGACGAAGACTTGAGCTGTCATTTAAGAAATGCTCACTGGTTGCGTTTTTCGCGCAAGGCAATGACCCCATACGTCGTAAAAAACTAATAGACACACAAGCAGCTATCAAAGAAACACGTTTTTCTGGGAATAATAATATATCTGGACTTGTCCTGGAGCCCTAAAAGCGCTTTCATGAAAAAGAAAACTCACCATGAGAACCCACTTCGCTAAGGTTTCTTGCGATAAACTCTTGGGGTGCATCCGTATACGAACCATGCTTGAACTGTACACTGCACTTTTTCTCAGTTTCATGCGCTATAGCCTACCTGTGTTCGGCAATACTCGAATAAACAAATGTTTGTGTCCCTACAGTCAACACAACCTCAAGCATTGAGAATATGCCTCGGGCTTTCGAGATGCGCATCCTCAGCAGTGACTGTCACAATCGCTCATGAACACCCTATCAAAACCTACAATCATGTCGATGCTTTAAGAACGCACATAAGACACGCCACCCGGTTTCAATGCATCACCTCGCCTCCCTTCGAACTGCCAGGCCACGCTCTGCGTTCTGCACTATTATTGCTCCACATCGCATGGTGATTACTGCAAACTTCAGGCACGCAGCAAGACCGTCGTTTCCATTGTGGTATCTACATCTACTGGAAGCCGTGATAACCAAGCCCGAAGTGCGAAAGAAAAAATTGTCAAACTTAGCCCTAAACAAACAACATTACTGTTTCTGTTTGAGAAGCACAGTGGACAGATTCACGTTTACACTGATTGGTCCAATTACTTAAGAAAGCTCTAATGGTGCAGTGATAATTCCGGATAAATCCGTCACGTATAGTTCAGGACGTCGCATCTGACATCATCCACGACATTAGAACTCGCCGCCATTCATGCCACCCTGGAGTTTCTAGTTGAAGAACCGCTGCAGACATGCCCAATCTTATCAGACTCCAAAGCGGCCCTCCAGGGCATTGCCTCGCCATATCGTCATGAACCGAATGAACACCTCGTCGCTTGCAAAAAACTGCTTCATCACCGGGCTATAGAGAAACAACATGACACAGGCGTATCAATGAATACCGGGCCACTGCAGCATCGATGGATACGATCGTACAGATGAAGCTGCCCGATCTGCTCATAATGATGCCCCTCTTGCAGCTATACCATTATCAAAAACGGATACTGCTACAAGGCTTTGATCACTTGCACGAGGAACTAACACCCGCTCAGTGGAATTACCGGCATTCACCAACGTCCGCCTTTGTAAATTGGACTCTAACCTGCAGCTCTGTCTTTCATCAGAATAACCAGAGCTGAAGAACTGAGGATTGGGTTTGCCTTTAGGAAGCATATTTGTTTCGAATCGGAATGACCAGCAGCCGGACATGCGACAACTGTGGCTGCGCGGGCACATTTTCCCATCTTCTCGGCGAACATCCTCACTTCAGTGCGCCAAGAAAAGAACTGTCAAAAGTTTGAGACATACAAGACAATCGCCCAATTGTCGGAGGAAAGGGCATTAGGGCACTGGCCGAGACCATTATCGGCACGCAAGGCGAGAGCATTGTTGCACTTCTTGCGGGCAAGTAGTCCAAGGCGTTCTTCAACGTCTCTCTCTCTATCCTTTTATTCCCCTTACCCCCTTCCCC